>CM024173.1:648600-1248600 GCA_013433145.1 Ascaris suum | reverse complement strand
ATGAAGTTTTCAGCGCAATTATTTTGCAGTTTACTAAGATTTGAAAGAAAATTATATTAACTGTGGATTTTTTTTCATCGCTGAGAAATCTCGAATTTCTTAGATTTTCTATTTATGCTTCAAGTGAGTGTACTATTTCTATGCTTCACATATCTATAAGAAACATACATTATATATAATCGTACATTAAATCTCGAATTTCTATTTATGCTTCAAATATCTCTAATCGTTTTTTGATGAATGCAAAATCATCGATAATTTTTAATTTAAGCAGCAAAAATACAGTTTACTATTTATAAATATCTTATCATATAAATAGGATATATAATAGCACAATCATATGATAAGAGTTTTTAGCATAAAGTATATGAAATTTTCTTCATTAAAATCTTGTTTCTTAGTTAAAGACAAAACATAATATATATCGCTTCGATGAAATAATTGTAATATGATTGCGATAATTAATCTATGACAATATACGATAATAAATAATTGTGCCATAATAAATAATCAACCTTTAATAATCCAATGAAAGCATAAAATCGCTAAAAGATTAAGAAAAATCAATGCAGTTCGTTTAAAAAAAAAAAGAGAAATCGATTTGAATGAAAAAGACGAAGAGAGAATTTCAGGGGGAAATTTTAATTTTTTTTTTTCAAGGATGCGCCATCGCTGCAGTATTTTCATTGAGGCATTTTATCTGTTTCGAGAAAATCGACAACACACCTTTTGTGCAGCATTAGGCGATGCAGCCGAGTGCGCTTTCTGATCCAATACTGAGCGCAATTTATCGCATTCACTCTGAAATTAGTATTCACCTTTAATTAACGAAATAATTTGCCGGCACTTTCCTTCCTATACCTTTCGTTTTTCTTTGACACTCACTTTACATCCTCCAGGTATTTATGGATCTTTAAACATAAACCTCAAGAATTATTGGAGTGAGCTGATTATATACTTACGAAAAAATATACTTGAAGTTGCCCTATATCACTGCCCACAATGTGTTTTATGGAATCTGGAAAGCGCAGCAGAATAAACTGAATGAAAACAACATGCCAGTAAGAAATATTCCTTTCTGATTTTTAAACCCTTTTAATAACAAAGAGTGATCTAATAGATTTCATAAAGGATCGATGCAAAAAAACACGGAATTACGTATATATATATATATATATATATATATATATATATATATATATATATATATATATATATATATATATATATATATATATATATATATATATATATATATATATATATATATATATATATATATCCTATTCCTAACGGCACATGCACGCCGTTTATTTAATACTCATGTGCGTTATATACCACAACTTCTAAACTATCGAAGCAGAATGTAGAAACCACCCGCTCAGGCAACCATTCGACTGCTCGAACAGCAAATTCTTTTGGTCAAATAGCTCATACTTTTGAACGTTAATTAGCCATAGACCATGCGGTTTTTCTTGACTTCTGTCTGTGAAACACTCCTTGTTAGGCTACTCTGGCCTCAATACGGGCCATCTTGCCTCTCTCTTTTCGCGTTTTTTAACTTCAGAACAGGCCTAACGGCTACCGCATTTGCAAAGGAAAACTTCCCGTATTTTGCAGTCCAGCTACGGTCCAATCCGCTTCGTAATTTACAAGCGAAAATCCTTCCCTCCCCAGTTGAGGCAATGAAAGTCGACATATTTAGGCAGCATAAACATGCCCGCGCTGAATCATTGAAATGAAACTGGAAAATCCTAGCATAAGAATATGTCGTCATACGTTAGCAACGGCAATCAAACAACTATTAAAATCTGCATTTTACTGTGAGAGTATTTTATGGCCGCAATTAGGCTCATATAAGCCGTTTTTGAGGCGACAGTCGATCAATCTTTTATCGTATGGATATAGAAGAAAATTGATCGAAACTCCTTCATTTTTAAGGCTCTTTTTAAGGAAAATTTCATGAAACGAGGATTTCGACGAGAGCCAAAATTAACGCTCGAACCAGGCGAACAATAGATATCACCCCTGTTCGACAGCTTAAAATTATTTCACTTGGATAATTAGTATTGAAAATTGAAGGAATCTTAAAATCGCATGTCATAAATTGAAAATTTCATTCAAGTATTCAGTGATAATATTTCATGACCAGAATAAACGCCTTTCATATCATCACCAACTTATCATTGCATTTCTCGGTATCCTTTAAAGTGATTAAAAATTTCTTATAAATACTCATTCAACTTGCCTTAATTCATCACAGCGTATGCAAAATTATTGAATGAAATATTTATGTTCTTTATTCCTTAATCGAATATATCGGATAAGCAATCAATATGTTGGTAAGGGAAATATATTCGATTATAACTAGCAAGATCGAAATCTCACTGAACTATTAATGGTGGTCCTTACAAAGCGAAATGATATGCTTTATGGTAAGCAACCGATCACATCAGAGTGACAACCACCTTATTATGCTGGTAAAACTGCTAGTAGCAATGATCGTTAAAGCAGATGCATATCTCAATAAAGATGCAAAGAATTGTCCCTTCAATGTTAGTCGTTAAATCCTCCGTGACATCCCTCTCGTTCATCCCATATCAAGAAATGAATATCGGTGACCGGAAAGAGAAATTGGGGAAATAATGATAAAAAAGAAGCGATAAGATGGCCAATAAAACTTTTTTTTTCTGCGCCATCTAATTATGTCTTCAGATGAATTCAACATCAGCAGCAATTCATGAATTCCAAGCAATTTCGGTTATTAAGTTCCGATGCTTCAATTAATTTTCATGTATATTCTTCTAAGATTGACCACTCATTTTCATCATGGTGTTGATAACAGGGGTCACCGACGTCAAATCTCAGTGTTAAATCAAGGCTTAAGGTTGAAGAAAACATCAACTCAGTTGATATACCAGAGGTCAAGGTCTCAGCCAAGTCATAAGGTGCTAACCCACAATATACATCTAAAGAACCATCGAGCAAATCTTCGTCTAACGGCTCTAAAAACATCAGTTTGCTCACATTCCGATTGTCATCAATCTTATTTTCATATTAGGGCTTTTCCTTTAGGGCAAATCTATCGAAGGATGTGTAGACGTTCAGAGTTGCTCACATAAGACACTTGCAATTGCTTAAAAGTGCACGCCTTGCATTAGTGGAAATACGCTTCAATAAAGCGCTAAATTGAAGAGCGAAAAGAAATCCCTCGAGAATTCGGCGCTCTGAAAAGAATCCTTTGCGATATGAAACGATGATGCATGAATAGAAACGACGCTCACTATCCGAGAAGTATCGATCCCGAGCGAACATTTCTAATTCATGAGGTCATCTCTATGGAAAGCGAATACGTACACAAAACTATAAAGATGAAATATGGTATTGCCATGCATTTCCACTCATATAAATATAAATATAAATACAAATATAGATATAAACGATATAAACAAATATGAATGCAAATAAATAAATAAGAAAGTAAACAAATAAATGAATAAACAATAAAAAATAAACAAACAAATAAACAAATAAATAAATAATTAAATAAACAAATTAATAAGTAAAAAAAAGTAAATAAATATGCAAATATATGATGCATACACCACAGACACAATGCCTCCATAATGGGCCTTTCTGCAGAAAGATGCAAGATCTGCAAAAAACGGCAGGTGTCCATCAAAAATGAGAAGCAAACCGAAGAAAGCATCCATACTCTAAATTATACAAACATAAACAAGAATGGCGTCATTGTATCCAACAATTTCCCGTTCTGCGCTGATCGATGTAAACATCACCATCATGAAAATGTTAGTGCACGTTCTTGCTCCCTTTTGCGTCACCGCCATTCGAAGTCGTCCCCCCCCCCCCCCTCCCCCAACCCTTTTTTCACCCTCACCATCCCCCTCAGGGACATTTCATCGGCTATACCTCGACATTTTACATAATTGTTACAGTGGCACAATTCACACAAGCACATATTGCTTCCCACTGGAGTAATCAAACACACAATATATAAGCACAATGTGTTCACCGATCCGTTTCTAACGTATTCTGTCCTATTGAAAATGATCTTTGCTGCCCACTACTATATCCAGTAAACAGATCCTATGCGCAAACAACCTTCCGAATACAATCCCTCCTCCACACCCCCCTCTCCCACAATATCAATAAGCTTCGGTCACATTTGATTAGAATTTTTTTAATTTCAGTTCATCTTTTTCAGTGCCTCAACGATCCTTGAACACCATAACGACCAGCTAATAAATAATCCATTTGTGGTTGTCAATAACAAAAAGTTCAAAGCGTTGATAGATTATTTAAAGTGAAGTGAAGGGAGAGGGGATTACTAACATTATACGCTATCACTTCGAATTTAAGGTTAGCCGTGAAGCCTCACTCATATTTTAGCATATATGTTTAATCGCAATCATCAATAGATAAGAAATGAAAATAAAAACGATATGAAAAAGAAATCAAACAATGGGAAATTTTTCAATACAAATTTCACTATGCGCAAAATTCCGGAAATAAATCCTAGTATTTTGAGATAACAAAATAAGAAAGTTATTCAACAATATAATCGATTGATTCATCGAATCAATACGGAAGAATTTTTTTCAAAACAACGCAACATATGTAAATGAAATGAAAAAAAAATCAAATATAAATGGAAAATACCATTCATATATAGAATATAAAATTGAACTCTTTATAAATGAGAGAAATTATTCGATGAAAAGAAACTTTAGTGCAAAATTGAACTCTAAAGCAATAAATAAGTCAACATATTCGTCCATTTTTGATTAGATGTGCAAAGAGAATACCCGTTGCGACTCACGGTTGTATTCAGCGCCCTAAAATTCGAAGAGGAGAGGAATATGAGCTTTTCGATCCGTCAACGTTACTGATGGCTCAGAGGTAGAGTAGCCCTGATTAAAGCTCAGCAGACATTGATGACAATGGAAAGATTTCTTAAAGGAATATTACAGCACAAACTGCATTTTGTGAGTGAAAACCTATTCTGAATTAAATGCGTGAGGTGCGATGGCCACTACGAATCACAACGCATGAAGTCGGATGACCACTGCAAATCATAACGCATAAAATCGAATGACCACCATAAATCACGATGAAATCAGTCTGCAATAACTCTGGGCCACATAACGCTAAGCATCCTTAGCAAGAAATATGCAAAATCAAATGCATGCTTACTATCGATTTTTCCATACAAAGATCGTTGTTGGTAGCCTATAAGAAATTTTTCCCCCATCTATGTTGAAATAGGCGAAATTTAGCACAAAAGAAATTTTTTTTACTCGTTACAAGGCATCAAATAAATGCCAATAACGTCTTTAACGTTCGAATAAATGCATGAAAGGATGAACAACATAAGCTATAATAAATTGAATATTAAATATCACACAATTCTTTTCTGAGTATTTGATTCATGTGGAATGTGTTGATTAACATACTAACATATTTCCTCTATTTGTGAATAATTCGTTAAATTTGCATATTTGAAATGTTCGTAAACAAAGGTATAGATGTGTGAACTATTTATGCAAAAGTTTAGCTAAACAACTTATAGATAAATGAAGTTCTATCCCAAGCGTTGACACATCAGGATACTAGCACATTTCACTAAGAACTTCAAGGAAGATGCGCTCTTGAATGAAATTTTATCGGCTTCTTTTCAAGCCAAGTGTTTTTTTTCCAACTTGGCCATTGGCTTCGTGTTAAGCTTAGTTCTTAAGGATTGCGATACCCATGACATGTTCCACTTGCGATCTGATGTTTGGTTCCAATTTCGCATCTTTAAAATCAATAAAACGATTGCTCATATAAATATTCGTTTTCTGCACGGAACTAATAGAAATGCGGGAAAAAATTCATTATTGCATTTCAAATCAAATTTAGAAACAGAAACTGAATCGCTAATAAAAGATGAAAAATAAAAAATAAAGCAAATTATGCATTTCTTCGAAAATAAGAACATCTAGCGGGATACTTTACAATTTGGGAGAGAAATTCATTTCATATTTCAATATTTATTAAATAATTCATATAATCTCGACCCAAACCCAACTATTTAATTGAGAGAATTCCTTTAAAAATAGAATTTAAAAAAAAACGCATCTTTTTTTTTAATGCAAAAAGACGATAAGATAATAAAATCATCCTTGATGATTCGAACGAAGGAAAAAAAAAATCATATCTGCTTCGAAGTGCATGTTGCAATATTAACCAAATACTGTTGAATACTAATTACAACCTAGTCCTAAGACTTATGCTTATGAATTTCAAATACGCCGTGGAATTGTGGTAATATCAGTTCCATAGCACAACTCACTATGATTATGGATAATCGTAAAAAGCATTCATGTTATTGGACATTTGTACAGCTCCATAAACGCATTGAAATATCGATATTTTTTTCAGAATCTACTGCTAAGTAAAAATGAAATAAGGTTAGAGAATCGCCCATGCTCTTTCCTCTCCCTTTCGACTTCAAAAAGTACATAAGAAGGTAAAATGGAAATAAAAAATAGAGCAAAAATAATATAGATCGATTCTTTTTTTCTACCATTTCGTCAAAACGTAGCGATGACAATGAAGCGCTAAGAAATAGAAGATAAGCTTTAGGCATTCCTGAATCGAGACTCAACATAAAAAATGTCTATTACAGCAAAATGCTTCACGAAATAAATAAACCAAAAGAAAATTATCCACTACCCAATCTGTTCTTTTTTTTTTCCTCACTTGGGAAATTTGATTCGAGTAAAACTAGGCAACACTGAAGTAAAAACAATCACTGGGTAATATCTGGGAAAATATTTTTCATTCGCTGGCTCGTTTATAGTATTTGCGAATCATATTTTCCAAGTGAAAGGCTGGTGTTAAACAGCATGCTAATATTTTTACCTATGGAGAAGTGGAAGAAATGAGAGTACTGAAAAATTTTTTTAAAAATCGAGAAAAGAGTTTCTTTATGGTGGTGACAATAAAATATTATATATATATATATATATATATATATATATATATATATATATATATATATATATATATATATATATATATATATATACCCAATATACGAATAGGAAATTCCATTCTAATCATCTCATCCTTAATTGACGTTTGAAAGTTTTAGCATCAATTCAAGTATATATATATATTTCTAACTACAAGCAAGATTTTTTGAGAGTAAAGTAACAAATAAAGCAAATCAACAAGTAAGATTTCCATCTAAGTGACAATAAACTTTAATGGTTTGACGTTGCAAAGAACGAATAGGTATCCACAAAGGTTAATATCATCACGGCAGAGGTCTTTGGGTTAAAAAAAAACAACATAGATAAGATAATATCTCTTATGCATTCCAACGATATGAAACATCATTTCAAATGTTACATCAAAAATTATTAAATCATAAATTTTCAGCAAAGTGATCTTTGCTGAAATTTTACAATTGAAATTGCAAATGATTGCAAAGATCGCAATTGCAACTGCAAATTGCATTAAACTGCAATCAACTGCAATCGATCCGATAGAATTATTGAGAGTGTTTAACGGTTAAAGTTGGTGCAAGTAAGCTAAAATGAGAATAACCTGATACCATTACCGAAAACCGAAAACTGCTCAAGTTTGAAAAGATGGAGTCACCTGCTCTCCTCTCTCCGATCCTATCAATGAACATTTCTCATCCGGATCTATATCATGATTTTATTATGTAAGAGGTTATAATATTCTTCGACATGATATCGCATATATTATTCCCTCTTCCAATTTAATATTTAAGAAAAGAGTAAAATAATAATAAATACAACGTTTGATGATTAATAAGATGTATTTAGGATTGGGGAAATTTCTTGAAAAACTGACCTGTAAGATTTTGACCTCATGCTCAAGTTCGGATATCCTTTTGAGTTGTGATTCGACTGTGCATTGTTGTTGTCTTAATTGACGTTCCTTCTTCTCGATCGTCTCCTCCAGCTGTGGAATGAGTTTCTGAATTTCATTTGCATCATATGTTCGTGTCCCCACTTGCACCTAAAACATTACATACCTTAGTAATTGGCTTAACTGCATCTTTGCTCTTCTGCAAATCCACCTCTAACATATCATCTTCTGTATTGATAGCGCAACTAAAATATATTTTAACCTACGTATATTGATGTGCGCATTTTGATGTTGCAATGTTGCACATAGTATGGAAGATATTTGGAATTTATGCTTAACTACATGTGCTCCGGAAAAGAATGCGATCCAGAAAACTGTAGTGCATCATCTTGCACAAAACACCATGTGTAGAGCATGGCTATATTTCTGATTTGCTCATCTCCCATTATTCGTTTGGTCGTTCTTGTTTTCCCTAGGCTTTTTTTTTGCGTTCTAGGCTTCTGAATGAGTCCTGCTCGGGTCAATCACTTTGCTGTCATTTATTTATTTATTTTTTTTTTTTTTTTTTTTAGCGCACATCACATGTAAGCGATGCGAGCTGAAAATAAGGGTTATAACAATGATATGTGTAGATGAAATGCAGAAAAAGACAACTGCACTTGGAACTAGCTCTTTCCCTTTAAACGACAATTATCCAAGCGCAATTATATCCAGAAATCAGACAACAAAACTGGCACGCAGAAATCTTTGGTAATAGCTTCTCCACGACGGAACTCAATGTATAGGATGCAAAGTGACGTTCACTATTTTAATGCGACATTTTCTCTCGCATTTCCTCACTCTATTTTGCAGTAACTTTAGTGACTCGTTGTGAATTCGACTATATTTTCATCGATTTTTTCGCTTGCTCCTAATTTCGACCTCTCGTGGATACTAGAGTCTCGAAATTGTGCCCTTCATTCTTCCCTTCCCTCACTCGAGGGAACTGGGCAACATATCAGCCAAAGTAGACATCACAACATCATAAGCCTTCGATAACGTACATAGCCTCTTGACTGACCAGTCATTTACCTGTGTGCCGATCGATATTTTTATGAGTTAGTTAGAATGCGTACGATGAGAGCGGAAAAGAAAAAAACATCTCATATAGTACTACATAATTGATAGAATGAGCGGAACGTAGAAATTTATTATCGTTGGTAGTAGAGATACAAAATACAATAAAACAAGTTAGTCCTTTCCGCTAAGGAAATAGCATCCTCAGTGTTCGTTTACGCTGGCGAGAATTGACAGCTTTATGATGCAGAGCTTTACGGAAAAAGGGAGAAGGAGGGAAAGAGAGAGGGGAGAAGAGAGAGGAAGAGAGGCAGAGAGAGAGAGAGGAGAAAGCGACTTCTTAAAGGAATGGAAATAGATTAAAACTTCATCCACGAAAAAACGGAAATCATTTTACACAGCAATTTTGCGAGGAAGATAAATTTCTAGAGGTTGATAAAGCGTGGAAGTTTTCTTCGAAGTAATGTACCTCATTTTGTACTTTCATCGTCGCTTTCACCTCACAGCACACCGTCAAATATAAACATTCATAAACGTTCTAAATAATAGCATTGCAACAATGACGAGCACCTCTATCGATTATTACCATAATCTGCTAATAGTTACGACCAGCCTATTCAGGAAATAGGCTCTTCTATGCTGTAATCTTTAGATAGTTGAAGCTCTTATTTCTCTTATTTCTTAATTAGAGATCAACTTCAGACGGCTGAATCTGACGTCTTCCATATTACCTTCATACGTGTGAGGAAATTTTGACTGCCGTAATCGAATCGATCGCAATTCCACTTTTTTCAACATTCAAGCATGACGTATTCAATAATTGAAATTCTACGTAATCACTAACAAATTGCTGTGGCAAAGTAATCAAATATGAGATAAACGCTAACATCAGTGATAGATTCTTCTGAAACAATCCACCGTTCATTGAATATTTATTGATCGTTCGGCACTTGATATCTACCTTAATAAAAACTGGCCAATCTTTGGCAAAATTAGTGAACGTCGATAGATATAAGAGTTGAAATCAGTTGAAAAATACACTCCACATTTACTACCATTATCTTCTTCATTGCCAGTTTTTGTTTGTTCTCAACGTTTTTTTTTTTGCCAGATGAGCATAATTCTCCAAGAAGAAAAGTATATCTAATAGCAAAACGATCATGTGAGGACGTCGGTTTTATTCGGTCCCCGATCGGTGACAATAATCAGCTTCCATTCAACACAAACCTTATGCAGACAGCTGATCTGACTGCTAGAAAATGTTTGTAGGACTCTTGGGAAAACTCGGCAGGAAAAGAAAAATCGAAACACAATTCTAGATATTTGTGAAAATTCAAAACCCTCTTGAATCGCTCATTTTCCAAATTTCAAAAGCATCTAACCAAAAGAATAAACAGTAGCCCATGGACTAGAGCAGTCTTTACTCAAGGTTTCGGAAAAGCTTATGAGCGCTTCGACGCTACTCAGTGAAAGTACACCTCATGAAACAAAACGCTAAGCATATATCTGTGAGAAAAAATTTGCTACGAAATATCTGTGTGAAATTGTTTTGAAAGTAATCGTAAAATCGTCATCGTATTGAGAGGAGAAAAGCTCGAAATATATTTCGATTTTTTTTTCTCACGATAAATCCACTTTTCATTAAGATTATGAATATACGTTACAATGGCGGTCTAAATTATAACCTCTAGAAGTATGTACGTAAAATTATAATGAAACTATTTCCCACTCTTCTAAAATTCATTCGGATCTGTTTAGAGCTCCGGTAAGGTCACAACATTCTGCCATAATTAGGGTCACTTCTCTCATAGCTTAACTTTAACGTTAGGACAGCTCAGCTCTGAAACGTATACGATCTTAATTTGGTTTGTTATAGAAATTGCGCATCAATTCCTCAATCCTTTTTTCGCAGGCCATTTTTCACAAATAAACCCCCCCCCCTCCCTCCCTCCCCCGACGCCCTCTCCCTCTTCTCCAGCGAAGAATTAAATGATTATTATTATAATAGTAATGATCTTCAACAGATCATACAACTCGTTGCGCAAATTTATAGGCATTTTATATTTTCTAAGTTTAAGCGATGCGTCAAGTCTAAATTTTACAATATGAATCGTATAAATGGATCCACAATAAAAACATCATTTCACATAACGACTGATGGGTGGCAAAAAGTTTTGATTTAACCGTTTTTCTCTAAAAACATCACCATCATCTTGCGGTCATATACCACCCCTTTCTCTTTGCCGCTACTTCCCTATTAGCATTGAAGAGCAAGCTGCCTCCATTGATTCTTTTTTTTTTTTTTTTTGCAAGCATTGCCATCCATGCAAACGTATTCAATGGCATTCTCTGCAAACGGCTCGGCTCTCTCGAAAACATGTGCACTTTTAGCTGCTATCAATCTTTCGCGCACAACAAAACACACATCTATTCGCGTTTAAATCTTTGTAATTTATTTTCGTCGAGCAAAAAAAAAAACCCCAATATTTTGCAGAGAGCAGAATGCTTATTGCTCTTATATGATTGCAAAAATATCCCCCCTTCAAAAAAAAAAAACTGGAAAACGCACCATCCTTGGGAGAAAAAATAGTAAAGAAAAACCTTATAAATTTCCTTCATTAATTAACTTCAGGAATCGTACCTCTTAGTGACGATTTTCTGTTTCATTTTCGTGAAAGCAAAGCAAAGCAAAAAAAAAAACGAACAGAGGAATATAAAAGTTTGTTGCACAGAGTATCTCATTAAAATTTGTGCCAATACTGATCTAAGTGTTCCATCAGGCAAAACTAATCACATTGGGAATTGAATGCAACGTTGACTAAAATCCAACATTCAAAAAAAGTGCCCGCTCTAGCTCTAGGTAAAAGAGGAAATGTAACGCTTCCTTTATAAGATTTACAGATTGAAAGAGAGTAGGATTGGGTAAACCTGTATGAATGAAAACTTGCAAGACATCTGAAGATACAATGATTTGCGACTACGCTGTAAGCAATTTTACCTTCAACACGTGTGAAAATAGTTGAATTCAGGCTTCAAATTCTCTAAAAATCCAAAAAAAATATCTGAATGTGAAAATATTTTCAAGCGTGTCTATAGCGGATAAACTTTATGCCTACGACCTTCCTAGTGGATAACCTAAAAGCGATAAAGAGATGAGATCGTTCACTCTTATCGTTACCATGATGCACACTCTTGAAAGCGATAACAAATTTCTGAACGAACGCGAAAACAGAGCATAAGAAATGATGGGCAATCAAAAACACCTGATGGGAAGGTTGGAAGTGGGGGTAGGGTGGAGAGGGAAGAACGAGGAGGGCGAGGAGAAGGGCCAAAATATGAAAAGGAATGCCATGATAATAATCAGCAATCTTAACACATCACATATGCGAATTTCTCGATGCATGTCGTCGCGAATGAAATCCAGCAATGCAACCATCACTTTATGTCATTTCATTTTGAGGTTTTCCCAATTTATGAATTTCGCATCAATTAGCACATACTTTACAGGTACGCATACAAGCATATGTGATTCTTGTTCAGCGAAAAGACGAAAGAGGCTGGTAGAAGAATCATATGCGAAACGACGGCTAGCATAAATCATGACAGTTTGGCGCAAACAGGTAAAGGTATGAGAAAGTAATTGTAGATGCTTAGCAGGAAGGTAGGGAAGAAAAGAGTTGAGCAAGAAGATGAAGGGAGGAAATAAAAAAAACTCGAAAAGGGTTGTTGGCATGCGATTCGAACCATTTATTGGAGAAGTTATGAAGATAATATTAGAAAGTGGTATTCGACGAATCTCTCCAAATTTCAATTTGCCAACCTCATCAAAATATATCATTTTATTATTTCGAAATTCCTAGAAATGTTGTTCGGAAAAGAAAAATGCATCAATCCACTAATAACTAGTGAAGTTTATATTTGTGAGATTTTTGTTATTGCAAATATTGCATTGCAAATATTGCAAGTATTGCAAACATTGCAAATTTTTTATGATATTGAAAGAGTGATTAGTTATTACACTGTGCAGATGCTGTACTCTTAACCATTCTTTTAATATTTAGTTACTGAATACTTGAAAAAAAAACAACTTAATATAAAGAAAGGATGAGACTCACTTATCAGCACTCAGATTTTTCAATAACAACTTGAAAGAATAAATAAATTTTTTGATAACTATTTGCAATCAATTTATTTCATTACTTCTTCACTACTGCAAACGCTTCTTTGATAAATTGCAATCTCAAATAACACTCCTTCCAGTACATTATAGCGCTGCATTGCATTGTTCAGTTTTGATTTGTTTGCAAAACTTATTGCAATTGTATTACTTCGATTGTAATCATCAAACTCCTCTCAGTAAATTTCCACTCTCATATCATATTGAAATGATGAAAAAAATGATGATAAGAAAAATAACTCATTCAAAGTTATCTCTCCTTCGTCTCTAATTAATTAGCTTTAATCATGTAATGATCTACAACACTAGTGAGGAGTGAATGATTCCTATGGTGGCGACCGTATATCATATTATCATATCATATCAATGGAAAGGAAACGATAGTGAGGGGATTGAGCTAATTTTTAACGCAAAAGAAAATTGTGCAAAGTTCACGAACAAATGAGCTCATGTGTTCTCAGCGAACGCAAATTTCAAGACAACGAAGAGATGTTTTTTCTTGTTTTTTTGTTCTACTCGATGTTTGATGGATAGGATATCAACGAGATCAACGATATGCTCACTCTCGTGCTATCATACATTACGCTGAAAAAAAATATTACCACTCGTCGTAAATGTAAACATCTCAACAAAAGAGTTCGATGGATCTTCGATGAGATTGAAATGAATCGATATTTTTGCGCCACTCATATCGCTGAACAAATACGTCAAAAAATTACTTTCATAAAATACAGGTAAATATCTAGCACCTATACCGATTACCGATGACCAATAGCATCGGAAGAGTGAACAGAAAGAGAAGACGGGTTAGTGAGGTGAAAAAAAGGAATAAAAGAAAAAAAAAGAGGATGCCCAAAACTCATAATTACGTCAGCAAAACGAGATCTAAACGACTCAATAATTTCAGATGAACCAAACGCCAAGCGATAAGCTAATAAGCCAAAAAAAAAACTTAACAGATGCTTTAGACAGCCTTGTTCCTATATAAATATCATTTTCTCGAATAATGGATCTAAATCTTTAATTAATATTTTCATATCCAGCTTTACTTTTTTTTTTCTAAGCAATTGTTGCCTTATAGACAATTAAAAAAGATAATAAAATGAACGTCTAAATGAGTTCCATCATCAAACTGAAGTGATATTCCTTATGACTCATCACTGCCATCGCTTAATTTTTTACTTCAAATGTGAAAAAAAAATCCCAGAATTGAAATAATGCATTATCATATTTTAGCTTTTTTCATCGCTACATAAAAAGAAACCCGTTGAAATGGCTTATTCAGCCAAACCCCCCCCCCCCCCCCCGATAATCCTGTAGGAGTTAGGTGATTAATGAGTTGAATAAATAATCAGTACGATACGCTCTCGAAAAAAAAAAATTAATAAATTTGCATATATTTCAAGTAAAAGTTTATAAAACGACAGGTGCATTCGATCGGAAATGATGTTTTTTTTGAGAATATCGATTAAGAGGAACCTGTTCGTTTCATATTGTTTACCTCTATGATACCTCGATGTCTTTTTTCCCTGTTTACAACTTCATCGTTTTTTAGTATGAATATATAATTGCAAGTTAAATATCATAATCCATTCGAACGCATAAATATGAGCATAATATTTAAATCTTCAAGAGGAAGAAAAGAGATAAGAAGATGACAGCTATTGACGTTAAAATTCTCAACGCGTCAAATCTGTGTGAAATTATTGTCGAATTCTATGATGCAAACGCACATCCATATAGCAATATCATCGCATCGCAAAATTAATTTAGTGGACGGCTGGAGGGGGGGAAGAGGAGTGGAGAGGGGAGCAGTAGAAGGGGTGTAAATCTGATACTATGAATGCAAAGTCCTACTAAGTACGTTCAAGTTTTAGTAATAAAAGTTGTTGCATTTGTTTATTAGCTAAATTATCACTATCGTAAAAATTTTTTAACCTGTTGTTTCTTTTTTTTTCTTTCGCCGATCCCATTACGAAAACGTATTTTCCACATCTATGAAATGAATTTCAAATGCGAATTACATTTGGTCTAATGATTTAAAAAAAAAAAAAAGAAGAGAATTTGCCAGTTTCAATAAGTGAAAGATATATAGCGATTATTGAATTGTATCATTATCAGTCGAATGTAATAAAGTAATCATCACAAAACTTATTTGCTAGCCGTATTGAAAGGTTAAATCGATATTTTTTAAACGCTCATCTAGACGATTCAAACTAATAAACGCTAATAATCCCTCTCATCTGAAGAAAATAAACTGCTCTTGCCGCAAATCGATTTTATTCGTCATTCTCGACTAGTCAATCTCGTTAAATATTCACCCTATAAAATATTTAAACAATCGACGAATTTATATTGCCTCAAAAATATCGAATATTTGAAATTGAAGATTAGACAATAAACGAATAAAAATCATTGTTGATTAAAAAAAAAAAACAAAAAAAAAGCAAAAACAAAAAAAACAAAAACATAAACGAATAGATAAATTTCGCTAACGAAATAATATCTGATATGAAAAGAAAAGCTATGAGAAAAAAATTTAATTAGAAAAAAAAAATTCATCAAATTACTAAATCGATAAAAATTGCAAAAAAAAAAGAATAATGAAAAATTCGAATGAAAAATGTGGAAAAAATATCAACAATAATCAATTGAAGAAAAAAAATATTATTGATGAGTTTATTTTTTGCAATAATATTTCGATTATTAAGATGAAAACAATTAATAAATATAAAAAATATATAGTGATTATCCTAAGTAAGATACATTAAAAAAAAAACGAGCGTTATATTATTAAAGTGATGGAAAAATTTGTACTGGAGCCGAATTTTCGGATCCGCTCCATGAAATACGCTCCGTTTCGATGAATGAAATTATTGTATATCATTAATCCTTAATTTGCATATTTAAAACTTAATCAAGCACACAGATAATTAACATATTTTTGCATAGTCAAAATGATCTGCGAAATTCATTTTTTTGCATATTCGACAATAGGCCTGATGATAATGAATAAATAATTTATCATTTTATTATTGTATTACTGTATGAAAAAATTAAACATAGTCTAATGATCGATTGATTGACGCCTTCATGAATAAGAATAAAATCATATTATTTAAGCGTATTTCGATATATTTATGCAAAATTTAAGACTAATAAATATATTTATGTACTTTCATATGTACTCAAATGTTTTTTAATATACGTTTATACGTTTATATACGTTAATCGACAAAGCATTCATTTCGAATAAATGTCTCTTCATATCACTACCACTTCTGCTTAGGTGAAGCTGTGTAGCGTGTGAGGTACGTGAATGTTTTTTTAGTGCAGCTAAAAACTTTCATTGAAATAAGGCTTTTTTTTTCTTGAGTGAAGCTAAATATGTCATATAGAGTTGAATAATTTGAGCGGAATTAAAACTGCTATTCATCATGGGCTCCCACAAAGGTAAATCCTCAAGGTGGTGAATAACGTTAATTAAGGTTTATTAGCATAAAATGACGAAGCCACCATGTGAACAGTAAGCGAAAGGAAGTGCATTTTAATACTAAAATGGTCGAAATAATTGCAAAAAAAAAAAAAAAAGAGAAGAAAAATCGAAGCGATTGCCTCACGAGTGTGCATATACTCGTTCATGCAAAAAACATTGCACCTCGATTGCTTTTCCTTAATTTAATTCAATATTTATCTGCGTTGCATTTCTTCTTAAAAAAAAAATGCAACCATAGCGTCATTTGTGAGAATAATGAGTGCATTGCAAATTGAAATATGCCGTTTTTTGAAAAGGATAAAATATGAGTGAAATTTAGAGTTGAAAAAAAATGTGATAATATGAGTAAAATTTTCGGATTAATGTAGTTATAAAATTAATCATTTCAAAAATTTTCAATATTTGCTATAATATGCATTCCATTACTGTTGAAATATATTTAAAAAAAAAAAGAATATCGAAAGAAACTCCTTCAGCATAAAAATGAAAGAGATAGTATTAAAAAATTAGCAAAAAAAAAAAAAAAAAATGCGAAAATTGAGATAAAGAAAAGAAAACGATAATAAAAATTACTTTTTTTCGAGCTTCACTAATTAATAAATTCTAGTAGTTTATTAAATTTTATTATCAATGAGATTTTTGCTTTGTTAGATTTACTAATAAAAAGCAAGCTTTATTATTTTATCGCATCTATTAAGAAAATCATCTTATTGAATTTATTATTCGAATAGATTTTATTGCTTCATTAAATTTATTATTTATCGATGAAGTCTATAATTTTATCATAGTTGCTGATAATCGACTCAATTATTTTATTGATTGCATAAAATTTTTTCGTAAATTGGAAACGAAAAAAAAAATTAATAAAATTGGCTAAATTTATCGTCGCTTAATATAATGAGAAAAAACTTTTCCGGATATGTTCAATTATAGAAAAAATTTGTTCCATAATTTTAAAATCTTTGAAATAATTTGATTATTCTTTAAAAAGAGTTTTATCGATAGAGAAATAAACAATTTTTCGAATGTAAATAAATTGTTTGAAAAGCAAAATGCATATAAAAAGAAACAAAATCAATTTTTAGCACACCTGTAAGAATGCCGTAGCACGGCGTGACATGGCGCAGTGCCAAGTGAATATGGCACACTTTGCTGATAAAGCAAACAGCGACAAACGTTCGCAACCGATCAGTGACAGCGCGCTTTTCGTAATCTCACAATTAGAGGCAGCCGAGTTGCTGCGGCGAGGAACCGCTCACGGCAGCAACGTTAGGTGGCGACGAAGTGCCAGCCGGCGAATGGCTGCTGCCTTGTCGCCTCTTCGGCGGCCGTCAGTCCAGCCTCCCAATTACAAACGCAGCGATGCTCTTCCGCTTGCACAACAGCTAAAGTCATCCAGATTCTATTATACCGCCTCTGGTCACCCTATTTTCTTTCCCAACTTATCAATATGTCCCCTATTTGCACAAGTCTTAAGCAACGAAATGTAAGATAGTATATGGGAATCTGGAAAAGGTAGCGCCACTATATGCCATTGAAAATTTCACTGTTTCGCAGGTGCTATAAATAACGTTAGAGATGCACTCTCGCAGGGGAACAACTTCCCATTTTGAAACGCTAAAGAATGGATATTTTTCTGCATAACTTCCAACAATATTAATGCATTTTCCAGATTGCGCTGATATGGGAAGGGTACTGCTTATGCGGTTATTTGCAACTGTTATGTACTGAAATTTTCTGAATGCCATATATATATATATATATATATATATATATATATATATATATATATATATATATATATATATATATATATATATATATATATATTTATATAACGCTCAATGAATATATATATGCACATATTAATATAAACAGCTTGAACTAAAAACGTCATCGAGCGAGTGCTTCCGGTTTTTGATCTGTTCAACTAAGCAGATTGTAAACAATTATTGGCATATTATACAGACCACTCCAAATGTTATTGTAATATTATGCATATTTGTTTAGTATAATGACAATCAAATTCGCTATACTTAAACAGCAACAGCTCCATCGAACATAGTGAAAGTTAAATTCAGTAGGGTGTCAATTAAATCCACCAACGCGGTAATGATGTTCGAATGCATTTTCTCCACCTTTTTTGCTCAGAATGCAACAACTTGCAATGATATGCAAACAGCAGATCATTTAATCGATCTGCACTAACTATGTGCTCAGGTAGGCATTTCATCAGTTTTCGTTATGATTTTGTGCTGTTGTATTAGCGATGATGAGCGCTAAGCCGCACACACCTGCACACCTATACTGGTCCCTCTCGAAAAATCGTCGCTGTACAGTTCCACTGAACTTTGCTGTGACAAAATTTCAAAAAAAAAAAAAAAGAATCTCCTAAATAAACGTTTCCTACCTCTGAAATCCTGGAAAATTTACAACTCTTCGAAATTTGTCCAAGCTGTCGCCGTACACGTCATTTGCACCTCTGAGACATCCTTTCCTTATCTGCCTTAATCCTGCCCTCCTCCCCCTCACAGCAATCAGCAAATAGGAAAGGTCATCGCACTCCAGTTGCTACCAACACCCACATGTGAATAAAATAGTATATATAAGAGAGAAATTTCTTTACGAATAAGCTTGCTGACGTTTTAAACTGATGGCAGTATCATTAAAGCGATAGATAGCTATAGGAAGGAATATGCGAATCATTTTATAGAGAACTATTTTACCTGTTCCGATAACAATTCCGAATGAAATTTTTCTTCTTGAATAAATCTTCATCTATACAATTGTTGATGTAGTGGATTAGTATGAATTTATGAAGAATTGTTGCAGTCTAATGATAGCATTGAATGTAAAAGTAAAATAATCTTATGAATTGTAGATTGCAAATCCACAAAATATTCCTACTGCAGCGATCGATAATTGCGCATTATTCCGGAGAAATGCTTCCAATTTAGACGTTTATCGGCGAAGCATACCGAAAGTAGACTCAGTGACTCGATACGTTGATGTAATAAAAAGCTTTTTTTTGGTCTTAGACTACAAATGAATGTAGTTTGCTAGTGCAATCTAGACGGTATGTGAAAGAAACTAAAAAAGTAGACAAGGAAAAAAAAACGAAAAAATAGACAAGGAAATTTTGAGTTAAATAATGCTTGTTGAGGCAGAAATGGAATGATGAGGGAGGTGTATAAGCTTTTCATCATTAAACAAACGATATGACGCAATTTCAGTAGCGCTCAAAATGTTAAAAAAAGAAAAAAAAAACGATGGAAATGTCTACCTTGAAGAGATTATAGAGCTGTCACAAACATCTTCGTAGAGACCTCTAACTCCGCTAAGGAAATATTTCAATTGTTGAATACATTAGCTAAAGAATGTTGTGTATATACGACCGTCTTTGGATCTTTGCATATGATTTCAGGAAAAGGATCCTGAGTTTTACAAGAGTGGTATGGTCCACATGTAGGCTATAGCATGTTCTATGGATGGGATTAGAATTCTTAGAAAAATGAATAAATCTTATTAATATATTAAAGTGATGCCCCTCTCCAAATCTGTTGAGTTTTAAAAAAAAAAAAAAAAGAGAAATTAAACACTTTTCTTCAGTTGTATAAATGGTGAAATGAAGCCATTTTGAGCGTGCAATCGCTTTTCCCATCTGTAAGCCGACAAGCATATTCGAAAGATTTCTTCACGAAGTCTATAACCGTTGATAAATGTTTGCTGCAGAAAAGTGCACTTTTGCCCGCTTTGCATCAATTCCCTTCTGCTTTTTCGCATTTCAACGCAGCACTTTTGCATTCCCACTTTAAAATGCCTTCATTGAAACTCACTCAAACACTTCACACAGAAGTCTAACGTCTCTGAATAAGACTCCTGAGACCAGAGCTATCAAAAAATCAATTTATATTTCATTGTAAGCAATAGCGGAGACATATCAATATATCGGATTTAAAGAGGGATGTAGGCAAATTTTTTGAGAAAGGGGTATAAATAATATAGAAATTTGGCTGAGCGGCAATACAGAGGTTAGCTGATCGTAATGGAAATTAACTGTTCAACAAAAAATTGCGACGATATAAAGAAGAGCACCGATAACTTCCGTAAGATACGTTTACGCTATTTGTAGGCTTATTTTGCCTACTATTAACACAATAATTATATAACCAAAATATAAAGGTTAATAATTTTTGCAAGTATAAGTTAATAATTACAGCATATTTAATATACAAAAGTTAAAAGTATAATAAGTATAAAAAACAAGCAGTTTTAATTTGGAAATTTTCGACCACTGATAGAGATTCCACTGTCAACAATTATCTTTCGTGTGTCGTAAGGCCTCAGAGAAGTGATGCCTACGTCGATTTATGAGCAAAATAAAACATCAAGGCTGTAGAGTAGAAAAAAGCGCCCTCAATGAGTGGAAAAGAAGATCGCGCGCAAAGATTACATTATGAACGAAGCGAATTGCAAATTTTTTCGACCTATATAATGCACAAAAAAATTCCATCTCCTTCTCATGAATGCTCTAAATGTTTCGCACACTCCCTAGAAAATTGCGCTTTATACTTTCGTTTCATAAAATTCGTCAATGAGAACGTTTCACTATCATTATTTATTAGTACAGATAATAAAATTTTGTTTTTCAAGAATATAAAATTCCGTCGAAAGAACTCTACAAGGAGTGTAAATTTTATAAAACTTTGGGGGTGCAAAGGCTTTTTTTTTGAGGAGCAAAGAGAGGGCCCCCGAAGAAAAATATGGAAAACTATTTCTGTTCAAGTGTTTTACCATGTTATACAATAATATAGGAACGTATGAAAATGAAAAATTCTTCAAGGCTCATGATCAAGCAAGTCTACTAAGACGCATAGCAACTGCTATCACTCTCAATACTTCAGAGAACAAGGTTTATGATGTATCGTTCTGCACTATATCAGCACATAGTTTGAATTTTATTTTTTATTTATTTATTTATTTATTTTTTTTTTTGAGAATGTGAAAATAATATATAAACCGCTCAAATTATTTATATCATAATAATGTTCAGCGAATCGAAGATTTTCAAATATATATATTCTGTTGCTTACAAATGCCTTTAAGAAATCTTCTCGAAAAATATTCTTTGAAGTTTTTTCATGCTTTCGAGTAATCTTTACTTTCTATATTTCATGGCCAGAGAAAACGCAATAACGTTTCTTGATAAACGTACTACCTGAGAGAGCACTATGGTCTGAAAGGATTTCATACATTCGATCATTGACCTCAGTGGACTCGAAACACGATTAGAGATAGCTCGTGCTTGACGACTCATTCTATTTGAAGAAATATTTTGGTAGGAACATGGTGCTTCATGCTAAATAGAATGCTTTCTAGTAATATTCACTTCCGCGCAAAGATGCGTCAGCAGCGAGCAATTCCATATCGGTTTGCGTCGGCAGACGCTTAAACAACAGATACGACTAGTCAATAAAGGCCAGAGGACAAGGCTGATAGGGCTGCGAAGAACATTTTACACGGCTCAATCAAGGGTGTATAAATACATATATACACAACCACATAGACATGAAAACATACACACTCACACATACAAAACAACAACAGCAAAAAACTACTACTGCGGTTATCACTACTATAAGAATACAGAAGCGGCAACAACGACAGATATCGTTTGTTGGCTACTTTCGTCGCGATAAGAAACGCTAAGCGTGGCAAACACTGCAATGATCAATCATTTTACGCGCAATAAAACAGCACGTAGAAAAACACTCCATAAAGAAACCATTTCATGCTGAAAGCAATCAAAATTCGAGCAGTAAATAGGAATTTGCTAATTCTGTAGAAGATTTGAAGTGCAAAAATTACTAAGATTCAAATGGATTTTAATGAATTTCATAAAAATTTTAAGAGAAATAACACGGAAATACGTATGTGGGATTAATGTGGCAGTGCGAGAATTTCAACTCATGAATCAATGAAGCTAAAAGATCCAACGAAATTCGACAGAAATAATATTGCTTCGAAATCTCTCTTGTTCTTGCTTCTATTCATACTCATAAAGAATTACGGATGTTTGAAGATGCTATGAGATTTGCATATGTAAATTTTACATAGGAATGAACCACAAAGCTAAAAAAAAAAAAAGTTTTTTGTATCGGATTTGCAAGAGGATTTTGAATTGAGTTGCAAAAGCATAACTCGTTAAAGTTCCTAGTATGCTTTCCCACATGTCAAGATGTGGTTCCGGGGATGATGGGTGAAGGAATTACATTGTAATACTCATACACACGCAAAAAAAAAAACACATGCATGCATAAAAATCACGGAAAAAGGATTCGAACCTATAAAATGCGTTTATAATTTTATAAACAAATGTAGTAAATAAGCATTATTTTAGGTTTAGAAAAAACAGCTACTTCAAGTTCAGAAAAAATCAGCTTTCAAGGAAGTTCAAAAATAACAGGTAACCTAAGCGTTCTTCCAGCTTACCATGTCACAGATCACGATATGAACAGGCTTTATTTGCATCCAACCTTGGAAAAAGGAAAAGCGCTCAATAAATAATGTGCATGCGAATTCCAAAATGACGTCAATTAAGGATGAAGCCGTGAGAAGCGGAAATGTGCTGCTTAAGAATGCAAGAATGCATGAATTAAGAAGAGTGGAATAATTAAGCATAGAAGAAATGATGAAAAGAATGAACATCTCATACAAATAAGAAGCTGAAAGCACTCTCTTTCATTTATAAATCAGAAGGCAACCAGAAACAATTTAGTAATCTCCCTTTTCTTCTTTCCTCCTGCCTTCAAAATCCCCTCAGGTAAGAGGAAGTTGATGAACAACCCGTTAACTTATTCCTAGCATATAACAACAAAAAAAATCCGAATATATTGAGGCATCGATTCACAACATCGACAACAAATATTTACAATGTATAATCAAACTGTAAATGATATATCAGTGAATTAGAGAGTTATGAATATATCAATGAATCAATGAATTGATGCAGATCTAAGTAAATAAATTGCTTCCTTTCGGCTTCAAATGAATTTTCGACGAACACAACTCGTTGAAGCATGACATTGAAATGTCCGAAAATAACTGCATTATTTTGAAAGAACGACGAAATAAAAGCATTTCCACCAATCATATATTAGTTTCCAAGAACATTTGTGGCCGCAAAACGGCTTAAGGCATGATTGCTTTGCTGCGCGTATATGCCATCAAGCTCAAATGCATAAATGGAAAGTTTAATGGCCTCGATATTTGTATGCATCCTACATCCGACTGGGTTACAACTGTTATAGACCGAGCTGTATCTTACGATTAATTAGGTTGAAATAAGTGGGAGAGCGCGCCAACAAAGCTGGTACGGCATGCCCTTTTTACATTTGGCCCATTTGGCAAATTTATTCAAACATATTCGATAATGGCGGCAAATAATAAATTATGCAAAGTTCTTTCCAAGAGACAATACCTTGTGGCATATTTTTTGCATGTTGTATTTTCGAAGTTAAGTTTCGTTGAAGTATGTGTAGCGTAGAATAGTGGCGCACGTTTATCGATGGTCTCTATCGGTATGGAGTGGTAATGACTGCTGTCGTGATAGTGACACGAAGATAGTAAACAAGAGCACTTCCATAGTTTTGCATACGAGCGATCAATATTTATATTAAATTAATCAATATTGCACATTATTATAAACCAACATAAATTAATCATCCACATATTGAAAGCTGAAATTCATCTCTGTTTATTTACAAGTTTATTTATTACCTTCTATATGTATTTTTCGAGAGAAATGTTGGATCATCGTCATTGCGCTCACTGGCAGAAAATGAGGTAGAGAAGGTTACATATGTGACCACTTCCCCCAAGAAAATAACGATAAGCATCGAAACATTCCCACCGCCTACCTAGCTCTATTAGATAGGTAGTAATCAGCATCTCCACTTCCCCAAGAAAATAACGATAAGCATCGAACATCGAACAGCCAGTTCCCACCGCCTACCTAGCTCTATTAGATAGGTAGTTATCGCTGGGGCTAATCAGCATCTAATGAGGTGTATAAGGTGAGAGGTACGGCCTTCTCGTGTACTGGCATCGCTATGGGGATGATGAAACCTTCTTCATTTAGATACCCTCGTCCTCTTGAAATTCGGCAGAAATGTAATCACCTTTGATAAGAAAGTAACCAATTTTGATGGGGGCGTAATTGATCTTCTGAAACAACTCAATGAATCCTCATCCTTCATTATGAAACTTAGAAGAAAGAATTCTTTTTTTGTAAATCCTTTTTATCTTGTCAAGGTTTAATAATTTAAAAAATAGTTGCTCAATACAACTCCACAAGTTTTACTGTAAGTAAAACAATGAGACAATTTGGGAAAGGAGGGAATTCAGTGGATTCCCCGCCTCTTGAAGATAAACGAAGCAGGAAGAAGAAATAAAATGTTGGATATGGCGCTGAAGAGCCAATCCAAGATATCTACTTATGATCCAAATCTATTTGTGATCTAACATTGCAGTGATTATTTCGCTCATATGGGCGATTCTCATCCATTGTCCTTCGCGCAGTGCCATTGATCGACTTAGATGCTTTTGGCTTACCTAAGGACTACATAAGTCGGGCTTCAGCCCTTCGGCATCAGTCTTCTCCATCCGACGGCTCCACGATCGTGCAGCCCTCCTTGATACCTGTCGCCTCTCGCCGTTTCTGCTCGTTCTTGGGACCTGTGGTGTTCCCCAATAAACCAATTCGGTTATCCCCGTGTCCCTTCACGTTCAACTCCGCCTCCCTCTTCATGTCGCCGCCGCCAGAGTTACAACAGAAGAAATAAAGAAAGATGGTGAGAGAAAAGCCGAGGTTTGTTTGGTACGAAAATAGACTACCAGAAGAAATATGCATAAAACAGAAAGACCCACAATCGTTGAAAGTTAGATCTTTCGAGCGAGGGCATAATTTCCGAAGGCTCCGATAATGGGCCGATCGATAGTAATGTACATAGTAGTATTAGCTAGACACCACGGTACAATGCATCAAAGTGCAAATTAGTTTCAGGTATGAAGCAGGTACAATAAAGAACTACCTATCACTGCGAGTGACTCCGATTAGTTTATCAAATGTTTATCTGATATGATGTCGGATGAGAGTTTTTTGCGTATTCGCATCATCAGTGCTATCACCTCTGCAATATTATTTTCAGAATCAAAAGGAGAATTCTTTCATTAAAAAAAAATTTTTTTTTTCTTTGAACATCATCAGAAAGGGAACCTCAAAAGAAATGTCAAAACAGAAAACTATAGGAAGCTAAAAGTTTGCGGAAAAAAAAAGGATTAAGAAAAGACAAATTGAAAAGAGAAAATCTCTTTTAAAGAGAAAAATAAAATCAAGCATATTTTCAGCCAAAGATTACGACGCTTAATATATAAATTAGCTTAATGAATTCTTTATTGATTGCATGATTAAGTAATTTTAAGCATAATGAATTTCGATCACATCCAATATTTGATTAAGTGATAAAGCGATAATCTCAGAGGATTTATTGATTAGGCGTAAAAATAAGCTTTAATAATCAATAAATTTCGATCAATTCAGTTCATAACAGCACATTCGAGAATGATAAAAAAATTGAAATTTTGAAGTAAAACTTTACATATGAAAGAAAGTTTACCGAATTTTTACACCCCATACGATGTGAGCAGTCGTAATCTAACCATACGGCAATAGGAAGAGCGTTTAGTCTTGTATGCTTAAGAATGGGCCACACAACTGCTAGGCTTTTTTTTGAATAGGCACATTGCTTGTGCCATAAATACCACTCACACGTAGATTGATTGGAGCAAGAAAAAAATTTCGTCATATAAGCCTTTAAAAAATTTTCCCCCTTAAACTGATCGAGAGAAATCAACATGCTGATTTCGTAGTGTTTTCACCTAAATCGAAGACACATCTCTTGAGAGGAAAATTTAATTTTGCATAAATATCATCAAATTCGACTCGTCGCTTTTATTTGAGCAATTTAACGACTATAAAACAGATTTTCCCTATAGCATATCTTATATCCTAAGGACAAAATTAGAAATTGAAAGAGAAATAATTACATCGAAAATAAATTGAAATAAGTGCTCTATACCTAAACAGTATCCATGTGCCTTATACCTGATCACTATCCAGGTATTGCTTAAATGAAGTTGAACTATTTCAGCTCACTCAAAACTTGAGGTACCCGCTAGCTCTTAATGATGGTCACCCTCTCAAAAAAAAAATCACCATCAAGAGTTTCACGTTAAGACAACTTCTATGATTCTGTGTTTTTATCAAGGATCACAAACAATGAAGGGTGGTGGAAAGATTTTTGGGAGATGGTTCCCCATCCTCGAAAAGTACAACTCTCGTCTCCTCCTAAATATGGATGTGCTATGAAGAAATTCTTAAATCTATCTCATCGATGAAACAATAGGAATTTAATGAGCAATTAATGAAGTAAAGCATCAATTTCCACTAATTTAAAATGTTTGTTTGAATTCGCTTCGGCATTATCAACTTTACACCGCAAAGTTTTAGCAAGTCCCTTAGGATCGCTTCCCTCTCTAATAACGTTAACTAACGAATAGTGATCACTAAGAGAGGGCATCCTACGAGGATTTCGCACCGCATACAAAAAAATCGGCTAAGAAAAATGCGTTTTTCACATTTATGAAATAATCAAATATTCTGGCTAGCGCAGAAGAAAAAAAAAATGAAATGTACTAGTTGTGAGAAGAAAAGGAGTGCGATGCAAAGAGTTGATTACCTTAATGAGTTTAGTATTGCAGCAATGTTGCATTAGTACAAATAATTACCCTTATCATTTAAGTTAATTAAATGAGAGAGGTATATTCTTTGCAAATAATACGTCGGTAGCATACCACTATTTGTTGCAATGCTGAGTATGACTGCAATTTTTAAACAATTGCTTACAACCCTGCAATATTTGCAAAGAATTTTTTCATTTCTGTGGCAAATTTGCAAAGTTGAAATGAGACTGTTTATGATATAAAATTTTTCAACAGATATTAGCGCATCATTTTCTATTGTTGCGCAAAGTGAACGACGAAATGAGATCACATGCAATTCGTTGATTACCATACTAGAGATTTGGAAAATATTGCGCTATCTTATTATTACGATTGACGCAAAAATTGTGGATGTGGAACCAATCAATAATCCCCCTATTCTTTCACTTAATTCGAAAAGTTAAGTACTCTCTTCCCCATCGCCTCCCCCCTCCCCCCTCTTCATCCCCTTTACAGTTGAGAAGCATCATTGCTTATTGAAAAGTTTGACCAAGTAGAGAGGAATTTTATGGAAGCGCACGTAAATGGTTCGTGAAATGATTTTGATCGTCAGGAAGCGAGCACCGATAGTGAGCATTGCATTTCACATTTTAGCGGCAATATTGCCGCATTTCAGCTCACAACTAAGGTGTTCACCAGGTACCTTTACTGCTCGGCAATACAAACTATCCACCTCTGGCCACCGAACATTGCACAACAACCATGTACATGAACGCTTTGAAATTTAGTCAGATGCTTCGCACAGTTCGACCTCTACATATGTGGAACTCTGTGAGATAAAGCACTCTCTTAACGCATACATTGTGTGCGCACTCGCTCCTCCTCCCCCACCTTTGTCCTCCCAAAGTAGCCAGCCTCTGCACAAGACGTCGCCGATTGGGCTATCCACAGGTAAGTCAACTAACTTAAATTGCCTCACTGAAGCCAAGAAGATCAAAAAGTTAGACGACCGAAGGTCCGGGAAGGAACAGCAGAACAAAAAAAAAATGCCTGGTTAATGTAAACCGAACGACTCATCAATAACAAATACAACCGACGGAAAAACATCGACTGCACTGGGGGATAAAATAATAAAGTTTCAATCGATGAGGTCTACCCCTCGACTATTTCTCGACCTCAGCGCTAATACATTGATAGTTCAAAGCGTTACCAGATAATTAAGCTAGTGATAAGGCATTAGTAAACCTACCACTGTTAGATGAAATGCCTGTCAGAGCCAGCAGCAAATATATCACCTAGGTATACCTGTTTGTTACCTGAATGCACATGTTATACACCTAAGCGATGTAACGATTTTTATAAGTGAGCAAGGTTCATATGAAATCCAAGCGCATCGGTGCATCCAGGGATACCAGCGGAACAGGTGGCCGAGTGGGATAGGAATACATATGAGTTGAACAACATCCACCGCTAGAAAAAACGAATAGGAATGGTTTGAATAACTAGGAACAAGCTACAGAACGAATATTGCGGGATGGAATAGACAGGAGAACGAACCTGAGTGGCAGACATCTGCAAGTCGGAGGGCTTTCGCAACTTGGAGAAGAAACTTCGAATGCCAGTGCCACCCGATGAGGGCCTCGCGGCCGCCGAGTTGCTCATCCTGCAAGAAAAAAAAAACAAAAATACATCAACGCCCAGCAATAGTTCCGGCTACAAACGACCGCAAAATAGTACGTGAAATCGATAAATGCAAAACGCCAATAGAAATAACAGAACGAAACGTTGCAATCTAACATCCATACGAAAGAATTTAATATAATTATATCAGATATGAAATCTATCATAAAATTATAATAAAAATATAACACAAGTACACCTTTATAACACATGTGTTATTCATACCACAAAGTTATTTCATGCGAGTATTTATTAATTCGACATTTGCAGTGCATCGAAACATAATTTTGCAAAAAACCGGAAATAGCGAAACATAGAAATTCGAAAGCATTCCTCTAGTGCATAAGCAACATTATAAAATGCATCGTTAATATTATTGCATAGTGCAATGATAAGTTCGCTAAATCAATTAGCTATAAAATACTATCCACAATTGAAGTTTCTTTGACGCTTTCAGAATATAGGTGCAAGTAGGTAAAAAATCTGAAATACAGAGAATAAGCAAGGATCTAAAAATATGCACAAATGTTTCTCTTCGCTGAACTTCGACTACAAACGCTTGCTATTTCGATAGACAAAAAGCCTTATCTAATAAAAACCCTCCTGGAATATAAACCTCCTTGCGAGTCTTTTTTTAAATCAAGAGTTCCTGCAGAAGTCCAACAACCAAAATCGTTTAAGGTACATGAAATCTCTTCCTCACTTTGTGAATAAATGTTTACATACACTACTACATATATATATATATATATATATATATATATATATATATATATATATATATATATATATATATATATATATATATATATATATAGGACTACAGGATGATCATCATTTACTTTGACTTCAAGGCAGTTATTATATTAGGTTATCCACCAGAAATTACCGAAAGTGCAGTTCACCATTAGGGCTGGCAGTGCACTTCATTGAGTTCACCTCTTTACGAATTATCTTGAGTTTAGGAGCTTGTATGTACGCTAACGTAATGATCTCTGATGGAAGTCACCAAGGGTCGAATCTTTAAATATATAATCAAGATCTGCTGCTGTTTTGATGAGTTGATTGTATGTACTAACCTCAGAGGAAGCCAAATATGAGATATTATCACAGTTCAGTTGATTGGCACATTTATCCATATTACCATATTTCATCTTTTTGGACAATATCCGGAAGGTGTAGTGAACTGTCTCCCGAATATTGGCGACAACTCCAGATTAGCAAACAATAGAACAGTGAGAAGTCTCGCCATTTTCAAGAGAAACAAGCTTTCCATCCATACTTTCTTTCACTTTGAAGTTGAGAAGGTGGCTGAGGCACTGATGTGACGAAGCGTTTTACAACATACGAGGAGAAAAGGTAAATTCTCAGATAAGGTGATCCGTTAAGCACGGTACATAGATCTCGAGCTTTCGATGCAAGTAAATTAAGTGATCAAGTACCTTTAGCAATAAGAAAAAGAATATACACCCGCTTAATAAGGTCAAGTTCAAGATTGTAATGGAATAATAGTAATCTGACGCGAACGATACACAAGAATTTACTGAACAAGTACATCGATACTGAGCTGCATAAAGCATTAAGTGGAGTTAAATCATTTCAACAAACAGGTATCGTCAATGTGTTTGATGAATGATTTAACTAAATTCACAGCAACAATCGTCATTGGTGGCAATAAAGAAACCTTGAACGCACCCGAATGCAACTGCATTACCTTTTATGAGCAAATGGCTCTGTTTAAAAAGTGTCATGAATTGATTCCTAAGTAAAAGTTTCATACATCCTGTCGTAGGCGTTATCTATACAGGTATAGGTGTGGAGCTAAGGTTGCCTCATAGAAACCTGCCCCAATTCTAATGGCTGCATTCCGCATCGGAGCAACACCACTCAACATTTGCAATATTCGCTTTTATATGCTTGAATTCCCTAAAAATTGTTCATCTTTTTGTGATGAACTTTATCGCGAAAAGAATTTAGATCACATCTTGATTCCAAAGCATTTTCAAAAAACATTTTTTTCTTTGTTGCTTTCTTCGACAATTTTTGAAATAATCAATAAATTGTCAAAGACCATTTCTACTTAATTCATTGGAAATTTCAGCGATGAAATCGCAAGGAATCTCTTTTAATGAACTGCAGATGCTGAATGTTGGTAGCCTGATATTTTACTGCTGACAAACTGAAGATATCGAAAATCGACGCTTTCAGGCTACCTTTTTTGAAAACTTCAGCATTTTTTTATCGTTTCCAGTGCCTTTTCACAGCTTTACTGCCTTTTAGCCGATGAAAACATCGGAGTTTGCGCAAAAATCCCCTCTTGCCCCTCCTCATGAATTGGAAAAGGCGATAATGAGCGGATGCTCATGGGTAGTTGAAAAAACAAATTTCGCGAATTTATTGCCAAAACTAGTGCGCGGTTCATCTCAATTTTACAACTTTGGCCAAAATTTGGCGACACCAAATTTTTTAGAACATTTAAATGCATAAAAATTCAAGCAGAACATGATCAAGAGCACTGAAGCTGGATACGGGTAGTAATGCAGTGATGCACAACAATCATACTTGACTAAATTCATCGTCATTGTCCGCATAATGAAACTGTCGGACAGAGGCGCAGACACTGATGCACGCAGAGTGAGATTAAGATACATGTACCTGCAAGGTGAAACAGAGACACAGGTACGCACACAGACAGGTACGGATACACGTTTACGCACAGACACAGTGCATCGAATGTGCTTTTCCAAAAAAAAAAAACTGCTGAAGACGCAAAGAAGGCGTAATTATATGTTCATTTTTTCCGATCCTCCAACTAACTATACAAATCCTTGGTCAGCTTTTGTTTTTATCGCATTAGTTGCACAATACATTTGCATATGGAAATTTCCTTGCAGCCACCCACAACTCATTATGAAGATAATCAATGGAAGGGAAATAAACCAATGCGGCAAAATTTTATCGCTCGCATGAACAGGCTGCACGGTACAGAGATGCACAGATGCATATTTCAAGCATGGCTTCGCGGAGAGGACTGAGGAAAAGGGGGACTGGGGGGAGGGGGAGGAGGGAAAAATTCAAACCATCAGATAAAATCAAGAAAACACACTCAAAGATTTCTCAAGGTTCACTGAAAAATATTTAAATGTTTCTCTCATCTCATGTTTTCCAGGGAGACTTTTTGGATCTATTTCATCTGCTTATTTCAATCATGTCTTGGCATCATTGCGATCCGGATAGATGAACTAATGCGAAGAGATTTTGCAACAAAATTTCGAAGTGAACATAAAAATGACCTTTCATCCTTTCAACGTTTCATAAATAACTGCATAAATTTGCATTTAAAAAAACGGTTGGAAAAAAGAAGTTGTATTCGAAAAAAATTATAAAACATTCATCAAATAAAAATCGAGCATTAAAACCCATAAATACGAAGAAAAACGATCGAAATGAATGAATCATTTCTTCATCTAACGAAAGCAACATCCAAATGCGATCGAGCTCATTTAATTAACAGAAGTATAATAGATATTAAAGTAATTAATGAAGGATTACACAATTAGTGAAAAAGTAATTCCTAATGGCATACGAATGATAGGAGAATAAATTGCAATTTTAGCTGAAGCGCTGCAACAATTAAACTATCGCAGCAGGAGAATGATGAACAGGGCCACCAAAAAAAAAAAAAAAAAGAAAAAAAAAGTAAAGAAAAAAGAACAATCGTAAAAAACAGCATGACAAAATTCCACTCGAAAATATTTTGTTGCAAAACCTAGAAAACCTGCTCAAAGCATTTACAGCGGCAAGTATTTAATTGCTCATCGAAAGCGTTGAGCATTGCAGCAAATGCCCTTTGGACATCTTTTCGTTTGTTGATCGATTGCAAACCACCTATTTTTGCTATTTATTGGCTATGCTTGCGTCATCACAAAGATAAGTGCAAAGTTGACGCTCCAATATTGAACTATTTGCAAGAAACTGCAGAATGCAAAAAAAAGCGCGAATTTGAGTTGATTTCGCAGTGGTTGTCTCCATTCTACACTATCATACAGGTGGATGCTTTCTTCCGTATTTTTAATAAAATTTATTACATTGTTTGCTCATAATGAATCATTCATTTTGATACGTTCCTTGCAAAAATTTGCAATACCTGATTAGAAATAAGCTCATTAAGGCGCTCAATTTTGCGAACGATGGCAGTTACTACGATGAAATTACGCATCAATTGCAATGTTGCAACTTTTTTTTTCTCGTTAGTTCTTAACATGTGTGGCGGAGATTCATCTTCAATATTCGCTACTGCGCGATCGGCTGCAAATAAGCTTCATCACAAGAGGAACAACGGTGAATCAACTCGTCCGCATCCAACGGGCAGTGACGAGCCTAAGCCCTAACCTTCACGCGATCACGTTTAACCTACGTACGTATCAAGATGCTGCTATGGAATGATCAGTTGGAGGAATTGAAAGAGGAGGAGTCAAAAATCAATTTCGATATAATCGGCCTAGCAGAAGTAAGAAGGAAAGGCAAAGAGGCCGTCGACCGGCCAAACGGTAACTGCTTGTTTTACCGGGGAGAGAATGAGACATCGCGGGATAGAGTCGGATTTTATGTTTCGAAAGAATGGAAGGCTAAGATAATGTCATTGTCTTCTCAATCTCCTAGAATCGCGCAAACCAAAATTAGCACCAACATGTAAACAAGCACGCGACTAATTCAAATATATGCACCTTACGAAGTTCAAACTAATGAAGAATATACGCGATTCTTGGATGATCTAGCAGCTGTACTTAATGAAGAGCGATCTACGTTTACCGTTGATGAAAATCACGAATACGTTTTTTAAAAAAAGACATGGCAAAAAATAGACTTGGAGAAGCCCCAGTGGAGATGCAAGAAACGAAATAGACTACACTTTGGTGAATAAGCAATAATCGTAAAAGACACCGAAGTTTTGAACCACTTCCAAACAGGCAGCGACCGTCGCCTAGTTAGAACAAAACTTAAGCTAAAGCTTAAGGCGAGATGAAAAAGAAAGAAAAGCACTGGAAAATTATTGGACCAAGTACATACGCATTGCAACATTCTCATTCAACAGAGAATGAACCCACCTATGCAAATATTATTGCAAAAATCAGCCAAGCAGCACAAATCGTTACCACAACAGGGTAGAAAACGTCGCCTCTTACAGAAGAAATAAAAGAACTGCGTGAAAAAAGAAGATGAAACGAGATGCTAATTTTCGTACTAATCTGGAATTCTGCTAACTTAAGAAGCTAATCAAAAAGAAAATGTGCTAAAACCATCACCAGAAATATCTGAATACAATGAAGCAAGCAGCAGCCAGGGGGAAATTAAAGAGTGCAAGAAGCTCGCTAGCTGAGAACAAGAAAAGAATAATTGAGCGGAGGAAAAGGACGGGTCACTCGCGACAGAAACACGAGAAATCGACCACATCGTTTAAGAATTTTATACGAAAGTGTATGGAGGAGAGACTAACCGCACTTTCGTTACACGAAAAAGCGATGAGCCGTTCTTGCAATTCATCGACTCAGAAATAAGAAACGCGATCCAAAGCATGGAAAACGGGAAGGCGCCAGGCATCGATGGACTAACTGGAGAAATGTTGAAACTCGGGAAGGAATTATTAGTAACACCGTCAAAAGTCTGTTCAACAACATTATCAAATATCAACAAATCCCTGAAGACCTCGCCTTCTCAAAAACAATCCTGTTGCCAAAGAAAGGCAATCCAGATGATATCAGAAACTACCGCTCCATATCACTCCTACCAACAATCACAAAGTGTTTCTCGAAAGTTTTATGCAAAAGACTGCAGCAAATAATTGAGCAGAAACAAGATGTCGAGCAGGCAGGCTTTAGGCCGGGAAAGTCAACAATCGACCAAATCCACGTGCTTACCATGCTCATCGAGAAAACCAGAGAGTACAACTTGCCCCTTCACTTGCTGTTCGTGGACTACGAAAAAGCCTTCGATTCTGTTGAACATGCCTCCCTATGGAAATCTTTGGAGAGCGCCTCGGCACATCTTCAATAATATCCATTCTTCAAGAAATCCAAAGTAAATCGATAACTACAATTTTCGTACATGAAACGCAAATACCAGTACAGGTAAAGAGAGGAGTACGGCAGGGAAACTGCATATTCCCGCTGCTGCTCAACGCAGCTTTACAGTTCGTGTTCGATGAGGTAGATTGGCAAAGCAGCTGCGTGAACGTGGACGGGAAAAGACTTTCACACTTGAGGTTCGCAGACGACGTAGTCTTAATATCTCACAACTTCAACCAAATAAAGAAAATGCTAAGAGAACTCGAGGTGAGAAGTGCAGCAGTTGGTTTACGATTAAATACCTCCAAAACGAAGCTGATGAGCAACTGAGAGCTGAAGTCGACGATTGCCGTAAGAGGCGAGAACATTGAAAGTTAAACGAATTTATCTACTTGGGCAGATATGTAAAAATGAGCGAAGGAACGGAAGCAGATGTACGACGCAGGGTCAAACAAGGCTGGAAAGCATTTTTTAAGAATAAAGACTTTTACCGTGAAAAAAAAAATGCCGATGAGTCTCAAGCGGAAACTCTTTGAAAAAAGCGTGATGCCAACAATTTTGTACTGTTCGGGGACATGGGTAACAACTAAGAAGGTGCACAAGCTAGAGAGAAGAATGGAAAGAATCGTGACAGGAACCAAACTGATGGAGATTAAAACGAACGAATGGCTGCGAGGTGTAACAAAGGTAAAGGATTGGGTGACCGAGGCCAGAATGAGGAAATTTAGATGGGCGGCGAAGATATCCACACAGAAAAATGACGATTAGGTAAAAAAAATAACAGAATGGACACTACGGATTGGCAAAAGAACTAGAGGCCGACTTGCACTGAGGTGGAGTGATCCTTTAAAAAAAACCGCAGGAACCATGCGTGGAGGAAGTGAAAGTCTGAAGGCAAATTATTGCAATTTGCATATGCAAATTTTTGTGCATCAGTAAATTTATGATGAATGTTCTAACTTCTGAACCGATTCGAGCAAACGCCGATTCTGCAAGAAAACATAAAAAACAATTGATGTCACACTTTGTTTTCAGTGTTTTTTTGGCAGCCGGCTGTCTTGTTGTAGAAGTACTAAAAAGCGCATATATGTGCCACACTGTCGAACGAATTTCATATATTATCAGAGGTAGACAAATCATTGAAAATCGATGCATTAACGACGATGGCGAAAAGTTTCGTTCAGTGTTGATTTGAGGAGTCAATAAGAAAAATTGTCCTAACGAATTCATACATGTCACTGAGAAATTTTAACAAAACAATCGGATCGCCTTTTGCAATTTTATAAACTGAATCAAAATTTGCATAATGCATTAATGCATAATAAGACATGCTCAATAAAACGTCCATATTTCAATTTATATAAGCGCTCGAACAAATCTTTTTAAACGATAATTCGTTTTGTTTATCAATTCGGTTTATATGCAAAATTTTTACGCAAATTTTTGAAAATATTTCTACTGGACTTAAAATGATCCTATTGGAAATTAATAGATTAGCTTGAATTTCGTCATTTTTCCTATGATCGATTACAGCGCCGAATTTTGCAACTCGAGCATCGATAATTCTAAGACTGAAACAATGAGAAAAATAGATGCAGACATATATGCGCCTAGGTGTAACCTTTCCATAATGCGCATTGCAATTACAAATCTTCAAAAGCAGACAAAAAAAAAACCAATTTAAGCTTGGCACTAGCTTTTTATTTATTTATTCATCTTTTTTTAAACGATCAACGAAGCTCAAATGTATAAATTGAACCAATTGAGATATGCAAATTTTTTTCTAAAGAACAAAAATATATCGCCATAAACTAAAATAAAATAATCGAATACAATATCAGAAATATTCGTTCTCGAATTGGATGACTTACGCTCTCTTCATCCTTGAATAGAACGCAAAATTTGTGAAATAATTGTCGATATGAATACAATCACAACGGGATTAATCCATTCCAAGCCTACATATATCGACCATACGCATATCGCATCTGTAAGAACGATCGTCTCGAGAGTAAAACAACTCGAAAATAAAATAAAACAGCGTAACATCTCCGCTGCTACAACAATCTCCGCTGTAAATGTAATCACTGAAAGTTATCTAATAGAATCAGTGATAACAGCAATGGGAAAGTAGAAAAAAAAAAGGAAAAACAAAAATAAAAAATCTATCAAAAATTTTGGTTTCGAAGATGAAGCAAGAACGTAAAATTACTTACCACCGATGGGAAATATTAAAAATGACGGGAAATAAAATGAAGAGAGCCAATAAATTAGTATTTTATAAAAGATGCAATTTGGTTTGTCGGCGGAGACCATCTGCTATCACATCAAATCTTATTGAACTTGCAAATTTGGCTAGCAAGGAAGTTTGAGATGCGGAGAAATGAATGCTAACTCAATGTGCAAAAAAAAAAAAACTGAGATAGAAGGATGAGAGAAGAGAATCAACTCTTATATTGTTGCTTTAAATGTTGCACATCCGCAAATCTCCGCTAGCACGTATAGAGACGAATTGCTGTCGCGCTTGAGTTCGATAATTATGGTCCTTAAACACCTTTGAACCGTAACTGGAGATAAGTACCGCAGAGAAACACAAGAATATCGGAAAAATGAAATTAAAATGCTCATAATGACTACAGCATCAAGTGATCTAATAAAAAATAGAATGCGGTTGAAGGGTGGACGGTTGGCAATAAGGAAATTGCACTGTGGATAAGGATATGTCCAAGCAAAGTCCAATAATGCAAACACCTAATAAGCGGACAGCAAAGGCAAATGTGCGCCTAACAAATTAATCAACGGCTGCCAATTATAAGTCCCACGGTGGCGATCACATCATCCGTCATCGATGCAACATGCAAATTCTTCGCATTGTGCATTTCCTCATCAAAATCTTAGAAGGAATTTTTTTTCAGTGATTTTTTTTTTTTTTGAAATTATACGGAGAAAATTTCTGGTAGAATTTTTTTGTTGGGAAAGAAAAAGTGCAATGAAGATATAAATTAAAAAGAAAAAAAGTGCAATTCAAACATAGATGAAGAATAAATTCGCAGGAAAAAAGTGAAGCAAGTGAGAAAATAATGTTCATATGGATGAGACATCGAAGAAGATGAAAAAAAAAGGAGGACGCGTAGGCGTATTAAAGTGCTTCGATCCGAAGTCGACACTATACTATTTTCATATTAGAAACATATCAGTATAGCAATCGATTTTTTCTTCTGCTCTCTATAGATCAAACGACGTTTGAAATCTACACAAAACACATATGAGAATATAAAACAACGAAATGTTCGAAAAATCATTACTGAACAACAAATATTGCATGGATTACGAATGGGTGCACTTAATTATCATAGCTTTATATTAAAACAATTATAACAGATATGCAAATTATAAAAAAAATATTATTTAACATAACATAAGCATATATTTTATACATTTAAATAGAGAAGTATGCAAAAATCATAACGCATAAGAAACAATGAGCGCGAGAAAAACAATGTTATATGCATGGCAAAGAAAATTACGCGTAAAATAACGAAAAGAAGTTTGATTATGCACAATATTAGTTTCTATTACGACAACGAACCACATAGGAAATGAAATGTTTCAATCGTATTTCTTAGTAAAATTTATTAAAATCTCGTTTTACTATTTTAGTCCTGTATGCATCGATTTAAGTAGAATTGCTATGCATCGCTTAGATTATTCGCCCTTTCGTAAGCTGCCTAATGATGCTCTAGGGCAGGGATTCATTTAAGCTTGGCCATGCTCGACATCGAATCACATCCGTTTCGCAGCTAAGCACTGCACAATGATTACTTCCTACAATTTAAACTAGGCATTACAGTTGATCAGAGTATTATAAATCAGCTTGGAATTGAGTGATTTGAAAAACAACTTAACAGAGAGGAAATTAGACGGATAAACGAGAACACAGACATTCTTCGAAACGAAGAAATCGATGTTAAGGACGACGCAGCAATTATGCACATATAAGCTTCATTTTGTAACATCAATTCGATTCAAGTTGACCGTCAGAAAAAATATGTCAGTATGGAAAAATGAGATATTAGTGATTAGAATATTCAATTTGAGCCATTGCGGTTATACCCTACAAGTGTTAACGCTATACTGAACGAGACTTCCGCAAGATTGTATGACAGAGAATAAAGCAGTGAATAACAATCATCAAATGTACTATTAAAGAAACTAGTTGCTTGCCTACTTCGAAAATAAACTAATGAACAATTAATGTGGAAGCCGTAACAAACCAAGAAAAAATAAGATGTAATTAATAAATGGCGGAAAGACTTGAAATGTACGGGAATGAAAATCAATTGTGATATCAAAGGATAAACCTTTTTATCGATAAACACGTAAACAACTAATTACGATCAACTGTAAAGAAAATACGCTAATTGACTAATTCGAGGAGACTTTTGAAGCAATTCTATGAGTCACTTTACTCCATAATGACGTATGTAAATAAAAGTGCACAGAGAGCGTAGGAGCAGCATATGCTGCCTAAAATGTTAACAACATTCGCTCGCTTGCTTTATATATATATATATATATATATATATATATATATATATATATATATATATATATATATATATATATATATATATATATATATATATATATATATATATATATATATATATATATATATATATTACATGCAGCCACCTTATGCCCACCTTATCCTGTCCCACTCCCTCTTTATTACAGAATTCTCTGAAAAGTTTATTAAGAACAAAAAACAAGAGAATGTGTAATTACGCAAAGCAAACAATAAGAAGGAGCAGAAAATGAAGTTGTGGTTAAAATGCACACCTAGTGCAGGTATCATAGTAACCAGTCTGATGCGTCTGCCGTACGATGTGAACGGAACGACAACGACGAGCTAACAATGTGACGCTTAGCCGATAAATTAACGCCATATTAATTAAGTTTCATCAGGATGCGACGAATACAATATGTACCCGCCTTACTATGTATTTACTTTCATTAATATGAACCAATTATCACATAAATATCACTTTACACTCGAATATCTCTAGAGAGTAATGAGTTTCTCGAAATGATATGACTAGGAAAAATAGCGGCAGCACTCATAAGAGTGCCTTCACAAAATTCATTTAGAAGTTCGCATTTTCAACGTAAAAACGTTGGCAAATTTCGAGTAACATTTCGATATGGAGCATTAGTGTTGGCACTTTTCCAAATATTGCCGTTGAACTAAATAAAAATTACTTTTATACGTGACAAATATATAGGCATCTAGCTATCCTCTCCATTATCATCGATATCGCTTACGTCCTTTCAAGTGTGTTACAATGCAGCATACCCTTTCAAATGCGCAAATTAGCGTTGACCAAAAAGATATTTGAATAGACGAATTGCAATAAGCAAAACAAAGCACTTTTTTTCTTCAAAGGACATGAGTTCGGGATAACATTGAAAAATTACTTAATAAACTTCATCAAAGACATCTGCAATACTTAGCATTGAGGCATTTCGAGATGACCATCAAAATGACCACTGAATACTAGACTATTAGATCAATGGTGATACTTACGAATCTTTGAGGCATTTCGAGATGATCATAAAAATGAATTTCCAATAAAAAATCTAATAGGATCAACATAGATCAACTTCTCTGGATCATTTTCCTATCGTCCGCAATATTATATATATGAAAGCCGACCTATAACAATAAATCAATCGTCTGTTGAATGACTTTAATCTTGCATCGGTGACTGCAAGAAACGTCAGTCGTTCGCAATTGCACATCCTAGAAAATTTCCATGCAACAACAATGTAAATTGAGAGAGTGCCATGGATTGATTGAGGAAATTGTGGAAAAATTTATCGCCATTTCTGCAATTGAGGCAAAAACTTTTTCCTTCATGCAAGTCAAACTAGATCCTTAATTTGCAACAGCTTCATGCAGTGTTAATTAAATACTTCAAAATAATTCTGTAATAATGTGTCAAAAATTTTATTCGTTAGAGTATTTCCGCTTAAACTAAACTCAATTTTCAATAGTATCAAACGTGGCAAATCCTCCTGAGTGTTTTCATTGCCACTTACAATTCATAGCTCCTGTCTTCTTACCCATCGTTCAGCTATTTGTTCATCAAACCGGATATTCCGGCTTCGACAGAATTCATAGTCCTTATCTCCTTACCCACCGATCAGCATACAACAGCGTTCGTCGAACCAGGCATTCTGGCTACGATTAGTGAGGCGAGCCTTTCAAAAGAAGTTAGCATACAAATAAGCAACCTTATTTATTATGTTGATCACCTTTGCGTCAACATCACTATCGTAGCTTTAAATTTAAAAAATTTCTAAAAAAAACACATTCTAGAGAGATATTTTCATCAACAAATAATTGAGCATAAAATTTTACATATCAGTGGCATTCATTCAGAACGCATCGACACTCAAATATTCGTAAAATAATTGTGCCTCATAATAGAAAATGAGATAGATATTTATGTTTTGCTATAGATAATGAGCAATAATGACTTGAAAGGAACAATATTCGATAAAGCAATGAACTGCACAATGAAAAGAAAAGAAAAAAAAAACTAATGTGCATTGAAATTATGATTTTAAAAAATGGTACGATATAAATGCCGATGCTTTCACTAGAAAATGGTACGATATAAATGCCGATCTTTCCATCCATTCATATTTCATTTCCTAAATATCACAATTAAATGAGTAAGCATAGTGTTGAACGAGAGGCAATACTCGAAAAATGAAACACTCATGCATAAGACAGATTACTGACTTACCTGACATTATTGCTTTATTTGATTTTAGTGTCTGGAAGTATTCAATGGGGGGAAATCCATTGCTTATAATAATCTTCACATTAAATTATTGAATATTCCAATTTTAATTTTCTTTATTTACGACAAGTAAACCATCATTAAGCTTCTATTACTGGGCACATGCAGTTGTATGAGACCAATCAGCGATCAGGAAAACTCTCACTGAAATTTTTTTCCGCAATCGGCAAGGACACAAGTGAACAACCGAGTAAACCTAAGCTTTTAACGATGTTTTATAAATTCTATCGATGTACACACTCAAAATCGTTAGTGATTGGCAGGAAAACGTGTCGACAGCCTAACATCCTAACAGCGTAACAAAGTTTAGCTTTGGTTAACGACCGATTCGAGTAACGATGAGCAAAGAAAATGAGATAAGCGTAACGCCTTGATGTTGAGCAATCAACAAATTGCAATACAACACTACAGCATCTCTTTTATGAATTTTATTTCAATGTCACCATTGCTCATGCATACAGAAGATGACTCCCCCTGATCCGAGACGTGCCTATCGGAATAGACTTCCTCGTTGATATAGGCCAGACAGTCGCCTTTGAAGTTTTATCAACGTCCTTCTGCCATAGATGTTATCAACTTCCTTCTGCCATGACTCTAAAATAAATATTTGTAGAATGGGACTTATTTAACGGTAACATTCGCGAATTTCGATACTACAATCAGCTGCTAGGAAGCTGCAGGTAGCCTGCGCGTATAGACGCATACTTACTTCATTAAGGTGCTAGGAAACTGCAGGTAATCTTCGCATATATGCACATACGAAACATAAGACATACTACTATTAGCTCTTTAAACGAACACTTAGCGTTATTCTAACGATGCAATGTTCTCTACTTTTGAGTACTGTAGTCAGTCTTGTTCTTGACCTATTATCTGAGCTAAAAAGATTAACTTTCATTTGTTGTCATTTTTTCATGCTCTTCATATCACCTTACTGTGAAAAAACCTGATAACTCCAACTTAAAAATTTTCATTCTGATAAGAGCTATAACGAAATTCATTAGCAAGAGGTATGATGAGAAGTGCTTTTACTCAGAAGATCACATGATACCTTTATTTTGGGAAGTTGCTAAAAATTTGAAATCCTCACAACTTTTGTTCCAGTGTAATTGTTGGAGCGAAATTTGACCCTAGAGATTAGACAGACACAGATTCGGTTCATCGAGCCTTGAGATTTTCTTCCTTGATTCTGTGGCTCAGAACTTCAACGATAAACTTTGGTCCATGATAAGGAACTATATAGGTTCGTTAGCAGAGTTAAGCAACAGTCGTATTTTTGAAACAATTGAAAAACTATAAGAATTCAAAAATTCTTGTCCTAATGCAGCATTGCCTAGAAAAGTTTTCCCACAAGCTAATGAATCAAAACGAATCATAAGTCTGTTAGCGGCAAATAAAATGAACAAGGAAGAAAACGTCGAACGCAATGTGCACAAGACTAGCCAACTGAAGATATGAAAGCAATAATCAAATGTCAAACAAAGTGAGACGAAATGAAAAATACAACAAAGAAAAATCAATAAAATGAAAGAAAAAAAAATCATAAGGAAATTAAAAAAATTTAATAGAGAGGCATGATAATCAAAACTAATTAGCGTCGAATAAAATAAATGAACTCTTTTCTTTTTTTGTATTGTCGTTAATAAATGGGCCATATGCAAGCACATTTCCGTTAGTGAATTTCTTACGTTCACAAAATCGCTAATATTCATAAGTATTGCAATGGCATTTGCTAGTTGCTCGCTTAAAATCGTTAAAAGAGTGATTGCGACAATCGGTAAAAGAAAAACTGAAGAAAGTTTTTGAAAAAGTAAATCGATATCATTATTAGATGTAATGAAGCTTAGATGTCCAAGTCTTAAATCCTATAGAAATAAATTTCACAGCCTATACGAATAATTACATATCAGCGGCAATCTCTTCGTTGCAATAAAAAATTTATAAGCAAATTGTTCTTGAATACATTTCAGTACTATTGATCCTTGACGGGATGATATGTGACTTGATTTCTGGAATGTGTTTGAGTAATGGTCAAACATAACATATAATCAATGGAGAACGGACGACAGTCAAATCAAATGTGCAAACAGACCGTAGCAATAAGGGAGACATCATACCAGCATATTAAAGGTAAGTGTTAGATATTTTTTTAATAATATATGAAATGTGTTCATCAAATCTGACGCCCCTGTTTAAAGTGGGACCAGATATTTGACAGATGGAGATGATACAATTGATTTACCTCTAATGTAAAGCCGGTATGATCTGTTTTTCTGATCGCCCATGTGATTCTAACCCAAGCGATCACTGATAAGCTAAACTGAAAACAATTTGGACAATATCAGCGAAAGAGAACAGTTTCGCACAATCAGCAAAAAAAAAAGCAAAATATTTGAGGCGAGAAAGGAGAGAATCTGATAGATCGTTTGTAAAAAATGAGACATAGAAGTGGATCAATGATCGAATCTGTGAGACATCCTTAAATCTGGGACCTTAACATGGTCGGCACTACTTGTTGAAGTTCCCACTCTGATCAAATAAAAAGTTCTATGCAACAACGATATGGAAATGCTCTCATTAAGAAGGCAAACAAAGTTCTTGCTTTTGATGCAACGCTTAGAGATGACTATGAGTGGTATTTTTATAATATTTGACTATTATGGAAATAACAATTGTAGAGTATGTTGTGGAATACATCACGGCTCGTTTTATTTCTTATATTATAGTCACTGAAAGAAAAGGATACCTTTTCTAGGAGAACTGATTCCGCACTTTTCTCATCGGAAAAGAAAGCGCCTTCTGTGAGGGCGTGGAATTGGGCTATTGGCATCCTCCTTTTCTTTACTCTCTTCCTGTCTACCGTCCATTTCACAAGCATATAAATCTGGCTGCGAAGAGAAATAAAATCGTGGTGAAGTTTAGTTTTTTCCCTCTATGAAGCGCAGAAGATCTACTTTATTTGATAGGATGCTAGTTTAATCCATGAGTTGTTCGTTTTCCATGACAATTTCGTATCCCCTCTCTGTAGCGCCATTATGATCTATATGATACTCTTTAGTCATCATTCCCTTCCTATTCAGGAGACCCCACTCGGCTAGTACACCTGGAATAGATGACGGCTGTAAAGAGTAAACGTAACGAAAAGACGACAAAATAGGCTAGATGAATTGAAAACGAGTTTTGTAAATGCTACATGCGGTAAGCAGTAAAAGGGAATTCTGCCAATCGTCGATGAAAGCAATCCCTGGAGAATGGCGTTAAGCGAACTATTCAACGAAAGGAATAGCTCCATAGCACGAATATCAGTGGCAATTGGTATGTGAAAGCACATCTCATTCCAACGCATTTCATAAGAATAAAAACAAATTATGACGCATAAACGTGATCATTAAATCGGATGTGTTTAGCTAATAAAATTGAAAGCATTTGATGGCAACAAAACATTTAACTAATGGAGGATCGAAAGAATGCACCAATGAAAGATTGAAGAAAATATTTTCAATTATGGTCCAAACGCCTTCATTTTCATGCATTCGTTGCAAGATTTTTGCAAATGCACACCATCTGAGTCGTTTAGACATTTGTGCTTGGGTCTATATTGGCTAAACACATTGAGTGGAAAAATTTTCATCAATGAAAAATGAATAATTTTTGAGTTAATTGATGAAAAAATCGACGAAAAATGAGTGATATATGAGCTGGTAAAATGAATGTGCGAAAAATATAGGTGAAAAAGCTTGGCTAAAGGATTCGCTTGAAATGCGAAAATATCAAAAATGCGAAAAATATTGAGCATGAAGATTAAGAATTAAGCTAACATGAAGATAATCAAGAAGTAATAATTAAAGCATCATGTGAAATACGCTTTCGCAATCAGAATCACATCAACGTTGAAAAATCATAAAATAGATTCAATAATGGACCTATAGTCTAACTCCGCTCATTGAAATCTTCTATAGAAGAGGCGTTTTTTTTTCTTGCCAACCGATCCGTATAAAATGCGATCCGACTGGGTGCAAAATGCTTGCAAACTTTTATCACTTTCAAATGTGTGCCTAAAGTTCTTCTCGAAGTTAATGGTTCAAGTTGAATATTGATAGCTATCAATAACGATGCACGATAAACACGTTAAATGATGTGCCTTGGCTTCATCTATGAAATTATTGTGTGAATAGACAGACAGCAGCACATTAGGTACGCATAGGTAAAAACAGGTGAAATGCGCACTTTGCAAATCCGAAACAACGTCATTACATGATATGAATGAATATTCAATAAGCTTGAAAAGGTATATAAAGAAAAAACTGAGCTATTTTCCTGTTTGTTCTTTACTTTTTTTGTCCGTGTAAGTAAATCACTGACCCACTGCCCTTCCTTCCCACTCTCCCTCCCCCACCCCCTCCCTTAAAAAAACGATTCGATTCGAATAAACGCCAGAGGTATCATTCATGGATTATGGCATCAATTAAATTACAGAAAAATATGATCATTTTTATGCGTTATAGAACAAATTGGATCCAGAATAGCAATATTTAAAAAACGCCTAATAAAGTTTTGGTGTAGTGAGAATACACAGAGAGAGGAAAGAAGAAATTCCACCGTCATTGCATATTAAGCAACAATGCAATCCTATAAAAGAATCTCTCTTTGCAAGCATTGCATTGCGTTTCCAAGAATGAAATAAACAAAGGAGAATATTATTTCTATAAGATAAGCATATAAAAATTTAAAAAAAAATGGAAGAACAATAAAATTAGATTCAATTCACCTGAAAATTGGATCAAAAATCGACTCGAAATTAAAAAGAAGAGATATCACTTCATTTGTCTAATACACCACTAAGCAAATATGGAAATATTTAAGTGTTTTAAATGAGTGAGGAAAGCATTCACATGGGAATTGAATAGAAATATACCTATATCTAATTAATGCGAAAAGAAATAACGTATAATGAATATTAAATAAAAAAGAAAAATGTAATCAAAGGAGGTAAATTATTTGAAAAAAAAAACTGAGGAACGAAAAATACGCGAACAACAAAATTCATACGGATGAATATTATGAACGACGAACAAATTCTAGGTGAAATTCCAATGAAAGGTGGAAATTTTGCACAGCAATCGGAAAAGATTCAAATAAAATGGATTTCTAATATTTCAAAGCATATATAGGATAAATATCGGGAGAATTTAAAGACTTTGAAAGTATGAACACAAGAATGAAGACAATTTGCAATGAGATGATCGAAAGACATCATAACCGGAAATGAAACTTTTATAGTGAACCTATTCAATAGCCAATGTGCTAGTACGATCCATAAATGCAATATGACATCATAAACAACGATCCATAAATGCACATAATTTTGAAATGCACAAATAATTTGGAAATGAAATTGATGATTACAGCATATAAAAATTTGATGAAAATTGGACAATAGAAATCAAAAGTTGCCTAAATAAAAATAAATATTCGCACAAAACAGAATAATTCGCCCACAATCGGATTTTCATCTTAAACGTTGATGAATTCGCATTTGAGGAAATATGAGAAATTTAAAATTGCTTTTAATTGAAAGTTTATTGTTGTAAATTGAAAATCGAAAGTTTATTGTAAATTTTTTTATTTCATCGAAAATTTATTTATTAATTTAAACGCGTTAAAATGGAAAAAAAAACATACAAAACGTATATGAGTATGAATATGAGTATATGTATGAAAAACATACAAAAGTATGAATATGAGTAAAATATATGAGTATATGAGCATGAACAAGAGCAAGGAGCTAAAAAATTCGCACAGCTAGAACTGAAATTTGATCGGTAAGAGTAGCAATAGTGAATTAATCGAAAGGATTCAATGGCAGCTTAAAAGCTGAAGGAATGCGTGCATTAACCATATCAACCGGAAACAGATTCCAGATTCCAGATTCGTGCAACATAAAACTGGAAACTATGTAGAACATTGTTTCTAGTGTAACATTTTTGGGCAAACTGACACTGATCGGCACGTCAGCTATGGAGATAGGCAAGCTGAAATATTTCGGCGCTGGGATGTCGGAAGAGTCGAATTTTATGACAGAGAATCAAATCAATCGAAAAAGCGGAATTTATTAGGAAAAATTAAGTCCAAAATTAAACCAGCGCTATTTCAATGTGTCTAGTTTAAAGATTTTAAGCTTGGTAGTATAATTAAGCTTACATAAGCCAAACAAATTTTGCGAAAAGCAATACGGCAGAAACCTTTTTGGATACTCCCTGGAAATGTGATATCGGAAACCAAATAGTGATGAAAATATAGGATGGCTCTATTCTAAAATTGATTGGCAATAGGCGATGAAAGCTTCATTGAATAACCTTATAAAATATCATCATATTCTACTCGAATTTTGAGTGATGACATCTAGCTGAAAATATTCAAGTTTTCACTGTACAAAAGGAAGTATTCACTTTTGAAGAATTACCCAACAACGAATAGATAAACGCATTATTCGATCAAGCGGTGCTAAAAAAAAATCAAACATAACGAGAATACTTCCAATGTGGAACTTGAAGAATCTTATAGGCAAAGAACTTGGAAAAACCTTGATCGCTATCATACAGCAACAAGTTTCATGAGTTTTACTAATATCTCAAACAAAATGAGCAGCATGTATATATATTATTCGTGAATGTGAAAGTGACAGTTAAACAATAGCGCCTTGCACGACGTTTTAGAGCAAATCATAGCGAAGGTACTTAGAAGTTATATCAATGAACGGTTGAAAACTCTGATAATAAAATGCACTGTGACTCATTATCATATCAACTAACATTCGTTGTACGTATCGTAATCGTTTACATAAATACAAATGATGCTAGAACGAAGAAGTAAAACCTCAAACAGCAAATTCGGGGAGGAAATTCAACATTGATTCAGCGCTGTGGAGAAGAATGGAGGGGTGGGAGGGAGAAGGAGAGCGGTTGTGAGCAAAAGCAAAACGGATTCTATAGTCCCTTATTTAGCGCAAGCAAAAGCATATAAGGCTCTGCGGACTGAAACCATAATTTTGGCCGATCAGAATGCGCATATAAAACCAGTCACACATACTACGCAAAAAAAAGAAAAAAAAACGCGTTTATATATCGGCTAAAAACATTAATCGATGCTATGATAAATTCGAAAAATAATTGTCGAATATTCCATTATTGGCAAAAATATAAGGGAGGAGGGGGGGGGGGTGGAATGCTACTGTAATAAAATATTTTTTCAATGTTTTTTTTTTCAAAAATTTACATAATTTTCGAAACGATATTTTCATATTGATCATCCTTGCTTTTCGACGTTAAAAATATAGTCTCCGCAACACGTATCTTATAATAAAAGAACGTATAAAAGACGTTACAACAGGTTAAATCAGCCGCCGAGAAGCACTATAAGAATTGATATTGGAAGAGAGGGAGAAAGAACGGAAGATAATGCAACTTAGGTTGAGTAAGATACAGACACGAGCGATACTAAGTGCTAAATGTGGAAAAATTTTCATACAAGAAGATGATAATAAACGTTGAATGGAATGCATATGATTTCTTCTCTCAAGAATTTTAGGGATATGGCGAAGAATTCAAGATGAGATTTTGATAATGAAGCAAATTCGACAGTCGTTATCTATTGGTGCTAAAACTTTTGCTCTAAAAGGAAATGAGAGGATTAATGAGAAATTGTTCTCAATTCTTCAATGTGATCACTATTTAAAAGCTGATTTAAAAAAAAAAATTTGTCGGACATCGGCCCGAGGAAAATAACACGGAACGAAAGCATTCCTCTTCGATACGACTATTAGACCCTTCCGACGATATTGAAATATATAGCACCCCTCCCCCTCTCCCCATTAATAATTCAGTTATTAAAGCCATGAACACAACACCAAAATACCCAATGTTTTATTTTCGATGATAAAGGAAAATTTTTTTCATTTCAATCAATCGTTTCAAGCAAAAATATCCGATCAAGAAAATAAAATAAAAATTACGCCTTTATAAATATATGATGAAAGCTATATAAAAAAGAACCTCTATAACATCATGCTAACTTCATAAAAATGAGGAAAAAGTTAGTAATAGCTGAAGTAGTACATCTCTCTCTGATAATTCAAGAAGTGAATCCACTATAGAGAACATCAGTTTAACGAAAAAAAAGAAAGAAAGAAAAATAGCAGTGATCAATGATGTGCTCGCGTAGAGTTGTCCTATATGTGAACTAAATAATATGGGAATTATAAATGACGATAATCTAAACATATAAAACAAAACAACCATATGCGCGCTCAATGAGCAAATAAAATTTTACAATCGCATGATTAACGATCATCATATTTAGCGAATTTCATTTTTCAATGCCTTACCTGAGAGGTAAGTGAAATATTTCATAAAATGACTAAAGATGTAATTATAGGTGTGCTATTATTTATAATACAATGAAAAATTTCAATGACGACATCATAAGGACCTTCCAATCGAATGAGAAGCACTAACAGAACAGGGCAATTCTTAATTTTATCGATTTTCGAGAGGATAAATAATGAAATAGAGAATTAAGTAAAATAAAAGCGATAATTTAGAATTAGGAAATAGCAAATTACTATAAAAGAAATCCATAAAAATAAATCTGTAGAATTTCTATGACATGCACAAGAGAAAAAAAACCATAAAGTCCAATAAGAACTGCTTGATTAAATAGGATAGTTGTAGGCGGAAAATTGCACATGCAAATTACGAAATAAGGCGAACATAGAGATATGCTCGCAATTATCACCTATTGAAAATAAAGCAATTAAACTCATCTTGTTTCATTTTATAGGTGAAGAAAACTTCATTAAAGATATATATGTTTCCAATGATTTCAACCTAAGAGCGAAATTAATTAAGAAAATATTGGGCGAAAAAAAAAGCTCCCCGATACACGCTCAACAGATTAACTTTTCCCACAGGAATCTGAGGATCTTCAGAAATAATCGAATTGCCACTGATTGCGAATCAAATAGCCCATAAAGCGAATGAATTGATTCTTCAAAACCTAAGTATGGTCCTCGTAATGTTTGACATCATTGGGAAATTTGAAATCGTAACAGTGCAAAGAAAAAAAGAAACTTTACGTAGCAATTGGGACCTCGAACTTCGTAGGGCTGTCACAGTCTTACGTTCCCGATCTAATTCGCCTCCCACCTCCTCCCTTTCCCTCCCTCCCCCCCCCCCCCCCCCCCCAACTGCTCGAATTTTCAGATTTTCCGGGACCAAATTTTTCGGGGATCAACACAAGTTCTTAATGAGAATGGGGAAGTGAAAATACCGTAGGGAATATGTGCAACAGCTGAAAGGCGATACACATAATCTTGAGAAGATATACATTTCAAGGCTAAGAGCGCCACTTTGCGAAATCTCTCGAGTTATCCTCCTTCAATGCTTTGATTTCCTCTAGTTCAATTTCCGAAGACTTTATAGGGTTAAAATCTCAGTGTGGCCTTAGAGTATATATGAAATAAGTATAAATAATTTCAATAATAATGATGAAGCCTCTAGTAAACCGATCAGATTTGATAAATGAGAGAAAAAAAATTGCGAAGGTAACAAGGGCAGAACAAACCAAAATTGGGTTCCTACCGAACAAACTAAAATTGAGTAATCACCGAATAAATCGAAAATTGGTAGTCCTAATTTGCACCTGGATTGTCGAATCTTGCACTATTACTTGAGGCACTAATGACGTTCGGAATTGAAACATTCAGTGCTCCAACGAAAGTAAACGACTCATAAACGATCGTATTTTATAGTCACAACTTTTCTGAGTACTACTCAATTGCCGAACGATAATAATAAAATGCATAAACAGTTACAATTATAATACAAATACAATTAATTGACCATCCTTATAATATGCTATGCTTATGTCAATTGCACCAACAGAATATAAAATGACAAGAAATTAGATAATTAATTTGAGAATAATCCCATCGCAATGATCGACGTATTGAAAAATTGATCACTTGAGAAAAAAAAAAGATAATTTATAATTTCCATTTCATGAAGATAAATATAGCATCAATTCAAATTGGCAAATTACGAATTCACTTCGAATTTAAACGAATTCGTTTCACTGCGTAGAGCAACATATTAATTAAATGTTTTTTTTTTCACGCATAATCCATAAGCTTGAAAAGCAGATATTACATACAAACAGACGATTGCGACTACATACGGTTCGAACTAAACGATATGCAAATTTTTTTTCTCGAAAATTTCGCATATGGAATGTCGCACCAAAATGTAAACTGCTATACTCTAAGAAAGGATCATGACGCAAGCTCAGCTTTGATTCAAACTTCATCTGTCACTGTAAATAAACGCCTGCTGCGTTTTCCTGATTATTCAAATAGTAGAGGCACGAAAACAAAAAAAAAATGATTAGTAGGATTTTATTGGATTTATCGCTCAAATCAAGAAAAAAAAATGAACAAAAGAATCACCTTTCGTGAATTATGACGAACCACTAGCAACGTCACTTAAATTGAGCATCTCAACGAAACTATCGAATGCATCGATATCTTCACGACTTCGATTACGTAATAAACATCGCATTCCTCAAAAAATATATCATATTCAGTAAATACCCACCAGTGTCCTTATATTATACTACACTGCATATTTAACCAAGTTGTCCATTTTTTACCTGTTCAAAGGTAAATGGGCGTAGATTTACCTATCCAACAAACTCTTTAATGAAGGCTAGCCACTTGATATCCACGACGGATATAGGAAGAAGGTGGAAAGTGGGAGAAAACGAGGAGAGATTTTTGCGAATTGAGATGTTTAATTTTTACAAACATTGTGTTGTTATGAACAGTTGTTATGAACACTAACTTTATTCATTAGAAAAATAATATCTCTGAAGCAAAAAGCATTTGCTGATCTTCTTATCGATTGTATTTCTTTACCCAAAAAAACAGCAAATGTTGAAGAAAAAACTTACTCAATAATAAAAAAAAAATGACGACGCAACTTTATATGACTTCCAGTACACTGTATAACTTAGGATTGGTTTTCTCGATCACGCTCAAAAAAGTGGCAGTGTCTACTTGAGCGCTAAATGATGAGGCGCGATTTCCCGATAGTTTAAAAGCGCACACCAGCAAAACCAAGGATAAGTGTCAGCTTGGCAAAGTGGATAAATTCACCAAGTGAGTGAGGCATCATTACTAGAATCACTACTGCTACTAGTTCGTCCCGAGCAAGATTTTTATAGAACAACATCAGTAGCACGATTCATGCTGCAGCCTACATGTTAAGTGCATAAGAAATGGTGCTGATAAGCGTTTGCCGGGTTCGTTCACTTCGCATAACTTAGAGCCTCCGGAAATTCTTCCGGAGCTCCTCGAATGCCCAGGGTTTTCAGGAGAATTCAGGGGAGAAATGAAAAATCGTTTGACAATCGTTGATTTCCGGGAGTTCCATAGTTTCAATGGATTTAAAAATTTGAAGAAAAATTCGATTACTAGAACTTTCAATTTTTTGTGCGTCCCAATCTCGCCAACGTTATAAAATGAATAAATATAAATTACACGAGAGGATAAATAAGAAGAGTGAAATACACTTCTCTTGCAATGATAGACAACGTTGAGTATTACATGCAGTTACAAAAAGTACAAGTGAAGATGTCCTACATCGAAATAAAGCAGGAAGCTAGTCAACGCAACACACATGCATACGTATACATACGTATGTACGTACACACAAATGATCGATACGAAGCAAAACTGGCCAATGTTTACGCCGTCCATTGCTGCGTGTATTCACAACGTTTTTGCAATCAATGCTTCTATCAGAAACAAATCCACAAGATAATTTGCCTAAGAATTATTTTAGCGACATGAAAGATGTTAATAGGAAGGATGAAGTGGAAGACGAAACTGAAAAAAAAAGAGGAAAATGGCATCGAGAGTGGAGCGATATGGTCGAGTAGGAAAGAAAAAATCGAATGAGGAGGAATAACCTTTCTTCATAAGCCTACTAGTTAATAATAGATGAGCGATGAGAAAACGCTACATATATTCAGTGATGATGATCTGATTAAATTCGAATAGATCGGATTTGTGTTGCCACAATTTTCAGTATTCTGCACTTGTATCCAATGATTTTTGGTGGTGCATTTCATTACAGAGAAATTGTTAAATAAAAAAATGATGAACACCTTTCTGTGGGAATTAATTTTTTTTTTCTTTTATTCAACGATCGCTTTCATTTTTCTGATAGATGAGAGAAAAAAAAAGGAAGAGGAACATCTGTTAAATTTTTGAAAGGGAAATTTGTCGGGAGACAACAAATTATCTGTTGGAAAGTGCAGAAATACTTCTTTTTTTTTCTCATCAGAAATTTTCTTACTGCAATTTATTTACTTTTCAAAAAGGTGATAAAGATAATAAACGGAAAAGCGCGACAAAGCCGTTGCACGATACACACTTTTGTATTCTGTTGGTTGGGCGGTCAGCTAGTTTCATTTTTTGGCAATAAATAATAGGGCACAGATAATGCATTCATTTTTTAAAATGTAAACCGACCGTTCACTTGTATAAAGGCTCGCTTCTTTCCATAATTTGCGCCCGGGTCAGTTTTAAACGTGTGCAGTTCTCTCGGCCATTTAAGTTTCTAGGATTGCATTCTATGTTGATAGACGAACCCAGAAGTTGGTGGATGACGTCATCCTATGGCACCTATTTGACTCATTAACTTCCGTAACGTCAGCTTCAGTATTTCTTGATCTCGAACTAAAGGAAAGACGTAAACATACAACGTCCTATTCCTCCTCTACTTTGCAATGCTCTAAAATGCACAACTGAGAGCACATAAACGAGGAAGGATTCGGTTCGATTGCAGCACCCTTACGTGAATATAGCTGCCAGATTCGGTGGAAACACTCTAAAATCAATAATGGACAATAAAACAATCACAGTGCAAAAATGGTGCAGCATTCAATGAAGACTGATGTGTGATGCACTTTTTTCAATGACAACGCCTCCATGTAAAGCGTTTTTTTTTTTTAACGGAACATGTAATTGTAGAAAGCATTATGTGCGGGCTATATCAACGTGAGTATATCTAAGCAACCATGCATGCATTAATGCATTAATGAGCTGGATTGTTCGATAGAGAGAACTTGAAAGCTGAATTATTCCCATTCGTCGTTTTATTCCTTACGACCAACAATAGCTCCATCACTTTTGATATTAGGCTTTTAGAGATAAGAGATAAGTGAGATAATAGAATTCTGTTTTATATTCCAAGCCTCACCCAAAAATCATATGAACAGCAATATAATATTGCTATATTTGAGAATGTACGATTACACTTTTTTTTTGATTGCAAAGAACGAGACCATCTCAGTTTAATGTCCCCCTATAAGCAATGATCAGTCGTAAACGATTGTGGATTTGATAACAAAGAGTGAACTATGATGCCACAAAGATCGTGACGAATATGAATTTTATTAAATAACATGCAAAATCCGACCAATATGCAAATACTTGAGGAAAAAACTATTTGATGCTTAAAAGGAATTTTCTTATGCGCGGCTAACTCTCAGTTTCCTTAACATCAAACACCAATTTCTCGCTCACGTTCCACTACTCATAATGCAGATTTGCATACGTAAATCTTTTCGCAGGCTGAGGCTAAGACAACAATGTTACCGAGGCAGAAATGAGGAAGTTCAGAAAAGCGGCGAAGATGCCAGCACCGAAGAATGTCGTTTGATAGGAAAGAACATCAGAATGGACACCAAAGATTGATAAAGGAGATAGAAGCCGACTTGCCATGAGATGGAGCGATTCGTTAAGAAAGATCGCAGGAACCAAATAGATTAGAGAAGCATTAAATCTGAACAAATGAAAGGATATGAACTAACAATTATTAATAACGAATGCTTTGTTGATTGAAAAAAACTTACCAGTTACTAAATATACAAATAAATAAATAAATAAATAAATAAATAAATAAATAAATAAATAAATAAATAAATAAATAAATAAATAAATAAATAAATACAAAGTAGCAAAGATGTGAAAAAATGATTATGGATACAGCAATTTAACGTAAACGTTGATAATGCTTATCAAATTTTATTCTGGTGATTTGAAATAAAATTCCGAGAAAAAATTGCGCTTTCGCTTTTCATTAGAGACGAAGGTGATATTATCAAAGAAAAATAGTTGCAAGCATTTTAAAGCGGAAAAAAAGTTTTTTTTTCCTTTGGAATGACGAAAAATAACGATATCATTTTTTTTTTTTTTTTTGAAGAGTCATGAAAATCGAAGCGCTCTCTCAGACGAATCATTAAACGATCAAATTATAGGCTAATAGCACAACTGAAGTGGCCGAAAAATTTCAGATGCGCGTCGCATACAAAATGACAAGCCTTAATGAGATGATGAATTTAGATTTAAGGGCACAAAAATGCGACGCTATATCATTCATTAGTTGAGTGCTTAAAATAAAAGTGTCTCTTGAAACGAATGGAATATTTATAAAAAGAAAATAAAAAAATAAAATAATGAAAAGAAATATTTCCTTAAATAAAAGCAATCGTAAAGCCTTCTCATAGAATCGAAGACAACTAAATGGTAAGAAAAGAAAGTAAAGTTAACATCAATATGAGAAATGAATATTTTTTAAAAGAGAATAATGGAAATGAGAAACATATAGAAACACACCTTGTTAAAACGTTAAGAGCACTGTTTACTATTAGAAGAGGAAATCAAAGGAAAAAAGTTCACGGGAAGATGCAGAGGAATAAAATAATGAAAGAAAACAGAAAAAAGAGAGCGAAGAGAAAATATGCTGCAGGAGAGCAGAAAGGATTCGTGGCGTCAATTATATATATATATATATATATATATATATATATATATATATATATATATATATATATATATATATATATATATATATATATATATATATATATATATATATATATATATATATATATATATATGTCCTCTTAAGAGTGGATGCCAACTTCAATAACGATAAGAATACATTCAGATTTTTTTGCTCATCCCTTATCTACAAGTCTAAAAATTAACTTCGTCGACAAAATTAACGTTCCTACGAGAATCCAACTATTGCATCAGTCGAAGTTCGTAGCTCCACCTTCAGCAGTTTCCGACCTGAAGCGTTCAGGCAACACATATGTGTACACGCAGACATCACCATAAGATATTATTCAAGGGCAACTTTGTAAAAGCATGTAAAATTTTAACTATGTTCTAATTATCTAAGTTAGGATATAATTATTTTCATGTGGAAAATTAGCAAGTTAGATTGACATGAATGATCGAATCGTATCGTGAATATTCACGCAATTACAGATGAAGAGGCAACAAAAATGTCAAGTGGGTCGACGAGGTAAACATTTCTGCGTTTCACTCAACAGACGAGGAAACTGAAAAGGGTCTCAACAAATAATATAGAATACTACATAATACGCTTCTCTTTCAGCCATTTCGACATGTCCCATCAATACTTCGTTTAAAAAATTCATGTTTTCATGAATTGAACGATGTTTATAAATACTTATAAAGTTTAAAGGATTAACTTGATAGTTGATATAGAGATCTAAATTTTGATGAATCGCACTATGCTTAAAAAGTCCGATAATTTCAGTGATCCTGAAACTTCAAGGATGCTCCAACTGTCGAGAGAAAATCGAGAATTTGAAAGGTGCTGAAAGCGCCGCCGAATTTCATCATTTTGTCACTGACGATTGATGTACTGAAAATAATTTTTCTTTCAGAATACAAAATTGTCGAGTTCGTTCGCATGCTCGTTCTACTCATCCCATTCAGATGATCCCGAAAGACAAGGAATTTTATGTCTATGTGTTTCCTAAAGTTGCTTCCTAAAGTGGAGCATTGATGCTTTATTCACTGCCAGCATGGACTACCTAAAGTGCTAAAGTCACTTTATTCAGTGCCATAACCTGCGACTAGAAGTTGAGGAAAATTTGTGCTCTCCAGAAAATTTGCACCTGAGCAGGAACATTTGTAAACAGTCGTTGAAATTGCTGCTGTTAACCCACTTCAGCATCCCGAAGTGATAAATTTAAACCGAACTTTTCGTCCGTATCAAAAAATAAAAATTCGAAGAAAACATTACCTTCAATATCTCGTCGTCAAAATCGCACAGTTATAAAGTTCCGCTATTTTATGAATATGTTTGGAAATTTTAGCGATTAGAGCGCCTCACTTATTCCCACTTCACTCGAGTGATTTATTTATGCAAATTTACAAAAAACGGATGAAAAACCAGTTGGCAATCACGATTCAAAATCACTAAGAAAGCGAAGTTGAACTCCTTGGCCATCAATCGACAGTCTCAATTAATTTTTCAATGAACAAATAGAATTTATTTGCCAAATCTACGAGGGACGGTGGCATTATGTTAACCATTTCTTCAAGATCCCTCTTCCCCTTCCCCCTCACCTCCTCTCACCTTAGAGTAAAATAGCAAACAAACATCAGGTGAAGAGGGAGGCGGTATGTTCGAGGTGTAATATTATATTCTTGACCTTATGCTAATAGGAACTTTTAGCTTGAAGTGATTTGCATATGAATTTAAAACAAGCAGCGAGGAACACTTTCTTACCGTTAAGATAAACAAGAAAAGCCAGAAAAACAAAGAGAGAAATTAAGTCTTACCTAAAAAATCGTCGTCTCTAGTGCATAAAGTATGTCTATTCAACGTTTCAGCATAGCAACTTGTATTAGAGTTTCCTTCTATAGTCTAAATGATACACAAATTGCAATGCTCATCAAATGCATGAAGAGCGGTAAATTAATAGAAGAATGAACGTTCAAAACTAGAAGAAAATCATCATAAGCATGAAAAAAAAATTTTAGGCGCATAGATAAAGGTCGCTTAAGAAGTGAAAGATGAATAAAACTTATTCCGCGGAGCGGCTGTGTACAACAGCTGTGTTATCGAGTTGCAGCTCACTCACTAGGATCGGGCGAAAACGATTTTTTTTTTCCGCCAGAAAAGATTTTAGGCGTAAACTGAAATGGCAAGATACAATCTCCCATAAACAATTGAAAAAGCTCAAAATGGAAATAATATTAATAGCTCTTCCTCAATTGTTGACGAACTTCGTGATGAAAACTTCCGGGTCGAAATTCAAGGAATGTTGTGAGAAATTAAACTCCTTAACAGAGAGTAATAGATGCTTCAAATAGCAGTTTCCATAATGTGGGTACTGTTTTTGATCTTTGATGTGATGCAGAGCCACAAAAAAAAAGGACATTTGTTACGCTAGCGTCTCCATCATGCCTCGAAACTGTTTTGAAAGAAAAAAAAAAAGGAAAGAAAGGGAGATGCCATTCGCTTTAAAACCAGTTTTCATAATCAATAGGCAATCGTATATTAGGTCGCCTATCGTTCTAAAATCGAAAAAAAAAACAAACAGAAAAAGTTTGAATAAATCTTCACTTCGATCGAATGTCAAAAACGAGAGAATGAACATCATAAAGTTTCATTAAATGTTCACGTCGATCGAACGCAAAAATGTGAGCGAACATCGTAGAGATTATTGTTGAACGTAGCAAAGGAAATCGAAAATGTTCGCCTCACAATTATCGAACTTTTAGTCGATTCGAACGTTCTAAGCGTAATAAATTGATGTTCATTTGCACACTTCAAGCGTAATAAATTCAATTTTCCACTATAATAGAGTGACTGATTTAGGTGAACGTCATCCTATGCTGCGTATTACACACATTATATTTTGCTGCCTAAACTTAGTCGTTCATGAATTGAAACTAGCGGACTAAAGATACACATACAAACTGCATAGGAGTGCACAAACATAACGTTGGAGTATCACATTTTTGAAATATATGTATGCAATAAATGCATAAAATACACTACAAATAATACAATGTAAATCTGCAAAAGAGGAATAAAGAAATAATTCGATCTATGAATGAAATCATCGTTTATAATATAAAATGAGTTGTTTGAAGTTTCCTCTAAATTAATTTAAGAACAACTTTTAGTTTGATGGATGGTTTAATGAAATTGAAAGCTATTTCTAAAGGAACGTAGTTTGAAGATATTAAAAAGATCTCAGCGAAATCATAGCGAAAGCAATTCAACATTATTAGCACGATTGCAATTAACCTCCAATATTGATGCTCGAAAAACGATAATAAAACGCTATCGAACTCTTGCTTAAAGCAGCTGCTATTCAGCAAAAATATAGCTTCCGCAAAGCAATTCGCACCTCTTGAACAACTTCAGCCCAATTAAACTTAATTTAAAATTCATTGCCAGCGCGATAATCGGATAGAAAATAGCGCTATGGAAATTGAAAGTGATCCAGTGTTCAAAAAAAAAATCGATAAAATCTCAATTTTCAATATTTTTGAAACAATGTTGTCACGAAATTTTCTAAGAATATGCTATTGAGAAGATAAAAGCTCTTTTACTGAATGATCAAAAGCAGCTTCGAGGAGATCTGGCGGGATATAATCACTCAGTCTGATATCATGAGTTGAACTTTATAGATCACGTTTGAGATGACTCCCTATCAATATCGATCAAGAAAATCAACACAACAACAATAGAAGCAAATCTAGATATGGTTATAAGAAAACAGAAGCTGAAAGTAATACCTCAATCAACCAAAAAAAGTTTCTGTAAGTTCGAATATCAAATTTCGACAGCCAAAAGATAAAGCCATTCTTTAACAATCGGACAGGCATAGAGCATTCGCTTCATACGCATATAAAGTGCTTCGTACTTCACGTAGCAACCGACGAATATGAAGGGATATGAAGGAATGTCAACTTCAAAGTGAAAGATTCACAGACTCGAGCAATATGCTGCGCATTGTAGTTACATATGCAAATTTATGCAGACTTCTATGCAAAATAATAAACACAACAACTTTAAGTATGACGTTGCTGATATAGACGTATCGAACAACGAAAGTATGGAAGATCTAAGCAAAAAGATTCGCAGGTGATCAAAATAGTCAAGAATACATGTATGTAGATAAAAACGAAGCATATATTGTGTGAAAGACACTCAACTTGAAATTGGAGGCAATGAGGCATTTATTATTCGTTGATAATAGAATGATTCCATTATCGATAAACACCGCGCAATAACTTTACGCACTTTATAACCATTTATAACCATCATTTTAATGTATTCTTTTGTACTATTTAGCTGAGAGATTTATATACTCACAACTGTTTAAAATGCAAACTTGAAAAATCAACTGAGAAATTTCAGCATCAAATATATTCAAATCCATTATTTCTTCCGGTTTCTTTCGCAGAATGTTTCCTTATGTAGATTTACGTTTATTCATGTGTTTATTGCGTAATCCTATAAATATAGCATTTTTGTCTCATATTCCAGCGAATGCTTTGCCCCTTCCTCAACTACGCCTTCCTAAAATATGTTGATATTAAAGCAACCGACATCTGCAGCATCCATATATATATATATATATATATATATATATATATATATATATATATATATATATATATATATATATATATATATATATATATCCTCAAGAAGATAGCTGAGAGTATATAGTCAATTCCATTCTTTCGTATACTGCGCCGATAACTTGTTATGATTATTCATTGCTGATGCGAATTGGCCAAAATTAGTGTTGCCATTCATTGGCCAAAATTATGCACTGCGTTGATAAAGTGATGACTAGAGATATCTTCTAGGGAATCATAAAAACCGAGTGGAACTTCAGATACAGATGCAACAAGGCTAGAAAAAAAAAACGCTGTCATAGCGCAAAGCGTTCATACCACCCACTTCCCACTAACAACCTCTCCGGTGTCAAATGAATTGCGGATCAATTTTCGCGACAAGTATGTAGCTTATGCAAATTTTCTGCAAACTTCCACGCGTATTCAACGTTTTTCAATATAACCGAGGGATGAAAATAGTACGATAGGGATTCCATTCATTAGCCATTACAATTGTTGAGAAAGAAACTGTCACCTAGGAACGTCACTAAAAACAAAGTGCTGCAGATTGATTGGAAAGTACGTAAAAAGAGTAATAAAAGAGCAAGAGGAGAGGAGGACGAGTGAAATGAGTTTCACAGAAATTATATTTCGTCAACACAGAATCAATTGCTGGAAAACGAATGACCAGCCACAATCATCATCTTCCGCATATCTCACTTAGAAATTTTAGCATTCAAAGAAATAGCATACTGAAGGTGATACCCTCATTTATAGTCATCATCATATCAAAGCTATAGCCAACTAAACCAGGTGGGGGTAGTCGATAAACCAACTAATCTATAAAACATAAAGTGAAACAATAAGTGATGATTGAAAAAAAAAAAACGAGGCGATAAATATGCGAATAATAAAACGGAACAATGAACAATATCAAAAAAAAAATTGCCAATGTCGTCGAGAAGAGACTGTGATTTTTAAAAGAAAACCGATGCAATTGTTGAATAGATGTCTTTCCTATGTAAATCAATAACAATAGAAATGCAATTTAAATATATACGCATATATAAACAAATATATGCATAGAAATACTTACTTACTACCTACTATCTAGAGAATTTTAATTGTGGAGGAGCATTTCACATTAGCATAAATAAACAACATTTTATAATATATATTGTACTAAATGAACCATAAAGGCTTTCGTATTTTAAAGAAATGTAAAAAGTTGTATCAATTATCATTTGCGTAAAATGAGGTAATGCAGCAATTCGAAAATATTGTCTTTCAGCTCTACACGAATTGAAACCTCAGAGATAGTACGAAATAGAATAGGGCAGGATAGAATAGAGTGGAATAAAACGGAATAGAATATCAGCTTAGCTCTTTAGGAAATAAAATATCGTATCGCTCGCAACAATTTCATCTCAATGACAACTCTAGTTAATGAATTAAAAAGATATAGCCGCATATCTTCTCAATTCTTCCACTCATTAATTACATTTTGCAGCAAAATTTTACATTGCATTGCAATATTTTGATAAAGAAGTACTCACTTGTTAAGAGATGTATTCGTTCTGTGCCATATAATTCACTGAGCTTTTGAGCTAACTCGATAATTGGCATTGAGCCATCTCGCCAACGAACAATCAATGCCGCATATTCAGCAAGCTCTTGTGTAGAAAGACATGCTGTTAGCTGAAAGATTATATTTCAAGTTTTAATTTTTTTCATCATATAACGTGGAAATGAATAGGGAATATTTGTACTTCTTTCCCCTATGTCATGAAAACTATTTAGGCTCTCATAACCACATACAATATGTAGCACTGTTTACAATAGTAAATCTCAGCCTGATCCAACGGGTCGACAATAAAACACATGTTGTAAGATTTGGACTACTTAGATGCTCGCTCCCAAAACGACCTTTTTCGATGATCTTTCTCGTCGATTAAATCAGCGAAATTTTCTAGCTGCGTCGAAGATACGAACAGTGAGAAACTCGCGAGAAAAAACAACATCCCACAAGGGATTCAAAATGTAACATTTACGTAAATCGTTGCATAACGAAGCAAGCCATTTGAAATGGAAAATTTTATTGCATGATGGAAAATTAGTGACGTATTCTTGACTGCACCATCCAAAGACTTAGGAAGCAATTGGAGAAAAAAAAGGCGCATCAACTTTATTGGTGTAGAGTTGACAACGAATATAACTATATGAGAAAAGCAAGTTTCACAGCGCGTCTAATGAAATACGCTCTCACTGAGTAATAGTTTGCAGACATATTTTTCTTCACTGTATTCTTAGCTTCACAATGCTTGAAAGGAAAGGGTAGAAAGGGAAACAGTGATGCAAGAGCGGGGTTAGAGGAACTGAAAATTGCAACGGCAATTACCTTTTGCAATTCTCCTTGTGATCTTTCGTATTCAGTCACCTTTACGCCGCATTCATAAATTATTTCGAAGTTTATGCAAAGTAAACCCGATCTAATTCCTTTTTTTTTTGCAGCCTCTGGGTAGATTCAAGTCATATTACTCAATATCTGTATATCCTCCTTGAGAACCTTCGGCTATAGCAAGTATCCTTCAAACAGCCCACTTTATGTCGAAGCCGATTCAGACGCTTTCGAAGAACTCCCTCTCCTCCCCTCCCCCTCTTCAAGTTTTGTCAATCTTCTGCAAGAGATCTGCGATGTTAAACGACTTCGTCTAGAATCTCTACGCTCCGACTTTATCTAACTAATGTACGTTTCTTAAATCAAACAATCTAGATTGTTATCACCAAACATTTTATGAGGAAAGGTGAGGATGAATTCTGAAATTGCCGCATTAATGGGAAGAAGAAATGGAGGAATAGAGTGCGAATGATCTTTGGCACTTTCCGGGGAAATTTGGCAATCGGTTTCCGGATGGAACTCTTGTCTCTTCGTACTGCTGGAAAAACAGCTGTTCTTGAAAGGATTCGATAATGTAGCGATGGGACGTTACGAATTTCAGCGCCTTACAGAAAAAGTTTAATGTCGACTGGTGGTAGTCGATTTTATGTTCGAAGTTTCCATGAGCATGAATTCCCACATATACCCCTCCAAGGAGTTTAACAATTTTTCACTTTATATGAGAATTTCGATTTCGGCAATGGTGCAGATTGGTGATATCATCATCGTGAAGGCTAACTGCATTTCCCAATGCCTCCTTCTTCTGTAAAGTTTTGGCTTTCATCACTGCCGACCGATACCCCGATTTCATCTCATCTATGGCTACAGCTTCATTGTTTTCTACCGTTATTAAGGCAAAATGAAATAAAATTCGTAAAAAATTGACAAATCTTGATGGGAATTTTTTTTCGATAGGTTTATTTCTAAAATATCTCGGAAATGAGTGAAAGTCCACTGCTGCGAATGGAATCGAAAAATATGATAAATCAGCTTGCCACTATTCAATATGAGGTCTGACGCGAATAATGGTTCAACTATGGAAAAATCATACTTGATTACCATATAATTCAAGAATATTTTATGAGATTATTTTTTTGGAATTGCAATTTACTAAAGTGGAAAGGTCATTGCAAGTATCACCATGGAATCTTTAATTTAATCTCTAAATAAATGCTATTGAATTAAACGATGAGAAAAATAGGTGTTAGGATATTGTGAAACATAGCGAGAAGTCTTCTACCTTTTTCTTTCTGAGTTACCAAATTGCCGCTAAATTGTTAAGAAACATTGTTTTTTTTTTAAAGGACCGACTGTTTGAATTAATTCATTCTCATATGCTAATTTAAATACTAATATGCTAATTTAAACGCATTTATAAGCAAAACTCTATTTCTCAGGAATTAATTATATGCCGATCTGTATGGTTACCTTAACGGTTAAAGAAAAAACTTCACTCTTTGAAATTCTCAAGTTGTGATATAATCCGAGAAGAAATCTTTCTAAGACTTAATCGTTCAAAAAAAAAGAAAATCAATTTTGACATAACTGAAATTTCGTTATTAAAGTCCATTTTACAATTAAAGCGAGGAAGTAATTCTTTTTTTTTTTTAAATAAAAACAGTTATACTTGCAGTAGTACTCCAACGTCAAGAAATACCACACCTAGAACCTCAGTAAACATCATTAACAATCTTTTTACCTCTCGAATAAATGCTACCTTCATTATTATTGTATAACTGCGTATTTTATTTCTTCACTCAGAAAGCATTTCAAAAAAAAGCAAAATAAGTAAATAAGTAAATAAATAAATAAATAAACAAAAAAATAAAAAATAGCTCACCACAGACATATAATCTTTGATGAGTTCATCGGTGCGATCATCGGCAGATTCACTTCGTGAGGCGCTCGTCGAGTCAGGCGGATGAATACCGGCACGCAGATCAGGATGCGAATCTGTCATACTGAAAAACAATTCTATCAGCGATAACGTTAATGCAGCGGAGATAAATTTGATACGAAGGAAACAGCACTAAACACAATGAGATATCACAGTTTTATTCATATACACTTAAAATGTAGAGACGTATAAGCAAAATCACTATCCCAAAATTTGCATATCCCCTTCTTCCTTCTGCTCCTTCCCCTCCTCCCCTCCAACTCTGCTTAATTGTTGCTGCAGATGTGTTGCAATCACCAGCATACATACATCCCAAGCAAGGGAACAGATGGAACTAGTGACCCGTTAATTAAGTTCGAAATCAAGGAAGGAGTGCTCACAGCATGTTGCTGTTTTTCAACTTGCCCTAACTCTTCCCTGCTCCTCGATCACCTTCACAGTGCTGTAAGATGGGTTCACTCTGCTGCCCTTTTATATCGTCAATCGCTAGGTTTCTGTAATTTCTACCGTTTCAAACGCATAAACAAGCTATACGGTAATGTGGCTAAGTTTTAGAGCTCAATAAACCTCAAACTGAAGTAAACGGCACAAAACAGTAAGCAATAAGCTACTGAAATCAATCCTTTTGAACATAAAGGAGAAACAGTAACGCGAAGGTGCGGCCGGACTGGAAGCTATACGACGAGACTACCGAATACACACGCACTGACTAGCAATCAAGACCGCAGCCTATTTATATCATCGGCTGCGGCCCTGAAGGCATGAGACGATCATAATCCACAAAGGGTTGATACCACATCAAGATCAAACAAGTATGAGCATACAACTTGTTACATAAATGAAGTTACCACGATCACTGCGACCATAAAAATTGATTTGCTCACAACAGATCACTTTTTAACGTAGATCACTCGTTAACATAAGCTATAACTCAACGACTTAAATTCATGCCAGGCCTATCACTAAACAAATGCTAAGAAGATAGGGCGTGGTGAATCTTTGCTATCAGCGGTTAAAAAAAACAGCTGATAAGACGCCGAATCTACTGAAGAAAGCACACCTTAAAAAAGCTATTAATAAAAAATGAAAAAAAAGCTATTAATGGCCATGAATAATGAGGTTAAAGTATGGTTAATTTTGCGAACATACGAATTATTGTTGTTATGTATGAGAAGTATGGAATTTGTGCTGTAGCAATATGCATGATGCGCTCAGCATTTCGTTCATTCAACGAGGAAATTTTTTAAAAAAAATGCAAATGAAACGAAATATCTTGCCAATAAAATGTAAAGTTAACGAAAGATCGGCTAAATGTAACGATTACCACACTACTCCAAACTTATTGAATTATTTTATAAGTCTATTCGCTAATCCGATGAAAGTGATCGCAATATTCGAGATAGCCTACTTAAAGTGTGCGCTCAATTATACACTGTTGATCGTTTACCTCATTGAAAGAAATAAAGTATTGATAAAACTGCAATAGGGATCGCACCATCATAACAACTGAGGAAATGAAAGATAACAACTATATTTATCGAGACGTCATTAAACGTAATTATATTTTATTCAAAGATAGATTACCTGTGAAATTTCTATAACTTTATAATTTCTTCGGCCAATAATCATTTACGAAACCATACCAAAGAACCTTTAATCACGTATACTTGAAAATTGTACGTTGAATAATATTGTCCATTCTTCTATTTTCTATCTCAAATTATAATATAAGATTATTTAGAAAATAGAAAATCTTATAGAAAAGCGAAGCATAAACTCGAATGCAAGTGTTTCTAAACTTATATGTTTTATATTATTTCAGCGTATCGATTTGAAATATCGACGTTCAACATATTTGAATGGTCGAATATTATCGAAATTTAAAGGCAACTGACTACAAACATATTTATAAAAAGAAAGTTTTTAAGTTATTAATAAAGTAGTCTCGATATTGAAAATCGTAATGACTTAAAATTATGCAAATACGCAAATGATCAAGCACTACAATTCAAACATAAGAGCAGCCATATGTTTGATGATGCAAATCCTTGAAAAGTCAAGAAAAAAAAAATCATTCTTGGATCCAACATTAGTGGAATCAATGAAGCAAAAGTGGCCTTCATTCCTATATCAAAATGCAATAATTTTTTCAAATACTGGCAAAAAAAAACGGGAAATGAATATATGAGAAATTATCATGCAGGTATTTTTGCTCATTTTAATACCTAATAGAAGAGATGCAACTTTCAAAGACAAAGTTAAAGAACGACTCTATAAAATATTTTCTTCCTCAGTTTATATATATATATATATATATATATATCAATGAAGTTATGAAAATTCGATTGATTAGGTGATAATGCAATGTAATGCTAATAGTTAGTCAACTAAGCCAAATATGATATACAAGGGAGTATTTTGCAATACAAAATGAAGATGTAAATCAACAGCAAAAAAATTACGACCTATTTTTTATTCTTTAAAATGATAATAAAGTTAAAATTAATTCGCTAATAAAGAAAATTTTCATTACGTTAACGCATACTAAGTTATAATTATTTACCTCATATCTCCTATTCAATATATGCCAATCATCGTATTGCAAATCGTCTTCAAATATCAATTGCAACTATCTATTTCTTCAATAATTGCAATAGAAAATAGCAATTGCAACTATCTATCTCATCAAGAATTGCAACAACAAATATCAATTGCAATCAATAATCATACGCATAATTGCAAAGTTCTCAAATGGATCAAATGAAATAAATAATGATAAACTTACAATAATGGTCTGCTATTATTCGTTGGCGATACAGATGAGCCAGTCAACGATTCTGCAAATTGAAGCAACTCTAGAAACTTGCTCAGAAAAATAGAACTTCGTCATTTCTCTTGTTGTCAATATATCAATATCGCTAATTAGCTCCCCCTCATAAGAAACGATTCCCTTCTAAAAATGTCAGGAACCCTCTCAAGTTTCAGGAGGATAACTTCCGCGTCCGCAAAAAAATCTCCGTCCATGAAATTTCCCTCTTCTACTTACAGTACTCGAAAAATGGCTTATTTTTACGAGAGTGAAATATTGTATATTGACGGCATCAACTCTAAAATCAAAAACGGCATCCGTAAAATCCCTAACAAGCCCTTCTCCCTCTCTCCCCTTCCCAAATTTCGGGAAATTTTAAGTGCTAAGAGATTTATTCCGGAACAAAGGATCTGCGGCATAAAGGATTTAATTATGATTGTGGAACCAATCAGTTTCTTATAGATTATTCTCAAAATGAACGTTTGAGAAAATTAACAGCATCGTCTAACTTATTAAATGTGGCTAGTTAAATCAACATAACAAGAGTAGTTAATTGCCGAATTGTATATTACGCAGAAATAATTCACTAATATAAAGAAATGGGACGATAAATTAGACTGAAATATTTCGCTCTAAACAACTCGAATGAAATATCAATGAGTGAGCTAAAGACGAGGAAGAATTCTAAGTTTAGAAATTAAAGCAAATAAACAAATGTGCTAGAGAATGGAAAAAAAATAAAAGTGATGTTCACTGTTCAAAAATAAAAGAAAAAATATGAAAGCGCTACATAAACTCAAAGAAAAATGGTGGACAATCATATGAATGAGGTGATAAGTTCTATAGAACTAAGAACTTCCACTAGGTAGACATGGCTCTACGTACAATTTTCCAAAAGAAAACAAATCATCCGTCGAATAAAATAAAGCATTTGAAGGGAATGGATATGGATTCGGACCCATTCAGATCACTATTAACTTTTTTACAAACTTTTTTTTTTTTTTCCTCAATATAATCCAATACTATGATCATAAAAGAGATATTAAAATTAAAACCGTCTTTTAAAGGACAGAAAATGCACGAAGACAGAAAATACTCTCTTAAATATAATATTAATAGCACATGTGGTATTCTATAAATGTTTAAATTTAAACATTTATAGAATACCACATATGCTATTAATTTAAATTTAAACACTTAAATTCCAATTTGAAAAGGTCGCCGAAGTAAGAGTATTGTTTATAAAGAGCTGAATTTCCCCTCGTTGCCCTTCCTTATTATGTACTGCGAATTTAGCGTATTCTATAAATGAAGTGGATGCACCGAAATTTTGTGAACTACAGAAACATAGCGATCACAATTATTTTGAGGTGGTAAGGTTCCGTTTCGCTAAATCGGCTGAACACTCATCCATAGATGATGAAACGACAAAATGTTTCTCTGTAAAAAGGCATTACTTCATACCATTGGCGACATCATTTAATATATGTGCCGCATTGGGCCCATTTACAGACTGAATGGTCCTTGACTGGGAAACATCATCACTTTCCGACATCATATCCTCATGACTTTCCGAAGACAAGAAACAGCCAAGAGAGAGAGAGAGAAAAAACAAGGAGACGACAAGCGCTACACCGCGATCAGAATGTTTTCCTGTGCACCAAAAGAAACCTTCTATAGGGGGGGGGGGGGGGGGGCGGGTGAGGTATCTCAGTCGTCGACAAGCTATGAAGCTTCTGTTCAATATCGTGTAATGCCTTCATTTCAATGTACATCTTTTCCTTGATGTTTAAAAGAAAATTAAACATTTATATGACGTCATTTTCAGTGAAAAATGCCTCGCCAGAGCCATTATTAAGTTACATACAATAAGGTTCAGAAGATGACTAATATTTGAACGATTCCTCCTTTTAAATGGATGAACAAAGTTTTTAAGGAGAAGAATACGGATTCGTTTCAACTTGCACCGTAATTAAACTGAACTGATTCCGGAAAGAATGCGCCCTCATCCGTACAGCAAGCGGTTGTAGTTCGAACCTCCTTTACTTTTTGGGCTACTCATCATTTCTACATTTCCCCCACATCATCTCTTCTTTTGAAAAACCACGAGCTGTAGCTAAGCAAAATCAAAAAGACGTAAAGAATCTATCAAAATCAGGAAGATTTAAGAAGAGCGTTAGATTCAGTTTTTTCCTAAAATGCAACATTATCCCCACGTTATTCTTTCAATAATCAAGGATAGAACTTCGAGCAAATGATATCATCCAGCATCTAATTTAAAGAAGGAATAAAGGACGAACTGAGTGGAGTGGATTTGAGCTCGTAATTACTCGCCGCTTCTTTGTAAATCTGTGAGAAGCATTGTCCAAGTATGTTGCATATTTTTTCGGCGATATCCTATAACGCATATAATTCAATATCTCATAAATTCTTTACGCGATTAATTAAAGAAAATGTTCAAAACGAAAATAAATCAACAAATTCGACGTGTTGAAAATCGATCTTGGAAGCCATCGTCCTCTTAAACATCTTAGCATCTTAGTGAATATTATTTTTTTTTCTGGATAAATGAATTCGTTAACAATTAAAAATGATCGTTGTGGATGATCGTTGTGGATGAACGAAAATCTATCTTCTAAGAAATTGAGCGGTTATTCGCTCAGATATTCCGAGCGAAAGTGAATCAGTGTAATCACTTTAATTCAAATATGATACTTACACCATCATGGTCAAAAATTGTTATTAAACATTGTCTCTCTAGAGAAAAAAAAACTTATAAATGAGGCATTAAAAAATGTATTGTTCAAGAAAAGAGCAAGTTATCCAAATGTGGAAATATTTTCTAACTTAGTGACATCGCAAACAAAAAAAAAGAGGAAGCTGAAGAAGTGCACAATAGCGTTAGTGTATCACCTTAATGCAACGCATAAATTTTGGACTGAGAAATCCGACAGTCGACATCAATTTGGATCATTGATAATATGGCTACGAAACCAATCGGAATCAAAACCTCTCTAACAGCTCTGATAGGTCTCAAACCTTTGCGCTAGCCTAACTTTGCGAGTTCCGATTCCGAAGTTGAGGGGGCGCTCTAAGGATTTCATCACGACCGTTAAGCTCTGGGCACCTCGAGGGGATTCATAAAGACCCTAAGCATCGAAATGCCGAATACTGTCTGATGCTCTTGAGCTTTAAGGTCTATGTACGCTTCTAAAGCCTCACATATGCTATGCGCTGTTTGAAGTTGAAAAATATTTGCATTTATAACAACACTACAGTTCTCCTCAACGTTTACTTCAACGCATCACTCAGAAACTACTTCAACCTGATGCTCGATTAAAAAGCTCAGAAAATCTTAAAGCATCAGCTCTGAGGTTGTTTTTATTTGTATTGTTTTATTCGTCTCTTTATTTCCTTTTCTTCGTGTTTTTTTTTTTAAACATGCACTCATTTCGAATCAGTGATGCTGTTTTCTGCTCTATGCTTTCGTCGATGTAATATCACCATTTGTCAGCATTTCATTTTTCATTAACTTTATTGAAACAGCTATCAAAATAATCAATACTAAGGTTAAAGTCTTTTTTTTTTCAAATACAAGTCACTCTGCATAATAAGCTTTATATAATTTCATTTTGCAGAGCTTCTTTTTTTTTTTTGCATGAACCTATTGTTACCTTATCGCTTTTCTTGTCGCATTGCGCAATCATTCACTATGGCAGAATTTATTCAGCATCATGAAGTGCTAAAAAAATTGTTCTTTTAGAAACTTTTAATAAAATTTTGCGGAGAAAATAATGCAACTTTTTTTGTATACCAATTTTTCTTCTTAATCGGTATTTTTTTTTCTATTCATACCAATAGTCTTAGACCATAAAAAAAACTTTTTTTTTCGAAATTCGGGATCACAAATAAGAACTCCACTGCGGAATATTATGCGCTAGCAGCGATTATCCTCGGCGTTCTGCCTATAAAAAAAATGTTTTTTCCTAAAATAAAGCTGCCAACATTGCAAAATTCATTTTGCATTATATTGATCAATGAAGATTAATCAAAATCGATTGCAGTTAGGATTATTGAGGCAAAAGGCTGGAAAGGCTGCAAATGTAAGATAGTAACTGCCAACCTTATTTACGCTCTCATTTGTGTAGTTTGATACAAGTCTACTATCAATATCACCTATTACGCCACGAAATTTTTTCCACCTTCCGAACAGCAAGAGTAGAATAAGAAGCGATTCGCTTTGATCGCAGAGACTGGATGATCCTCAACTCCGAAATATTCGTTCACTTGAGGTGTACCCAACTTAGCCCATCAAATCCGTGGGGCCATACCCTTCTTCAGCCGGATACGATTCAAAGTTTTAATAAATTCTGAATTGCAACAGAATTTCTGAACTTTAGATTACAATCTCTCAGGATTCTCCTTGAGCATTATGCTTCAAAGAGCCTTACGGTTTAGAGCGTTCTAAGAATTTTCATAATGACCCACGACAGTCGCAGCTACTCAAGGTACAGGACGTTCTGAGAATATTTAGAAAGCGTTGAACCTTAGGACATCCCGAGGCAACATCCACGCCGACATTGTTCCTAGTATAAATACTCAAAAATGCAACAAAAAACCTCCCGGCTGTAGTGTTATAAATGCAATCAAACAGCGCCGCCGTTCGTGACTTAGTAATCAGTCATACAATGGCTGGACTAAATGGTGTCACTACAATCATCCCAATCCAGACAATCAAAGTTTATTCTAGTCTTAGGCATTTCATAAATTTTCTGTCATTAACTCAAAACTAGATGTGAAGGATGTGAAAAATAAGAGATATTAACTTCCCAAAAAGCATGGCACTCAGAATTCCAAAAATTTCCTTTCGATACGCTGGCGACGAATTTACGTTGGATTTCGTATTTGCTTGCTCATACATTTTTTTTTGCAGCATCTATCTCTTTGTGTGATATTCGATTTTTTTGTATTCCAAATTTCAATAGGTTTTCTTTGGCAATTTCTATCCGACATTTTTCACTTTTTTGGATAAAATAAAATAGAGACTCAAAATCGTTCAGTTTATTGCGTTTCATTGCATACATTCTGGCATTATCAAATGCTGCTCAAGTTTTTTTGTGAAGTTACCCCATAATAAATATTTCTTCATGTCATTCATATTCATACTTTCATTTGAGATAATTAGAAAAATGAGTTAAATATGAGGCTTTCAAAAGTTTTTCCCATTCATTTTTTTTTGAATCAAACTGAACGTCAATCGATCGGATTTGCCGTCGAAATGCGGAAATCTGTTTTTATCTCCTCTCGATGAGATTTTTTTGGTAAGAGATAGTCTCGCCGGAAAATCATTTCCCCTTTCCGCCAAAAAAATGTCCTTAACGGTTTGCCTTCGTCAGTACAAATAGCCTATCAGAGAGTTAATTTTTTGCTCGTTAGAGGTTTAGTTTCAACGTGGGCAGAGATGATCGACAACACGTCATCTGTATGGAATATCCATTCTACTATTGAATTGTATTTCATTTTGCAAATCTGTTAATCGCATAACAATCAATTCATTATTCCACTATGTTAGCTCATTATACTAGTAGATACGATTTTATGCAAAACGGAGAATAAACTCAGAAATGAAGAAGTAAAAAAAAAAAAAAAAAAGAAACCGCCGTTCCACAATAGACGACAGCCAAATCGAATAGATCTCGATTTGTTGATGAAATATCACCAATTTTAATAGGAAGAATATTTTCACATTCCTCACGTACAAAACCCACTGATGCTATTGAATGAATCGGTACACACAACAGCAGTTCCTGAAATTAATAAGCCTCTCTCTCTCTCTCTCTCTCTCACCCTTATCACTTGTCACTGTTAGGATTGGGATATCCAAAACAGAATCATGATCGTTAAGTTCTAGCTTAAAATCTCATAGTGAGAGATGAAGTTCACTTTCGAAACGATTGTATTCTAAAGGTAAAGTGACGCTGAGAGGAAATTATATGGTGAACTCAACAGAATAACACCAGTTAAACGATTGAACTAATCTAGATAGCCTAAGAAAAATGCTTACATTGTATAGGATTTCGCATTCACCTAACTTAAATAAACAGTAAAACTTAAATAAACAGTGAGAGAAGTTATGAACAAAAAAGGTATATTATACTCTCGTTCTATTTGAATCCATATTTATCGAAATTTCCAACAAAAGACCGCTTCTTCTTTAACCGATAGGGATAAAAATTGATGCATTTTTCCACATTTATATAATATTTTCACTTTCAAAGATGAAAGACTAACAAACACGATAGCAGATAACCAATCAATCCTACGACCTACAGTAAACATAGCAAAATTTCATAAAACTAGTTGCATTTATTCTCGAGTTGCGATTTTACAAGGAAATTTACCAAAAAAAGAAAGATGTGCCAGAGGCAATCTTCTAAACGAGCGTAAAATTAGTAAATGCTGAAAAGAGAATTTCCGATCGGCTAACTTCTATGCGTAAACATAAATGAAGACATTAGCTATACTCTATTCTTGAGTATTAGTTCAGCGAAGAATTAATGTGTTTTGAATTGCATAGGAATTTTAATTTTTAAATTTTAATTAGAAATTAATGAAAATAACTCGATTTTTTCTTTCGTTTTCTACTTTTTCCACATTATTCAAAATTTACGACAATTCAAATTCCTCAAGCAAATTCAAATTTAATCTTCTTTCCTAGACAATTTAATGATATCATCTAATTTCTATTATATTATCAATTTTATGATTGCAAATCACGATATCGAATTCAACGACTAAAGTTTGACTAAAGAAGCGAAAATCACGCTAAGATGCGAAGTTCAATTGTTTCGAGATTCGAGATCTCGAAATTCAACTGCATCACATTTACAAAAGAATACAATACACTATAGGATTTTTTTTTTTTTGAAATCCATATCATCTCAAATTAACATAAACACTTTTTTTACGTTATACTTAGCTGAAAATTTTTTTTTTTTCATTTTCAAGACTTATTCAACAATATTTATAGCATAAATATCCTGAGCATTTAACGTCATCAACACTTTCACTCAAAAAAATCCACTCAAGGTGAAATTTGAAAGGCAAAACACTTCAATAGATCAAGCAACTGAAAAAAATTGAGAATATTGTTAGCATTTAAAAGTTGATTTTCAAATTTAATGCAATTGAAGCGCATTGCTTTAAGGCCTTTTCAATGGGTTTTAGATTTGGGATTTTCAATTGCTATAGGAAAGCGATTAGATAAAACGATAGAACTAGATCATAGGACGCTGAGTTTTTCCAATCAAGAGATTTGAATACATTTGGTGAACATTCCCTTCGAAATCGAAGATATGGTTCGATGACAAAGTCACAGAATATGGTCACTGGGAAATCAAACAAGAAAGGATAAAATATCGAAATATGTTTGCAATAAGCACTAGTAATAGAAGCATTAAATGCACTAATTAAGCAAAAAAAAAAAAAAAAACGAATACCCCATTTTCTAATGCATTCACAGATATTGAGCAAGTATCCACTCGTAGTACAGCATCTGCCGCGAAATCTCTTGTTCTTGAGAATGCTTTGATTTGACCATTCAACTGTAATATTCCACTATTGTACAGATAGAGCATCGAAATAGGTTTGTAAGAAAATATTAATAAGAGAAGCACTAAAAGAATTAATGAGGCAGAAATAGAATATTTCATTCATCAATGAATTTATAGATATTCATAGATCATCTACGCTAACATATAAACTAAGGCAAGCCAAGAGAACACGATAACAGAGACAGCCAGTTTCGAATCAATACGCGATATATCTACCTAGACCTCGAAAGAACAGCAGATTATCTCTCATTTCCTCCTTCTCTTCCTTAGACCTCATTCAGTTCAGCTCCATATGGCGCTTTAATACTGGGTCTTTCCATCAGAGTTAAATGACGCCTTGAATACAATTACTTCGGAACTTTTTCCATGCTTGCGCATATATGAATAAAAATAAATATAAATATAAGCATAAATAAATCTGAGTAATACATGTATAAATACAAATAAATATAACTACGAATATAAATAAAAATAAAGATAAGTGTAAATACGAGTAAATACAAATATAAACAGTATAAACACAAATATAAATATAAGCATAAATACAAATAAACACAAGTATAAATGTAAACATAAATATAAATGTACTGTATTTATTTATATATAAATATATATATTTTTATATACACACGTTTATTTATAAGTACATATATACGGCCTTGATTTATATGTACGCACAAAATATATCATTTACAAAAATGGAAATGAATAAATAAATAAATAAATAAATAAAAATGAATAAATAAATAAATAAAAATATATACATATTGTGAATAAAAAAGAAATAAGTATATATATATATATATATATATATATATATATATATATATATATATATATATATATATATATATATATATATATGTCCTTTATTGAAAAGGCTTCACTAAGACTGCCGCTGTTTAATTGCTGGAACAGCCAAGGAAAATAGATATGCTACGAGTCTGCCAGCGTAGAAGAACAGATAAATCATTTGCATATATTACCAGCATTGAACCTGTTATTTGCTCACTGTTTTTTACATCAGTTTGATCGGGTACTGCAAAGGAGCCTATTTCAACGCACAGCCCAATTACAGATTAGCACTTGTTCTTTTTTGGCTGGATTCGAATGAGGTACAGGTTGATGTCGATCAAAAGGCCAAAAATAACAATGAAAAACACAATGCGGAGCAGGATCAAGTAAATATCGACCCAATTTAGAATCTTCAAAACATTAAATTTGTCGAAGCTTCCTGAAATTCCAGGTGAGCAGCACAATTCAATATTATTTACGGAATCAATGCGTTTTTAAAAAAATATGATAAAAACAAAGAGATATTGCATAAGATGAATAAAAAAAAATGAAAGTGATGTGATGAGACTGACTTTGGCTTGGTCGAGTATTTTCAGAAGACCGGTCCGCCCACTTGGATCGATATCTCCGCGAATATCTTGCACTAATCCAGCGTACTGAAACATGCTCAATTCACTTTTATAGTTCCGGAAGCATATATTAGAACGGAAATAAACAGAAGCAAGAGCGTAATGCTCAATTAACATATCTCAAATATATTAAATCCCGATGAATCTTAAAAATTATACTAACAAATACTGAAGGATATAGATTAGTATAAAATAATTGGCAACATCATTTTTTCCTCATTGAAAAAATTTCAATTATTTCAATCTCACTATAATATTAAAAATATATTTGTGCAGGTCTCACTTTCTTATAGTTTTGAAGAAAGTGAAGCGGAAGTATGAGCAAATTTTTAAAGAAAATAGCATGAATATGACCTTCACACCATTTTTTTTTTGTGCTCTTTATTAAATTATTATTTAATATGATATTATCAAAGAGTGTTTGAAATTGTAATAGAACATTTGAGGAGAATATTCTTCTCAATCATTGAGCGTTAGTGAATTTCTCTTTTCTCTGAAATGATTAACGAAAAGACTATCTTAGTAGTTAAAATCACCAGAAATTTTCGCGCATTTAAACAAACGAAATAATCAATTCTATATCAACAAATAATCAAAATGCTCAATAGTGCGTTTATATGCAAATCGAAATCATTGATAATACGATAAAAAGTTCACCGTAACACATCGATTATTTTCCCTACACATAATTTTAAAATATATTTTCAGCAATTAAAGGAAACTTATTTTTGAGGATTATAAACCTATTTTAAATTTAGCAAATGATTTTTACGAAGAATAAATCTTTTGTGTTTTGCGAACGCAAATTTGCAAGAGCACATAAAAATTTGCAAAATTAGAAAAGCACATAAAAATAGTGTAAGTTGTTATGGCAATTAAAGAATAGCGATGCGGGATTTTACGCATTGATTGGATTATAGCACATAAGCCGAATGAAATCTGAAATGTAATTGACCGAAGTGAAATAGAGTGATATCTCTCCCCCCCCCCCCCCCTCTCCCAAACTCTTTCATAGCCGAATAAATCTCCCAGATTTCTTGAAGAAGCAACCCGGCCCCTTACCTTGACTATGCGTATTTTCTCCATTAAAAGCTTCCAAAGAAAGGCTGTTTCGGCAAAAATGGCAAGTTTGATAGATTGTGCCATGTTTGATAGGTTGTGTGCCATATTGTTTTAGCCTACAAAAAACTTTTTTGACTTCTAGTACTTTTATTTCAATGAATGCGATACGACATTATCAAAAACCTCATTGCACTCATTGTATCAATGCGATATGCAGTCGTAAGCAAATTTTCGCCATTTTTGCGATGTTATTCGTTTGATTAAAAGCGAATCCTCTTTTCATGGTAGGCGCGCAGAGAGGTTGACGCGATAATGCCCTCTAAAGCATGGGGAGTGATTTAAAAACAGCAAGTGCAATATAACAACAATATTTCGCTGGTATTTTAGTGACAGTAGCCATCGAAATAGGGATCATCAAACACAAAATGAACAAGTGGATGCAAGCGGGGGCAAAAAAAAAATGCGCCATATGGGCGCTACTGCCATATGCGCTCTTGCAATTTCGTCCCATCTGGGTGGCCCAATTCAAATGCGCTATTTCTATCCCCCTTTTGAGCATTTAAATTTCAATATAACTCATCCAACTATGCACTTAGTGCTCCATGGGAGATTCGTTTTTTTTTTAACGCGTTTCCGCGAATTTCCATTTCGAACTGTGATTTATTGTAGCGTTATACATGTCCTGTCGTTGGTTCCAATTGAATATTAGAGGAGGGAAATTTAGTCCGTATAGAAAAAGGGCCGGTTTCTATAAACTATCAAGGTGGAATTTTGCACCTATCAAGTTGTTAAAAAAAAAAAAAAAACAACGAAATCTTAGTGCAAATCATATAGGACTATTTAGATTGTGAAGCTATATGTATACATGCTGTAATATATGTTGGCATTCAGAATCACATATGTTATTACTTCTTATGATATATTATTCCATTTTTTTTTCCAACTCAGCTGTTGAATTAGATGAGCGATTCGCCTTTAAAACGCTTACAAATTGTGCATTACAAACACAAATACAAATTATTTACAAACATTTTTTCGAGGCTCATAAATCAATCTCTAAACATAATGAAGTGAACTAGTAACGTTAAGATAATATCTGTTAAAATTCTAGTAGTTTATTTGGAACAATTCGAAAAAAAAAAATATCCAACGGGCAGACAACCTTCGCACACAATGTCGCCTTGTTGTACAATACTGATCTGTTCGATATGATCTTATCGTCGAATTAAAGCTATTAGAAATAAAAGAGAGCAACTATTGACTGCATAATTGAAGCAAATGATGCTTGCTCCCCCCCCCCCCCCCGCCCCCCTTTCGCCTCATAATCCATCTTGAATTATATATAGTTCTTCATTCGGTACCAATCTAAAATTATATTAGAGCTTCATGACTAATCGCTTCCTTATGAATGTTCATATTTTTGTGGAAATTTACATTCCGACGTAATGGAAGCTGCTGATAAATATTTGAACACTTTCGCCGTCGTAAACGCCGGCATTCTAAGAACGTAAACAACTACTCAATGGAACGACTGTGAGTAACAATTATTGCCAAATAGAAATAAAACCTAGTCAATCTTATCGGCTTTATTAGTGAATTTCATGAGTTGCGAGAGTTTTGTGATGAAATCTTAGGATGTCGCTCTGATTTTGTGCACATATTTGAATTTTTTAAATGAAAAGTTATTCGCGTTTACTCGCGAGGGGATTATAGTAACTTTCTACGGGTAGGAGTAAACGAACTTATGTAGTGATAGAGGAGATAGTGAAATATGAAATTATTGGAAGATATGCAAGTTCTGAAGAAAAGGCAGCGCTATACTGGTGGAGAATTTGAATATCAAAAAGAAGGGTTATAGATTGTAATGAAAAAAATAGCCTTAAGACATAGAAAAGAGAGAAAGTCTCTAAAATTGGTAATTTCCCACAGTGAACGAATGTTCAACAGGATGTTTACAATGGGATAAGAGGAGGAGGTTGGAGTGGTATGAACGTCATAACATGGTGACGTATGGTTGCCTAGATAAACAACTCGAGCACTTTGAATAACTAATGAACAGTCATCAATCTAAGGTTCATAAAATTTTGAAAATACTCCCATGATTTAATAGCCTCCTCCCTCTCCTTCCCTCTTCCACTCACCTGAAATCTATTAAAGAAAAATTAGTGGACGTTAAGATGGTGGGAAATTTCTCGCATGAACGGAAACGGTTTTCACGCAGAAAGGTGCTAACTTAATGAGCTTTCTAATATGCAAAATTATGTCGAAAAACAAAAGACATAAGATTGGCGTGAAAAATAATGGCGCTTCTGAATAGAACGTACAAGACTGTGGCCAGCATTTTCCTTTATCTTCACACATATCCCGAGGCAGAGAACGTGATTTGTAAGGGCGTATGTCGTAAGTGAAATAAATAATCCCAAAACTATAAAGTATGATGAAAATTCTCATATAATAGCGTCGTAAGCAGAGCGCAATCAGGTTCGCCTGAATTATGAGCTTATGTCAAATATTCGAAACGCCCATTTGAATGGTGGTGAAATTGGGATTCACTCGAGCAGGAAGTCTTTTATCACACGGTTGCCTCTCATACCTCTTTCGCGAAAAATTCCACGTTTTCTTCTTGGAATCATATGACTATTACAATTGACTTTTACATCAAATGTATTCTGTCGCCTTAAAAATTTTCGTTTGCTATATTCTTTAAAACTTTATTCGCTTTTAAAAATAAATGATAGTATCAATTTTTTGCAAGTTTATTGTTTCTAGCAATGTTGAAGAAGATATTGAATGCTAAACGCTATATTAAAATAAAACGACATTTTGCTATATAAGAGTCAAAAGCATTTTCAGCACACAATGCGATCATTGTAATGCAACAGGAACGATCCAAAGAAAAGCTATCCATGTGATGGATATGAAACAATGTGTCCGATCCATAAAGCGTCCTGTATTCTAGGCCGATATCAACACCAATTAGAAGATGGTACCCTCGGCGATTTCTGGAATGCAAGGAATTGGTGAAATCGTTTAAGGCGGTCTTTATGCTTAGAATTGGGATTTCATTCATGAATTTATAAAAAAAAAGTTTCACTTCATAAAGATTCGAGTATCATATAATGAAACTCGATATCATCATCTGGAAAATGCCATACGAAAAAAAAAAATCACATTTAAAACAAATGCAGCAGAAATCACGAATATCACTTTCAATGTGGATAATCTCGATATCCGATTGGCACAGCGATAAGATTAAGAGTTCTATGAGGAGAGAGCAATACAACAAATAAAACAATTTCATGAGAAATTTGTGATATATTCAACTAAAGTGGAAAATATTTTTGGCTCAATAAGTGCTCATTATCGCTTTCAGCTAGCTGGTAATAAGCTCACATATTATTTGAGAATTTTTTTCATTAGGCACAAAAATCTATGCTTTACTCTGATATAAAAAATATCCAATTTGGAATGACTGTAACAGTCACCCATCAAGAGCGCTCTAAAAGTGGCAGGACTGAAGGTCGATTGAAAGAAGAAATTATGCGAAAAAGAAAAAAAAAACGAAATACGCGCACCGGATGCGCAGTAGCGGAAACATCAACGCATTGAGAATATTCAAGAAGCGTGGAACTGGAATGCTATAGAACGGTAAATAATGTGTTGACCAATATAGATGATGGCTGTTTACGGCTAGCGACATGCGCTTATTTGGAGCCGGCTGGCAGTTGGCGCACAATGAAAATCCTGTCGCTTATACGACGACGAACCGCTTCTTTTCCTCATCCAGTAATTTCCTAGCTATTGAACTCTTACCCGCTCCACTAAGACGCCAATCCCTCCTCCTTTAACTCATTCACAACTGCCGTATTCTTCGATATCGTTTCAAATGGAGAAACGGTACTTTCTAAAACAGAAACACAATGGAAGGATATCTGCGTCAAATTTGCTATGAGTCACTCTGGCACCATTTCGCACTTTACACAATAGCATTGGAAAGAATGCGAGTTGAGTGCGATTAAAAGAAGCATGAAACCTTTGGAAAATGAATACATTTTAGTTTGACATAAATGTAGCAGAACTACAACTCAAGATTCATGCCACTGAACATTGGAGATTCTATTTTCTCAATCATGGAATTCTATTTAGACTAGAAAGATGAAAGAAAGAATTACAAAGCAATGCATGTCAATAGAAGCGGCAAGATGAGGATAGATATATTTAATATTGTAGCTCGATATACCGGAATAAAATAAAACTACAGCAAGAGGACAATATACTCCTTTGATTTTATATATATATATATATATATATATATATATATATATATATATATATATATATATATATATATATATATATATATATATATATATATATATATATATATATATATATATATGTTCTTTGGGAACCGAATATTCTCTGTTTTTTGTGCCTGAGGCCGGAGAGAATAATAATCTCAGAAAAGATAGGGAGAAGGGCAGAGGGGAAAGGGTGCTGCACTCCACTAGAATTCTTTTCATCTGACTAACGCTCTCTAAATTTCCAATCCAAATATTTCTTAGCAACTTTTGATCTGCAAAAAGCAACACCATTTTTTACAAATAGTGCCGATACACGAGGTCCCTCTCCCGTTATTTTTGCATCCTGGAACCTCACAGTATTCACTGTCACTGCTTTCAGGAAAAGGCCTCATTAGGTGGATAACGCTGAAACTGCTGTAGGTATTGCTGGGACCTACATTGAAACTTCCGTAGATATTATTGCTGCCCTCCACTAGAATTGTGCACTCACTCACACGCAAAAGGCACTTCATAGCGGGCGAATGGACTGTTTATTCTGTACAAACAAATAGTGGGGGCTTATATTCATTCTACGACATTTCTCATGCCGTGGACAAGTTGTGTGTTTTTCACTGAATGATCTTTGATCTCACTTCGCACCTTCAATAAATGCGCTAGTTGATGATGTTCCCAAAACCATCACCTGTACAGAATAAGTGAGTGCACATTCCTTTTGCTGACGAGCCTCGACTCCCATAAATTTATCTAAAGAAAGTGATTTTAGATGACCTTTAGGACAAGGACAGGAAATGTACTCCTCCCCATTCCCTCCCTCCTCACCCCTCAAAAGATGTAAACGGTACATGAATTGATATTTAACACCAAGCGGAAGAAGATATGTGAGTGTAAAATGAGCACAGCAAAGAATATATTTACAGTAATATGTTTATAGCAAACAATACCCACGAATACAACAAGAGCAACAGAACAAACAAAGAAGCAACAACAGCAAGATTCGTCTTATGCGCAAAAAAATTGATTCATAAATTAAAACGTTAGTATACACAAAGAGATACCATTCCGTATGACTCAATATTCTTCATATTATCGCAAAATTTCACCTCGCCTTGATATATAATATCCGGAATAAAATCCCCCCGATTAGAAAAATTTCTCCTAACATAGTGAGGAGAATTTATCGATGAATTGGCCTAATTGAGGCAATTCAATCTTGCGCTCAAAAATTCTTACGAGCGATAGCGACAATGTATGAAACTTCCGATTGCTGAATTTATTAGTCGTTTCAATTTTATAAAGGAACGAAGAAGACTTTATCGAAAGCAATTTGCTACATAGATGGACAAATTTTAATGACATATTTTATCGATGAGATTTAAAAGAGAAACATGTGAACAACGAAATAGCACCGTAATGAGAATAAAAAAAAGGGGGAAGTAAACAAATTTATGCACTGAAAATATGGTCAGGAAGGCGGATAGAGACGAATGACAGAAGGAACAATATGTGGCAATAACAATATAACATGAATCTCTGTGTTTTAAATGCTGCTATTGCTGATGCTATCCGCCAATTTTAACATTGGTGATGCCATCAAAACATTTCAAAAAAAAAAAAGCCACTCTTCATCCGCTAGCGCATTTCAAATCAATCCAAAATGAACTTTAATGCATATATGGCAAAATGGTGCATATGGCTACGTATACTTGAATATATCTGTCAAACAGTTTCAACTCAGAAATCACATTGACGACAAAATTGAGAATTTTGGATAATATAATGCGGGCGATTTGAGCACCTCTTATAGAAATTTTTTGATCACTTGATCAACTTCGAAAGAAGCTATAGAAGCTAAAATTGCCTTTTTGTGTTCTGCAAAATTAAGCGGGGCATTTAACAAGAAGATGTTGAGTCATGGAAGAAGAATTGAAGTATAACAATTCAACTGAAACGATATATATTGTTATAATTGTATTCACCCGAACAACTAGTCTTATGAAATGCCAAAAAAATGTTCACAATAATGTGTGGAAAAATTGATTTTATGCAAGCTAACCGACGGAAAACTGAAATTCAATTATTGCAAAATTTATGCAAATTTTTTGCCACCTTTAAGTGATCATAACTCTCGCCTCTCGATATGATTTGATGAATTTCAATGCTGCTAAAGAGAATCATTCATTGAAGAGCACTATAAGCATTGAAATTTTGTTGCTTTAATTTCGACGATTCCACGATAAGTGGATAGACACAAAAATGCGCAAGAAAATATCCAAAGAATTCCATTGCAAGTGCGAGCTTACGAAAAACGCATAAAAAGGAATCCACTATAGAGGATTCATATATACGACCGCGTCAACTAGCAAAACATTAACACAGCATTGCGCATGCTTTATTATTTCCTGGCGATATATGCAACTGATTGGTTTGATGACCGGAAATGAACAAGCGCATATCGTGCCCGATCCACTTGCCAGCTTTTTGTTCTTCGAAAAATACAGTCAAAAACACTTAAACGAACGACATAGAATGAATGAAGTCGCACACTAGATTCAGTTCTTTATTTGTCAACCACTCCTCCCACCCTCCTCCCTCCACACCACGAACTGTTCGCCTAATCCAGCCAGCGTAATCACGGGTGTAATTTTTTGGTGCAGTCAGGTAGAATGTACTTTTGACGCATCATCACACATCATTGAGCGGAAGCCGGCCGGTGAAATGGTTCAATTCTATTGAAAAGGCTTCAACATGTTATCGAATGGCAAACTGTCAACTGTAATGTATATAAAATGTTAGTGCCATTCTCTGATCGATTGAATTTCGAATGAAGCCGTCGAAAATACGATCATCTACGCCCTCATTTTTGAAGAGCCATTTTCTTCATCGGTTAGAAAATTTGCCCTCATCACCGAGCCTTCCTGATCAATCTAATCTCTTGCTTTTCTATCGCCATCTGTTCGGAAGCCGCCACAATGCATGGCTCAGTGAACTACATCAATCTATTTATAAGCCGGATCCTTCCTCTCTCGCTAACTCGCTCCTCCTCATCGTCCCTCCCAAACTTATGGCGATTTCGAGACGTTGCGAGCAATATAAGTTGTAGGGTCTATAAATGGGTAAATATTGGTGAGCGATACTCGTAAAGTTTGCATACTAACATCGATATTCCTTATATTTGCAACTACACTCTAACTCGAGAAGATGCTGACTGCCCAATATTTGCAAAATTGAGTAAGCATAAAGAATAATATTGGTCGCGTTTTGCAGTTTGCACTAAGCGGTGGATAACTGTTTCAAAAGCAAGCAATTAAAATCACAGTTGTTTCGCGTAAACATGACCAAGACGATCAAAAAGCCGTCATCAATCAGATGATCGAAAGCACGAAAACAGATTCTCAAATTTTCCCGAAATCGAAATGTTTTGGGCAATTAGGGTAGGCAAATGCACTAGGCGCTGGGATGATTGCAATATCATGAGTATTGAGCACTATGATGATCTGAAAATGAAGGAAATTATAGACTTGATTTAAGATTGAAACTTGGAGAAAAAATTGCAAGCTTATGAGTTTGTGATAAATTCCGCCAATCTGAGCAAGAGAATGTAATAAATCAAATGCAATCTCAGAGTAAATATCAACGATTATAAGATATAATAAGAGATCTAACTCCAAAAAGGCTGATTTTCGGGTGATTTTAGACCGGATGTACGTAAATGAATTTCATAGTTCAGAGTGTATGGGTTGGAAGAAAAAAACTCTCCGAAATGTTTGCAAATCTGTACATTTTCCATCATGTCTGTTTACGATTCAACGGTAGCGATCATATTTAAGAAAAGGGCGAAAATAAACCACTGAAGCGTTCTTAGAGCGTTAAATACAGTTGTAACTGAATTGCATGTGGAATGCAAAGATTCATCAACGAACACTTCCAAATCTTAGATAGAACTAACATTAAGGAATAAAATAGCAGATATTCATAATCGGCAATTGGCTAATATACAAAAGATGACGTTTTTTTTAACCAATAATATCCAATAATAGAGCGTTAGATCATTGAGAAAGGTGAACTAAATTATAGTGAACTTCTCTAAGATCTATAAAATGTAACTATATAAATCTGCAGATTGCCGATAAAAGGCTTATAATTACTGGTCAAATCATTAGTGACGTACGCCATTCACATACACTAGATATGCGGTGGAGCGTTGAGACGTCACGTTGCAGAACGCCACTAATAATCGAGAAAGGGATTCGCGTATTTTAATTCGAAAGTTACAAAACATTCAGACAACGTAAAATCAATTTAGAAGCTTCTTTGAAATATTGTAAGAGGAAAATTTCAACGAAATTTTTTCATAGCTCAGGGTAGTCGATAAATACGACAATAGTCTGAGTTCGATCATTTAACGTCTAAATTCAGTCATTGCAACTGCTCAATAATTGAGAAGGTGTTGACTTCTCCTTTAAGAAATCGAAGTGATTCGCGTTGAATGAGTTGCTTCGAATTGAGGACTTTGAATCGAATTGACGACACCGATGATATTAAAGAAATAGGTTCCCGACTAGCAATTTTATTTAAAGGCGACTTCTTCAGCAATTATGGAGACTTTTGCAGCTTTCCAAAAGCAAGTCGTCGAGAAAAATGACAGGAGATAACAAACACCGTCAATCAAACGCTTCAAGAGACCACCATCAAGAATATATAATTCATCACTAACAGAAATTTAAGAGCCTTAGCAACGTTGGCGACATCAATGCGAAGATCTTCAAGAGTCATTGTTGCCTGGTTGGTTTTTTTTTTGATCCAGGTTGGTTCTTTTTATCAACTCAATTTCTATGATGCGTAAAAAATTTGTTCAGCTTGATAGATCACTAGACTTATACAATATGTCTTACTTCTAAAAGTGAGCATGTGGCATTTCGAAAAAAAATGGCCGAAACATTTGACGTTCCATTCTCATCAGCATAACCCGACGAAAATATTGCAAAATATGCAAATTCGAAAAGAAAACGAGGAATTTCCGGTTATTCGTTTATCGCATTAATTTCAAATATGGACTTTCAACAATGGTGGCATTGTAGTGCATGGACAATTGCTACATTAATCATTCTACGGTGAAGCCGATCTGTTAATCAAGAGGTTTTTTGCACAGGTAAAGTTGGCGTACAATCAAACCTATGAGAAAAAAAAACGTGAGGATTGGCGTTCAATATAGCATTTCCGATTGCATCTTCAATTTATACGTAAAATGATGACAGACGATTCATTCGTTTTTTGTGATGAACAAAAAATCGACTACAATTGCAAAATATGAGCAATAAAAAAGAGAAATATACATGCAAATGGCTAATTTATTCGTTTATTGAGATAAAAATTTTGATTTCATATGTGAAGCGTTAAAATAGGACAGGTGTTCACTAATATTAGGATCTACCTTGTATAAAAATAGTGAAAAAAGTGATATTCTCAGCAAAAAAAAAGATGGAGGGGAAATGGCGCATTTAGAATAGGAAATACAATAATTTATGGTGAATGAAAGAAGGAATACGCGCATACAATGAATGAATAAAGTATTGCTGAATACGTCGAGAGAAAAAAACAACTGAAAAATATTTCGTAGAAGGAGAAAAGGAGTTGGTGGAAATTCATTGGAGAAGAACGAATGAGCATCAAAGAAAAAAAAGATTTTCTTAAAATGCACTCAAACAAAAGAGATTGAAAAAAAAAAATTGAAATTTGATATATTCCTCAGAGTTTGACGAAAAAAGAAAACGTGATGAAAATAAGATGAAAATATTGATTGCCATCGAAAAAATTACTATCATAGCAATAAGTTACGTTGTAATGATTTTGGAAAATTATCTCGGATAACTGATAATTGGGGATAGGCGTTCACTAGAATCTCAGAATTCTAATTGCACGAAATGGTGGTGTTTATTTTATAAAGTTGATTGATGATATGCGGCACTCAATTAAAATATTACCACCAAAAGCTCAATGCAACTTTTTTATACCGCCAACTATCATCAGCGTTCAGGTTTAGCATTGTTTCGCTTAGCCACTACTTGTGAAATATTAGAATATTCACCAACGATCGTTAAATCAATCGGAAAACGGAAAGTCGAGCAACCCGTACCTTCCAGAATATCAGTTTACATATAGAATAAACCTATACGTAATCCCTTCCTCTTCGTTTTAGTACCTGCTAGGTAGAGGAACAATCTACGTGCATCCAATTATGGGTAATTTTGCAGCACCTTAAATTTGCAAATTTGCAAATTTTGCAGCACCTTAAATTTGCAGCAAATTACGGGTAATTTTAAAATATCTTGGAACTTCACGATGCTAAGCAACTAGGTAGATTTAATTATGCTGTTTGAAAGCAAAACTCCATGAACAATTGTTTATCATAGCAAAAAAGAACTGTATGCGAACGCTCATCTGAAATGATTTTTAGTGGCCAATAAAGATATGAAGTTCTTGAATATATAATTTTTGAATGGCCAAAATATATAAATAAGTGGCCAAAATATATAAATATAATTTTGAATATATAGAATTTTTGAATATAAACTAAGATGATATACAGCGAGAAAAAAAAATCTTAGTTCAATTAATTGGAATTAATTACAGCTGTAATTAAATCGGTTAAAATTTCCCAACGATTCCCAAGTTAGAGCAATAGTCTGAGCGCAACGAAATGCAATGATGAGAGGATTTTTAAAATTACCCGTAAGTAGAAATTACCCGTGAATCGATGAAAGTGGCAAAAAAGCAAGAAAATTTCTCAACGCCATTTGAATAAAGGTAGAAGATTAAAAGGTATTCAGAAATATCGAAACATATCTGTCGATCCCTTCCCTATCGAATTCGTCGCCTTCTTCAACTTCCATTTCAATTATAATTATTAGCTTGCCTTTGCGTGATCGAGTCGATGCGTTAACGTCTATTGAAACGCGTCATAGGCGCCATTACTTTACCATAATTGACAGCATCTCTTCCTACATCCATACTACGATATACACACCATCCCGAGTCATACCCATATTTCCACTTTCTCAGCACTTCCCTTTTCACTCATAAAGACCGGTTCATCATGACCACCACATAGGTACAACTGCTCCATCCGCTTAAACAAACTTTTTTTTAGCGAACAGCATTATGTCAATGCCTTGCCTACGCTTATGTGTTCGTCTGCTTGTCTGGCGGTGTCAACACGGAAACGATTAGCGGAAGGTGGATATAATGTGCACCATAGAGAGGTCTATAACATTTTTCCATGCTGACCCAGCAACTTTGAGAGGAGTTACAAGTATGCGCATTTCATATAGGTTTGTTTCTTATTAACAAGGAAATTTTTTGTAGACTTTCTTAGCAGTCACTTTAATTAATCGATGAAGTGATTGCTTTGAATGGTTAATTAGCCGAATGGATTGGATGCAAAGAGCATACATGGTGTTGGGTATGGCGCTGAGATGCCAACCCAAGATATCTACTTGTGATCTAAATCTATTTGTGATCTAACATTGCAGTGATTATTTTGCTCATTTATGTGGTTCTCGTTCATTGTTCTTCGCGCAGTGTCATTGATCGACTTAGATGCTTTTGGCCTGCCTAAGGCCTACATAAGTCGGGCTTCAGCCCTTCGGCATTAGTCTTCTCCATCCGACGGCTCCACGATCGTGCAGCCCTTCTTGATAACTCTCGCCTCTCGCCGTTTCTGCTCGTTCTTGGGACCTGTGGTGTTCCCCAATAAACCACTTCGATTATCCCCGTGTCCCTTCACGTTCAACTCCGCCTCCCTCTTCATGTCGCCGCCGCCAGAGTCACAACATGTGGAAAATACGAAAAAAATAGGATCGCAAATGAAAAACGCAAAAAGCTGCAAAAACTGACCACCAACACATAAAAACGTTGCACATGATTCAAAAAAAAATAAATAAAATAAAATAAAGAAGCCATTAAATGAGAAAAAAATTGAGATGAATGAAGAAAAAACGATTATAGGCAGAGAGGATATTTTAAAGCAAATGTTTCGATCTGAACGTTAGCTTTCGTTTAAAAGAATTTCTGAGATGACTGAAATAAGGCAGTGAAATATGCAGGACAAAAGTCGAAATGAAAGTTTAGCAATTTAATTAATGAGAAGAATAAAATTGCGATAAATGAAGGAAGAAAGAGAGAGAGAGAGAGAAAAAAAAAGGAAGAAAATGACAATTATGCATAAATGACTGAGAGAAAAAAAAATAATTAAAATTTTTCGACACAATAGAATTGATACGAATAAGAATTTCATCGTTGCCTAGAAAAAAAAAAAAGGAACTGCTCATATATTTTTTAAAAAGAAATTACAGCTGAAAAAAATTTGTCGCGGAAATTTTTTGATGAGTTCAATGTAGAGAAATTTATAACCGCTTTTTTTTTACACTTACGGATGAAAAAATTTTATTGAGAAAAAGTTAAAGTATATGAAGTGCGAATTATTAAGCATAAAATACTGGAGATTGCATCGGCAAAACTGCAATTAACCATCGCTCGACTCGATTACGAACGTCTAGCGCCATACATAATGATAGTTCGAGTCTGCTATATTAGGGGAAAACATTCTCACCCCCATTTCCCTGTCCCCTCCTTCTAGTTAGGACACATTTAACTTGTAAAAACATTAAACTAGCGCATCTTATATAGGTTTATTGATAACATTGTACATAACGCTTGCAAATTCATCCATCATTTAAGAGTATTCTTTCAGGGAACACCAAATCATATCACGATTTCTTTCGTAGCAGATCACATGATTACTTGATAATTAAAGAATAACTGAATCAGGCAATGAAGAAAATCCATAGCATGCCGATATCAAAGATTCATCAACAATACGCTGATACCCATATAAACTAAGAGATATTACTTATGGCATTCATAAAGTTGATGAGATTCTCAGAATTAATAATGCTTGACGTCGAGTTGCAACCTCATCAATTAATTATGCAATTGCAAATAATTATGAATTATTATTCAAAGAAAATGTGCCTACGGTGCAATAAAAGAAAAAAAATCTATTTCATTGTGAAGTGACTGACTATCTGCGGTGTTAGTCTTGATGCAGTAACGTTATAATGCAATTCTTGTGGAGTTAAGGGTCGGCATTGCACCTGTATAATATTCGAAGTACAATGCCACAGATGAAATGGTACGCACACCTTACCATGTATAACAAAAGACCAACTGGTGGAAAATATATAGAAATACACCCCACATTTAAATACCAACAGCTCCTTTCGAAATGGACGCAGCGGGATATTCCATGATATTCATCAAACTTCACAATACCAGTTTCATGATTCCCCAGTGAGACTGCCTGACGTACAGACGGACATAAACATGCAAGTGTGCACACAGACATAGAGATGCGATGCAGTTGCAGTTCGCTTTGCAAATTTAAGTCTGCAACGGCGCATTAAAATAGTTCATTTCCGCACAGTTTCGTTCACTCATATTAGTTATCATTTGTGACACAGTAATTCCAGTTCAAGAATTGGAACAGCCTTATTCTCTGCATATTACCTAGTGTAAATCTTGCCCACCTCTGTTCGGTCCGTGCGCTACAACTCTACGATACGTTACCGTATGGTAAAATAATGGTATCCTTGGAAGAAAGACCGCCTCCTCATTTGGTTTAGAAGCCTGCAGCTAAGAATTCTCTTTGAACGACACACCTGAACTAGCTAGTTATTCCTAAGATCAAAAAATCAGCTCAACTACAACCCATGTTTAAATAAGGAGTGCTTTGAGAATGCATATAAAAAATTCAGGAGCGCCATAAGTATTCAGCTTGATATTAAATTCGATGCATCTCCACTTCCAAATGAAATAGACGTGCTGAAGAGGGCGATACGAATTGCTTCCTCCCTCCCCTCCCCTTCCCCGGCCCTTTCACCTCATAATTACAATAAAATGCTTAATTATCGAACGAGTTTTATTCGAAATAGGTTTTTGAAAGTGCAAGTAATCTATCCATACTAGCGGAATGCTACATTTCTCATCGAAATTGCATTAAAAAAACTCATCATCTTTTCTCCCAATTCGAAATTTTATGACGTTTTTTTTTGGGTCAAAAAATAATACATGTTGCCTAATTAAAAACTACACCTATCATTTAAAGCAATTTTTTTCAGCTAACATTAAAAAATTTCCAATAGAAATAAAATGTCGAAAAAAAATATGATGAAATGATGGCGTTTAATCAAGCATGCTATTCTGTAGATAGGAATCGAATGCACATCGATGAAATTGATCATTCCCCATCCGAATTAAATCGCCATTTTGCACATCACGAAATATTTGAACAAAAAAAAAAAAAAAAAAAGCATAGCCGATTTAGCACCTCAAAAGAAAAAAAAAAATGCGCAGCTTTATTTATAAAAAGCGCATTGCGCGGTTAAATATTTTATTAAATAGGCATCATAAAACCTAAAGAGAAATCTTTATCCTCTCTAGAAACAACTAAGCTAGCAAGAATGCAATTATCTAAAATATAAGTCTAAAAAAATATCTCATTTCATTCTGAAACCCGATAGAAATATTCAACGATTAAAGCGAAAATATCTGTGATGAAAATATCAATTTCAAAACGATATCAAAATCTCTCAATAAGGCCTTTCAAAAATGAAATAAAGCTTAGAGGTTAGAGAGATAGCTTCAAGAGCCAAAGATACAGCTTATATTATCTCAAGAAAAACCATACAGCATTACTCTTTAAAAAAAAAGAGACATAAAAAGGTTACGCGCAATTAGGAAAAAAAGGTTTGTTTTTCAGAACACATAGGGAAGATATATGCAAGACTAAGATAAAGCTATGGCATTGATCAAACGAATTCTATAGCCGAAATAAAATGACTCTCATCTGAAACTTAGGAAGATTTATTAATGAAAACGTAACGACTTATTTGTATTTTCTCAACGAAAAGGTCCAAGAAGTTTCGTAATAACAAAGGGATGGGTTCGATTCGAGCTATTTTTTTGCAAGCTATCCAGAAGAAGCTCTATTCCAGGTAATACGGTGAGTATTTTATCGCCGATTGTGCTACACATTTCATTATTTCTTTTTTTTTTTAAAGTTAATCGAGTAATCGCTCTGCTATTTTGGGGGAGGCAAACTAGGAGAACAGGAAGCCATTATTCGATAAGGAAATATTTCAAAGGCGAATATTCATCTGATGTTACGCCATCAGTTCTGTTAAACTGAATCGTTTGCTGTAAATATCGGCCTTGAAAATTAATCCGGAAATTTTCGAAGCTTGAAGACGAGGAAGGAGAAGAGGAGGTGGAAAATTTTAGCAAATTTTTCTGAGTCAAAGAAGTGAGAAAAGTCCGCTGTGCCCATGAGTAATAATTAATAAACCATTTCTGAGGGAATCGGAAGTGATTAAAGCAATTGTTGAATAAATTTGCAGCATAATTTCGCTAAGGATGTTGTTTAAATATTTCAGAACTTTTGCATCATTCTAATTTCCACACCGCTTTTTATAAATTCCTGCTAAAGACACTTCGATTCTTCAGTATCACGCTCATCTCGAATCGTTTCCGGTGTGAAAAAAGTGATGCCACCCTTCCTCTCTCATTCCCCCCCCCCCCCCCCCCCCCTCTCTCGCTCTCCATCCCTACTCACAAACAAAAAACATATTCTTATACTCTACTCTATACACTGATACGTCCGAGTATCGCTGTATCTTTTGATTCATATAATAATAATATTATTATTGTCGAGTTTCAATCAGCGATATTGTAAAGGTGAGGGAGTAGTAGCAAAAAATATGAGAAATATACCTTTTATTTATGATTACACAAATTAAAAGAAGAATACGGAAAGGTAGACGTCACCAATCAAACAGAATTAAAAAATGAGGCTATAATCAAACTACATGCCATTGGGGCTTCGAAGAAGTATAAGTGAATGCAAAATATGGCTGAATCCATCAAAGAGGGAAATCCGCAGGTTACCTCAACAATACCGATGGAAGTCACATTAATCGATAATCGAAACGCAAGCAATATTTTATGCGTTTGCTTATAGTCATAAAATGGATCGCTCATAGTCTCCCCTCCCCTCGGCCAACCCTAAAAGCACACACTCGTAGAAATATTTGTTTCGAATAAATGTAGAATTATTTCTATTATGTTGAATTTTTTGTGCCATTATTTGAGCATTTTATAATTTTATGAAGTCTGACAGAGATTCCCCGAGTAAAGTTTCTTTTCTATGAGCTTCACGTGTACGTCGTTTATTGAATATTTCAAAAACATAATAATGCCCTAATATTTTTTCAACCTTCATATCTTCTAGCATTAAAATGAATATGAACTTATCCATAAGAGAACAATGAAATCTTCATTAGAACACAAAAATAACAAATGAAGAATTGTTATTAGAGGAGCAATTGGCATAATATATGCTCTTACACCTTCCCACCTGATCAATTGATTCTAAAAGCTATCAATAACAAACAGAACATGCAAAATAATGCCATCATATAATAGATGATCTGGCTAGCATTATAAATCTCTTAGCAAGCGTTTCTCCATTCTGTAGCCTAAAAAAACATCCAAAATTTTCCACGCTATTAAATATAATTTTTTTTTTTTTTGAAACACGTAGAATAGAATAAAATATTAATATAAGAAGTGAATCCTTTATGGTAGATCATACTCAATAAGTTTTGTAACTCCACCTTAGCAGTTATCAAATTGCAGGTATTTTTCGCAAAGAGTTTGCAAAAGTGTAGAAAAATCAAGTGATTATCACAAAACGTCTTGAAACAGCACAACGCATTGTTTAATTTTCATTAAAGGCATACAGTGCTATGTGTACAAAAAAGATGATTTTCATTGAGAATTTTTGCACAATATGAATGGAGAGAATGATATACGTGGATTTAATTGCAAAGAGAAAATATCCGTGAAAACTTTCTTGAAATTAAACTAAGGAATGTGTCGCAATTTGCATATAATCGATTAATGAAAATCTGCAATAATATTCACTACCTTTAACATCTGATATATAAATACATCTTAATGCGTACAATTTAATTATATAAATCTACTTGCAATCGCTAATGCAACAAATGCATAAAAGGGAATTGCACTATATATAAAAGTGCAATTGTGTATAAAAGTGAATTGCAATTTCAAGCTTACAATAAAACACTCGATATTGGCATCATCATTAGTGAAAAATAGACGTGTTGCAAACTGTGCAACGTAGTGCCAAATGAAGCCTGCAAAAGATGACCTTCCCGATTAACAACCCTACAGAGTCTGTCGAACGTACCTACCATGCACGGAGTGCATTTCGCCCTATCAAACTAACCATATTGATTGATCGACATACCACTTAATTCTATCACAAATAGTTTCTATTGCTATACTACCTGAGTGATTTCCTTTTACTACCTATCATATCAGTCTTATTAGCATATCAGTCTTAACAACAATAGTTTAGACAATGCAATTCACCGTAAAGTCGCATTTAAATATAGATATTACGGTCGAGTATTTAGTAATGTAATTTTAATGAACACATAAGTGATTGGAATGTTATTTGAAGTTTGGATGCTATTACAAAAACGATAATATCCACTCCGGAAGGAGAATTTAAAACAGTTGATCGCTCCTTTCATATATCGTAGAAAACCTTCATCGGGCATTTCTTCACAACTTAAAAAAAAAGTGCATAAAGATAATTGGATAGTAATTTTCATTACCATCATTGAGAAAACGTGTTCGCATAAATAAAATTTCAGTTGCCATAGTGCCATTTTGTACGCATATAGTAAGCATACTTATTCGTAGGAAAAAATAATAGATTGCACAATATCGCATAAAAAAATAGCTCGAAAAATATTTCAACAAGCAGTGTTAGTTGAGGATGACTGAGCGGAACAAGTATTGAAGCGAAGACGAGAATCAGCTTTTCAAACGGTATACCTGAGTCGGTTTAATTATTCACAAACGTATTTCTGATTTAAAGATGAAGAGATTTAAGCTGATAGTAAACTATTGATAAAAATTTTACTTAATTGTTCAATTTCAATTTTGTCACCTCTAGCACAAGACTGGACTTTCCATCTTTTTTTATTCCAACAATTAACTTCTATTATTTTAAGAAAACTTTATCGAATTGAACAATAAGAGAGAGAGAGAAAAAAATTCTCTCTTTGCTATTATAGAAATGTATTTATTTTGTTCGAACGATATTTGTAATATTCAATTCAAAAGACATCATTAAACGTAGATATTAATCGCAATAAATATTCCAATTAAAACGTTATGGACCACCCATGAAATTTTATAAAAAAAGGAGAAAAAAAATTATAAGAACTATTAGCAACTATCTTAAATGATCGCATTAAAATAATCATGATAAGGATAATGGAAAATATATTTATGGAACTATTTTGATATGAATATCAGTTGATAAGTTTTTCTATGCCTCTAACAAATTTAAAAGTATAAGATTGTTGTAAGTCCTACCTATCTTTAATTAAAAGATGCCTGCTAATAAAACTAGCCTATTCTCCTTTCCAGCTTTTCATCAAGATCCTATAAATTACAAATCCACATTCGAAAAGAGTTATTCAAAACGGATTCATCTAGTTGAGTTTAGCTAAATGCAGGCAAACTAATAGAAGTTTATGATCTAAGCGTTAGAAATTTAGCTACGAAGCATATCTTTTCTATTTATAAAATGCTTGCAGTTTACTTAACCAAATGCTAAAAAAAAAAATTGCTGCTTGATTATTCGCCCTTTCTGGAAAATTCGTGAAATTATTGCCCTTAAGTCGACGTTGCATCTTGCAATTTAACACCATAAGAAATCTAATTCCCTAATTTTATAATCAACAATTCTATAGTATAATAGTATACTTCTTCCATAGAAATAAATTCGTTGAAGTGAATAAATTTCTATTCATAATCTCATTAATGAAAGAAAAAATTTTCATAAGAAATTTAAGAGTTAACATCATTTCAAATATCGTAGAAATTTTGCGATGAAAACTTCTAAGATGTTAGATAGAAAAATGTAAAATATATCGCAAAAAAAAAGAGTGAAAGTGATATTCGATTAATTTTTTTTTTGTTTAAGGATTTATATAATTATGAGATGAATATAGAAAACTTTTGATAGATACATAACGACATCTCGAGACTCGAGACTTTCGAAACTTAACAGTAATATTACATTTAATGAAAGTATAATACAAATTAAGAAGTCTATATTGTAATATAAATATCCGTGCGTTCACTTTCATCATCTTCATCATCGTTAAACTTCATAAACAATTGTTCTGAAGCTAGATAACTCCATAAATTTGCACTCTGAAGATTGGAAACCTTTTATCTTTACCCCTCCCCTTCCTTGGCACATTATTATGTCACGCAGCTCCTTAGCAATATTGGCAAATCTATAGAATGCGTTTCGCTATTTACTAATTGCAAGGTAACACGTTGTGCAAAAATCCAAAATTCAATGCAAAAATTCACGGTACTTCGAATTGCAGTGATTCCAAAATATGGATACATTATACTTCAATGAAGGCTTAGCATAAAGATTGATGCAACCTCATAGATTCGAGTTCATAAAACCATGTGCTACACGATTATAAGTCGGGAGCGATAAACATAGCGCTCTGCATCGTAAACGTGGAAGTGAAATTTTTGGAATGAAAAAACAAAAATGGATGAGTAGAATAAAATAAATGCGAATATCGATATTGCGTTTTCGGAAAGGATGAAAAACAATTCTAAGACACTTTTTACCTGAATATTAAGCATAAATATACAGAAAAAAGAAAGCAGCGAAATGGTCGAACGACTCCATAGATATACCAAATTTGTATATTGATAAACCTTGATGCAACCAAGAGATGAATAAAATCCTGCCCGTCTACCTTTGAAATCATTCTTCACGAATTTAGAGGAAAAAAAAAAGCTTGCCTCAATAAACTGTTTTGCTCCTCCTCATCAAAAAAGTTTGGTTAAAAAAAAACCGCTTTCATGCGCATTAGTTAATATGCACAAATATTATAGGCTGTCAAATATTCGAAAACGAAAATAATGCGTAAATCCGGAAAATCAATAACCTCGACCACAAAAATTATTGAAAGCCTATACCTAAGACATTTCTATTCAATGTCTCATAAAAATTTCTATAGGAACGGAAATTTATGAAGAAAAAAAAAAAAAAAGAAAAATAACGATCATTTATACACGTAAACTAAACGAATGATATTTACATCTATGATTGTTTCTTCGTTTAGAGCGAGATGAAACGAACACAATATGGCATTTTATTTGCTAAGGCAAGCAAACATCCCCCCTTCATTTGGTCTTTTGTTTATTGAATCGAAAACGCAAGAAAATCATCACTACAGTTGTACTAGTATAGGAGAACATAAAAAATTGTGATTCTAACCCATCACAATTTTCGAGTTTCTCATATACTAGAAAAATTTGAAGCATTACTCTTAGAACTAAAAAAAAAAACTTAAAACAAAAAAAAATGCATTTAAAACACAAAAAGCATTATTTTAGAGATATATGGAAAATTTAGCAAAAGCAAATAGAACGTTGAAAAAAGTTGGAGTTGAATACTTAATAAGAGTTGGACATTTTTCTACCCATTATGTAGCGTACTTGAAAAAATACTTCAGTATTCAAAATGATTTCTAATTGCGCTTATAAATGAATATGCATCAGAGTTCACTCTCAGCAGGTATGCCTTCATAACCGGGTCATATAGAGGGATTCTTATATCCATCCAATTCTACTAGATATATACAAACAAATATAGCCAGATTTGAAAAAAAAATTCATTTATTTTGTCTTTCCAGATGCCGATATAATCTAACAAAATCAAATGAATAAATGGTCAAATTCAATTGCATCGATATTATGCATATTGCAAATCATTGCGTATAATTTAGCTATCATAATTTAAGAAAATAAATGATCGTGAAATAGATATTCAAAATTGGTCAATGAAAATACATAAAATCTTAGTGTGAAGCATGATCACTTATACAATTACCTATAAGAGGTCTTTACTTTATATATGAGTATAGGAAATAATACTGCATCCATACGATGATAGAAAAAACTTCCTTCACTTCAGTAGAGCTACAAATATGAATTAACATAAATGGCAAGCTTGTTAAGCACAAAACCAACTAAGAGCGTGTGAACACGAATAAGTCTCAAAGATAAAGCAGGTTAATGACCGAAAAAGAAAGGTGTGATACCCGAAAAGTGGAAAGCATGGTTATGCAAAAAGCATTATTTTAGAGATATATGGAAAATTTAGCATAAGCAAATAGCATATGAAAATGACAGTTTGCTCTAAATATCGACATTTTTCCTCTAATCGAAAATACTGATAAACAACTAAAAATAATATGTCGAGAAATTTCGTATACCCTCAACAGAAAAAAAAGTTTTTTTTTTTTCATTTTTTCACGGAAAACGTAGGTGAAAATTGTTTTATGCATATCCTTTAATGAAAATTTTTCTTAGAGTTGCGTCGATATCTGAAAGAAATGAGCCCTCGTTTATATTCAATGCGGAATTATTCGAATGATTCAACATACTAACTAAAGCACTCTCCCTCATAACTACAGGTGCCCCATAAGTATGCACCAATCGGAACAATTCGTTTCATAGCACAATTCTTCGATGTATTGCCAAAGTGTGTTTTCCTTTCTTCACTTCAAGAAGAACCAGTTTGCTACGTTATACTCCTTTCAAATATTCTTTACCTTGGCCAAACAAAGGTAGCACTCCCACCTGTTGCAGTAATACACGTCAAAACTTCAAATGTTGAAGAAAACTAAATTTATGTCGCATAGAAATTTTACAAAAATCCATATAATTGTCTCGATTTGATCTTAAAAACTCTCTCAAGATATTCGAATAATTATAGCCATCGACATAAATGACGGCAGATTTGGTGGAGATAACGAGTAGGGATTGGGAGGGAGGGAGGGAGGGAGGGGGGGGGAGGAGGGTAGGATTTATGTGAAGCAATATTATGAGTTTTCATTTAAAAAAATAAATATTTTTTAGCGGAATTTTCCACATCCATCTATACGAAAAGTCAAAATTTGTCCGATACAAAAAACTATCATATGATATTCCATCTAAAATGAGTAGCTTTAGCTATGTTGCTGTATAAAGGATGGCACATTATTGTAAAAGCTATTCAGCGATCTATGCAAATTTTTTATGCAAATTTAAGGAAGCATCCAATTTAGAAAATAATTATATGCAAAAATGATATTAAGGTGAAAATTTTTAAGCGTTGCATTACTTTTTACTCTACTCTGTTTTTAGCTTTATCGCTAATAAACGTTGTCTATTCGGCTGTGCATTGAAGACCGGTTCCCCCACACCGATAACTCTTCTGCAAGAAAGTTGAAAAGAAAGAAAAAAAAAACGATCGGTTGGTGATTCTCGTCTGTCACCTCGTTCGATGTACTACTGCCACTATTGCTTTCGCTCATCAATCGATCTCTTCGCTATCATATAGAATCTCATTTATACGGTAACAATCATGTTCACTTATTCTCTACTTGTTTTCCAAAGACTTTTTATTGCCAAAAGAGCTCATCTATTCGTTATTTAAGCGCCTCATTAACAGGTATTTTACCTAGACAAAGATCATAATATTCGGAGAGCTCTCTCCTATTCAAACAGTTATTCTGTTTCTTCCAAATTTTAAAAGAGGTTTTTCTTCGAAAAAATCTAGCAGTTCTGAAGGAAAAGAAATGAAAGAAAAAACGTTTTTTTTTCCTCGATTATCTCGAATTCGACATAAAATTACTACTTTTTTTAAGGAACAAAACGCAAAAAGAGTTCATTCCACGAACAGATGATAACTGCTTCTTTAAAAAATTTTCAAACTTCGAACGCATTTGTACTGAAAATTTCGGAGATAAACAAAGAGTAAATGAAAAATATTGAATTGGTAAAATCTTTACTTAACTGTGACTTTGTTCTATAAGAAAACTTGACAATGCTCTATAACGAACGGGAACATGGAAACACTTTCTTCATCGTCTAAGAAATTCGAAGATTTTTGATTCACTTACGTCAAATGGTCAGAAATAATTAAAAGTTTGTTGTAATAACAGCCACCTACTTTACCTTTCAGGTATGAAATTCACATTCTACACAATGAAGTGATTATCGAAACGTTCACAGGTTGAAGCGAATGCAACGATGTCGACATGGATGAACTCCTAGGTAAATTATGAGCACAGTATTTCAAAAGTGAGGATAACGGATACACCTTTATAGAGTACTTCCGCTAATTGCTAATTGTCCACCTTATGGTCACTTGCTAAGGTATCAAATCCGGCTACAGTTAATATTGGTACTCAAAGTAAGGAGTGGCGATCATGTGACAACGGATTTTCTACGATCAATTTTGGCATCTTCACCAACCGTACATCGTACACTGCACATCGATCGTCAGTCGAAAAAAGAAACCGATTGCTGCTCAGATGTTGTTTATTCTATAAGATGCTGCGCATGTACACCAAAAAGACTCAGTGAAAAGAAGTTTTTTTTTTTGCATGTGTATATTTCTATGGATGTACTTACCACTACCACGATCGTACACTGCATATCCAATGACAAAACATTCAACCAAATCCATACTGTTTAGGCCAACAACCTCGTCGTTTAGTTATTTCTTCGAGGTAAGGGCATATTTATCTATTAGGGGTATATCCATTAGAAAAAGGAAGCTCATGTCATAAACTCTTCGGAACCAGCGATTAACGGCTATGTCGAATTATCCTCTCTCATGAATCTTCTCACATGTCATCCATAAATTTTCTTTTTTTAGACGCGCGTCTAATAAATATCTCTGCATATTCTCAGATTGAGATTTTTTTTCCATTGTATAAATTGTAGCACGTGTACATAATTTTATTCCACATGACAACGTCCTTTACGTAATGACTTTCAGCTTGATGTGCTGTGATTATTGCTCACTCTGACGGAAACATCACCATAAACTATATATAAATATAAATATAAATATAAATATAAATAAATAAATAAATAAATAAATAAATAAATAAATATATAAATAAATAAATAATAATATATATATATATATATATATATATATATATATATATATATATATATATATATATATATATATATATATATATATATATATATATATATATATATATATATATATATATATATATATATATATATGTATATATATATATGTGAATCGAAATCGATGCTCGCTAGGCGCTGATAAAACGTATCACGATTCGCATTTTAAAAAATTTGCAAAAATATCCACCAATAAGAAAACAAATCGGAAATTTTGTGAAAAAATTGAATATGTTAAGCATTGATAATCAATAAACGCTTCAAATTTCATAACAACATTGCATTCACATAGAATCATAAGTAATGAATCAAATGTCAACTGAGAATACATTTTTTCCGCTCTCATCAGAAATGATAACATCTGTATTCGATATCGATCTCTTAGGGAATACGTGACATCAAAGGATGTCTCGAATCGTTGATAGCATGGATTTATGGGTACTCTTAAAAATAAAACTAGCCCTTTTAATTTGTGAATTTCAGTTCGGCGCATATGGCAATTACTTTAGAACCGAATTGAGTAAGAACAATTTGACAAATACCTCGCTTCCTCTTCCACTTTTCGCTTACCTCTTCAAATTGGTTGCCCGGGAAATATTCGCAAATTTGACCGTTACAAAACTCATTTCTAAAATTGCGAAAGACAGTGAAAATTTTCCCCGATCGGAAATAATCGAGGATATAAGGAATTGGACAACTCGAATGTTTTAACCATCGATCAGAAAAAAGACTAGTTGATTTATCAGTTCCCTTCAAAATTCTCTCGTCTTTCGTTGGACATGAATTATATCGAATGGAACTCAGGTGCCTCCTCCTCATTTTTGGGAAATTTTACGACCAGGTATTTTTCAACAAACTTCTTAGCTTAATAATTCTGAAATTATGACTTATTGTTTTTCACGAAACTGGGGAATTTCAACGATTGGCAGCCTGCCAGATGTAACTTTTTCAACTTTTCACATTGTGAGATACCGTCAAAATTCATAAGCGTTTCGAGATTCTCATACGCAAAATTTTCAAATCTATTCTGACCTCGTTCGTTGCCTATCTGCTGTCGAATGAATTAGTTACTTTCCTGAGGGACGCTGATAACAATGCTGATAACTGCGCTGATAATTGATAATTGATAACAAATTGAATGCGATATGAACACTCTAATTTCACTCATGCAAAACAATGCTCTTTTTTAGGCGAAATAATAGGTGTAGTTGGCAGAAGTAGTTATTGCTTCAAGCTGTAATTGACATCGATAAAAATGTGATCGATCAAAATTGTTCACTTGATCAGCTACATTTGATCATCTTTCTCGCTATCTACTAAATGGAACATGAGAAAGTAAATGTCGCTATCTCCATTAGACGATAGAAGCGGAAATCAATCCGAATGTGACATGATGTCATAAAAGAAAAAAAAAAAAACGAGGGGAAATCGTGTGCACATAAGACATTGTCGTCCATTTGAATAGAGTGAAATAGATTGCCAACAATTTGCAAAAAGAGCAAAGCATTTTCTATGATCAACATATAAAATGGTCTTTTCTTTTCTTTTTTTTTTTTTTTTTTAAATTTTTAACTACGAACGGTACCTATATTATTGAAAAGTTAACCATTTTATATTATAGAATATTTTTTTTAGAAGAAGATCCTTTACAATACTAAGAGTTCGATTTGGCTGCTGAAAAATTTCATTTAAACAACTCGTAGAGAAGATTCAATGATGCAACTTTTTGATATTGGACGGACTAAGATATTGAACGATTGACAAACATATAGACAGACAAACACGTCAAATTTCTTTTCGAGTAATTCTTTATACAATGAATTTCATCGGCTTTAAATACAATCAACGAACCATATGATATAGCAATATATTAAGATTTTATGCATATTAGCATTCGCATTCGAGAATTTATGAAAGCAACTACCCGTAATCAGTAAAACGGCGCAAATTGTAGCATAATAAACCTATGAATGGAAACAATACATATTTGAATGCAAAAAAAAAAGAAAACACTATATTGAATACAAAAGTGTAAATGGATGTAAATGTGTGAAAGTTTTATAACGAAATATGAATATTCCATAGTGGAATAGAGATATCGATAGTGTTGAAATGAATTAAATAAATCTAACGTTACCTTTACTTTAAACGTAGTTACTTCGTCGACTCCACAAGCGCTTGTTGTCGTCAACATTTTGCTGCCAGCTCCTCTAGACGCGCAACTCTTCACACCCTTTACGACACAACACTAACTGCAACCATTGCGATCCTTTCACATTCCACCACTGCAACCCATCTCGCATTATGCTTCAACGCTTTATCATATTCTCTGCCAGTCTATACTCTCATGCGAACAAATACATATATATTAGCGTTTGCGCATCTGTACCCTTAACGCACCTGTGAATGAATTATTCTCACTTGATTCCTTTTACAGGTGCGATTATTTGTGTTTCACTCAAGTTCCTTATTCCGCATACTCTTGAGTTGAATCAAACGGGTATCTATCCACTATCGAAGACATGGCTTTTGGAAATGTTTGCAGTTTGCTTGAACTTTAGTTTACTTCAAGACTGCAAACTTCAAGTTCTTTTTTGATCGTTTGCTTCTCTAGTTCTACAGCTCAAGTTGTTTCCTAATTGAATCCTTGCTTTCCTTAGTTGTTAATGATTGGAAACAAAAGGCCGATAAAATTCCAGAATTTCAACGAAGTGATTTATAAGCAAAGGATGAACAATATGTGAAAATTTTCAACATTTTAACGAATTTTAAAGAAGGACGATAGAAAATTTGAGAAGTCTTTTGTGATTAAACGAACGCTCATCATTTCTAAATTACGCGGACAACATCATTTAAAGCATAACTTTTGTTTTGATTTCAACTTTATAAAATAGAAAATGTGATGTTTGGCGATTTACTAATCAATGGGGGCGCAATTTATTGTCGAAGCCATTCAATGGGGAAAATTTTTAAAAATCACATTGAAAGGCTTCGACTACACTTATGTATGATTCGATAAATCAATGCAAATGAATCGTTAGGACTTCAAATATTGAATTAAATCACTTAGAGTTAAGGTAAAATGCACCTTTCTATTATTCGTAAATCCATTTAAAAGATTCTCAAAAAAAAAATGTTTCTTCAACAAGATTAATACGTTTTTGAAAAAATTCAAGAGATTTTCAATAGAATCAAAGAGGAGAGTAAATATTATTCTCAACAAAAATTTTCCGGATGCAAATGAAAGTTTTTTGAAACAAATTTAGTGGAAGATATTTCTTATCTCTTAGATAGCTGAAACGATTCCACTTCTTTGAGATTTAACCGACAGCAACGAATTTTTATTGCTATTTGTAGTGTATTTATTAAGGTCTTAAACAACAATCTTGTGGGATTTCCATACTTTCCTCCTCCTTCTTTCACTCATCTTCTCTCTCGCATATCCAATTTTTAGAATCCAACTACATCAACAGAGATTTCTCTTGAACCATTTTTTTTTTACTCAATGATAGAGAATTAAAGTTTCCTGTTTTGTCCAAAGTGAACGTGTGATTTATGTCAAACAAGTTATGGGAACAGCTACATTCATTGCATATACGCGTCAATTAGTCTATACTTTTGCACATTGTAAACGCAACACCCATATATTCGTTCCATTTATTCACCTGTATACCTTACAGGTAACGATTATATGTCCACTAAACTGACAAACATACTTTACTGTTTCTTATGATATAGCATACTAATAAAAGAGCATAACGAGCATAACCTACTTATCATTACTCCTCTAAGCTTATCATTACTGCAAAACTTTTTTCTTTTCAAAAGTACAAACGACATCTTAGTTCATGTTGGAGAAGGCGACTGTTCTTTATTCTCTCTGATCCCTTCGATGCCCTCAAAAAAGATCCTGAGGTATGCTTTCCTTTATCTATTGGATACTCTTCATAGATGAAACGCTATTTCTAAGAGATTTCGATGTCCTTATCGCTGAATACGTTCATTCCCTTGAAAGTAGAACGAAAGGCATTCGGTAACGATAAAGGAATTGAAGATTTCAAGAGCTCAAGAAGTGTGGAAAAATAAATCAAGCATGTAAAAAATACTTCGAGAATTTTCTTATGCATTATGCACTTCTGAACACTCATCATGTCGAACGGCAATCGAAAGCTTTGAGGATGTCAGGCGTCTCAAAGCTCAATTCGAGCATGCCAAGTTTGCAGCAACATCGACAGATCTATGAACGCAGATTGGCTTCATTAAATAGCACATCGGCAACTCAAAAACTTAGAAAGTTTTTCTTTTTTCTGGAATTTCACTCTGATATGCACATATCCATATTGTCCCTATTTTCAAGTAAATATTGTAATGTTGCGTTCCGTTTTGTCAAAGAAATTCAGCCCTCATATTGCTTCGGTTTTCTTTAAAAACGGAAAAAAGCAATCGTGAGCCACAAATTCGTGAAGTAATTGCTCATTATCAAATGGTATATATATATATATATATATATATATATATATATATATATATATATATATATATATATATATATATATATATATATATATATATATATATATATATATATATATATATATATATATCAGAGAGCTCATATCGTGATAAGCTGACATGAATCCTTGATAAGTTTATAAAATATTCGGACTATGCATTCTGTCTTAATGAATGCTTTAACATTGCATTAAGTAGTTCATATCTTAGTAAGAAATTTCACAATACTCCATGAAACTTACAGAAGTTTTTTTTCAGTTTGTCTTTGAGCAAAGTGAGATTATGAGGACGACGACTTTATTATTTTTATCAGTATTAAATTTTCAAAGAATAAATAAGTCAATATCTAATAATGGTGAAAATTTTTAATTAAAATGCTAAAAAAAAAATTCTTTGCTGAGTAGAAAAAAAATTCCATTCAATTGTTAAGAGCACTGATTTTTTTTTTGCGAAAAAATTTAAATATTAATGAAAGTTTTAAAAAATATATATGATGGAAAAGTTAAATCTGTTGGCGTTGGATTTGCTGCATACGTAATTTCATCGTAATGATTGAAACTAAATGTGCCTAAGGCAATTGTGAAAAAAAAAGAGCTTATTTTCTGATTGCCTCAGTGTATTTTTACTCAATATTCAAATGCAAAAGTTATTTTTTCCATAGTTTCACTAATGATTAAAAGTATAATAACAAAATCCATATGAACGGAGTTATCTATGATGGCTACGCTTCCGTCCATTATGAAGCAATCAATATACAGTGTTCGAGTAAGGGACCTCTATTGATAGTACAACCAACAGGAAATTCGAAATAAAACATTATGAAGATCACAGTGTAAGGATATAAAATCCCAGGAATCTCATTGATAGACTTCTATTATAAACGAATAGCTATTGAAAACTTTTTCCAAAGAAACGTGAAACTTCATTCAACGAAGAAGAAAATATTAAATATGTGAACGCTGAAAGATTCAATTAAAAAATGAGCGAAAAACGAATGAATTTCGTCCATTTAAAATGAGCAATTTTTAAGGCAACAAATAAAAATACTTTAGGGGAATCTCTAGATTTAAATTTATCTCTAGATTTTATTGCTTGAAAAATGGGAAAATATTTGAAGGTTGAAGCTTGAGGTATCTGAACGACACGGGGAAAATTGAAGCATTTTCAGAACTCGATATATTTAAGAAGCAAGCTGTTCGATTCTCGAGAATAGAAGAACGGATGTTCAGGTACAAAGTAACGTGCGAATTTAGTTTCGCATTTTATCAGCTAATATGGAACGAAAGAAAGGTGTTTTTTTTTTTTAAATATTTGAATCACTCCAATTTGGCCATATCAGCTCTTAACGCAATATGTGAGGATTGTGAAGAACGGAATGTGACTTAAGTATTGCCTATGAATAACGTTGAAATTTTATCGAACAAAAGCATATAAATTGACTGAGAATTGATGCGATAATATAATAACAAAGTGGGAGATATTTGAGAAAAGAAATTGGCATAAAATATGCTTTGCTTATATAATTTTCCAACATAAAATCCCACGTTCACTATTCGAATGACATAAAATATGACTCAGCAAATCCTGAAATATATTCTAATTTTTTAAAAGCACATTTAAATCTCTATAAATTTTTTAGAATTTTAAAAATGTGCGTGATGAATAATTTGCATAAGCAATTAAATGCGCCAAATCCATAACTTTAGCTTCACTAACATTTGCTTTCAAAGAAAAAAAAAATGCTAATTATGTAGCGCCATTTACATTCTAACTTCCTTCACAATCGATATATTTGGAAATTTGTGTTATTCGCGCACTTCTTATGGAATTGCAAGCAGTTAGAGTGGGTGGTACTAATTCTACTATCCATCTGTCACCCTTTATCAGTCGACTATTCTGTTTTATTGGTAGCTGCCTATTTGAGACATATTTTTTCGGCTGTCATATCTTTCTTAAGATAATGCTTTCTGACAAATTTGTAATTGACGACGAGAGCCGAAGATAGAGAATCTATGAATAAATCAAGTGAAGCTATTGCCGATGGATAGCTCATTTCAATGAAATCGAGAGAAATCAGGTAGGGCGTTCATTATATGAAAAGAAAACGCATAGATTTCGGTTTAGAATAAATTACATAGTTAATGGAAGAGCGAAGAAAATCTATTTACTTATTGTCTGGCCGATCCAGCTACTTTCAACCTTTTTAGGTTTTTTGCAGCGATCAGTATTCAACTTGATGCATCGAACATCAAATGCTGAATAGAGATTAGTAAATAAGAGAAATAATAAACCGAAACAGTATGAAAAAAAAAGGTTTTAACAACGGGAACAAGCGATGATACCATCAGTAGATTCAAGAATGGAATGAAATCGGAAGTCAATGAAAGAAATCTAAAATTTTTGAATTTGTTTAAAATTAATGACCGAATGAAAATGTAGCAATAGTGGTAAACAAATAAATTACATTAGCAAATAGTATAAACAGTTAAGGCGAGAAATTCCATTCATGCAAAGGCACAATTTCTTCACAGGGCTCTCAAAATAGTTCTGCTTTCATAAAGATTGGTGAGAGATGGTTGCAGCAATTAGTGAACAGATGGAGATGGGGGGGGGGGGGGTATTCTTCCAGATAGAATAGGTGACTTTTTTTTTAGTGAAATTGCTGAAGCGGAAGTTATGGACGGGTGAAAACTACTTATTAATAGTTGATGAAAAGATGTGAAGCATTATCCGAAGGTTTAAGGAATGGCAAGACGGAGCTATTTTCCAGCCAAATCTCCTTAGAGGTACTAGTTTTTGCTAGGCGGGAGATAAAACCCTCTAGAGTGAAAGTGGTAGATTGAAAATAATAGGCAAGAAAAGGATACAGCATACCAATAAGGAATTAGGAGTGCTTACTACTTACGCCCAGGACATGCATCACCTTCAAATTTTTTCAAATCTAGTATTCCATTTGCCGAATATTTTAAATTATTGCTATCCACTTTCCTGGGAAGGTAAACATTTGTTCAGTGGCATTTATTGCCTTCTATTCTCTGACATCATGAAGGACATGAGATAATTTTCCTTTAAAATGTTCCGAAAATTCTCCCACCTGTATAGGTACAAAAGAGTCTGGAGCGAAACTCGGAAAATATAGTAAATGCTACCAGAGAGATTTCATAAACTCTAAAGAGCTGTGGGCATTTAAATTCACTTATGCTATCAGCCGAAACGTTGTATAATATAGTAGGCTGGATATAAGTGCCGACGCCTATAGTGTTCGTAAGTTTGGGGAAAGTGCGACTTAATCGAAAAGGGCCCATATTGAGGTGGCGTGCTTTGAAGTCGCACATTCCTCAGGAATGCATTGCAATAAAAAATTCCAGCATCTCCTGGAAGGGCTGATTGCCTGGGAGGGCTGTAACAAGGGTTAATAAAGTTCAATCATCAAATCCCAATCTGTCGCAAATAGTATGACGGCGCATTAGGGATGAGGAATCCTTCCTATCTTCATGATAGAACATTTGGGCAATCAGATCGTCGGAACGCAGGCTATAGATGCTTCGGTGATTTCGTTTAGCTGAGAATATCGCTAATTAAATGCTAGAAAATTAAGCACCCAATATATCGTGTGGATATATGGAACTATTAATAAATTATGGGTTTAATTCAGATTCATTTTTTTTGAATCACTCGTAAAAACTTCCAAGTTATCAGTGGAACCTGTATTTTTTTTCAGACCGGGGCCTTTCCAAATCTCTATGGGTGATACCTCTCAAACGCTAGAATCTGGACTTCGACTGGAAGCATTCTAATGCAGCAATTAGTGTTGAAACTGCAGTTTCCTAGACCGAATTTACAGGCCATTCAATGAAAAAAAAAATCCTCGGATTAATTCAAAAGCATTTGAGTTCGAATCGAGTCTGAATTTTGATGGTAGAGATGCATTGATGAATCCCACATTTGTTTTTGTGTGGCGATTATGGAATATGCACCCCCGTAATAACATCTCAAGCCTCAACCCTTTATTTTCGACGTCTGTATTGCCACCTTTTCTTCTTAGTTTCTCTATCGTGAGCATATTTTTGTTGAAATCAGAAATCACTATTGCATTCATTGTTTTATAGCTTCGAACTTAAAAAGACTAAGTTAAGAAATTGTGTGCTTGCTGCATATGTAAATATAACAATTATTGCAATTCTTGCATCTCAATGAATAGTTCTCGTTAAATCCTGGGCACCTTATCGCCTAAAGACAAAAAATTTGAAGAAAACTGTATGTGCAACTTGAGAGATTCACTTTCCCAGGTTTAAGCATGTGCAGTTTGCTTCCATAGATGAACGAAAAAATACCCACAGATCAACGAAAAAACTTCATAAACTTCACAACGCATCATAACACAAAACAGAAAATCATAGTGCTCTATCAGGCTGCACTCCCTTGCCACCACGTGTTTCGTGTTGAAAAAAAATTTGCTAGCATACTCTAAGCGACAAAAGCTAGGCAGTTCCACAGAAGATTTCTTCAACAGCATGAAGCAGCATGCAACTTCTCGAAGGTGATAGAAAGCAGTATAAACAGTTGCTGCCATCTATCATTAAGAAGTATAAATAGTAGAAAATACTACATCAGAAATGTGATACTTATCGCCTATCATATCACTTATCACTAAACTCTTTCCTTATCAAAATTACTGTACTTATATATCAATAAACTGTTCATCCACATGTTTATGAGATAAAAACATCGACGTAAACCATGCAGAGAAAGCAATTTCCTATTGCAGACGCTTTTCCAATTTTTATATGCAAAGCGTATTTTATAAGAAAGTTTTCTCCGCGTGTAGATAAGTGTATGTGTTCGTTTAACCATCAGATTCAACTAAGAAACCAATTGAATTGTTGAATTGGACCTATGAAATGTGACGGGAACACTGAATTGGAAATAACACAAGCGCTTCCCTTACCCTTCGAAAGGAACGATAAAGTTTTAGGTCATTTATAGATTTCCAAAAGAAAAATGGCGTGTTTTCAAGTGTTTTTGCAAATTTGCATTTGCAGTCAATTCTAATTTTGTGCATATGTGTGGACATCTCCTTGTTTGTCTTATAGTTTAAATTCAAGAACTAATGAAGCTTAAACTCCCAAACCCGTTGAAAGGAAAGTATTCAAAGGTATCACTTGCCCGGAGTTTCAAAATTGCTTTTAAACTTCGAAAAGATTCATGCGTATTTAAAATAAAATCTTACATATGAAGTATTCGCCTTATAGTGGATTAGGCATAGGGCAAAAATTCTGCTAAAATTTAGGTAGGGTTTTGATATAATTCGAAGGGTTAGCTCAATTAAAATATGATATAATCGCATACGTTCCATAACTTATTCGCAATTTGAATGAGCGATTTTGCATGATTTCGAAAAGCGCATATTGTGCTATCTTCTTTTGTTGCACTTTTTCTCTGTTTTATTTGAATTGAGAAAGCGAAAATGCCTCAAAGAAGAGCTATCCATGATATGCGCTTTTCCAATCTCGTTTTCATTTGAGCAAATAATATCGTAAATTGCGGCAAAAAAAAAAAAAAAAAACAATCGACAAAGCGTCCCATTCTATGCTCATTAACTGCATCGATTGCTTGCATAAATCTTCTGCAAAAAAAAAAAAAAAAAAAAAAAAAAAAAAAAAAAAAAAATCTTTCTTTCATTCCAATCGTAAATGGAATATCTACAAGTATCGACACATTGAAGTGTCTAAATCTCCTTTTTTTTAATGTCACATCAACATAAGAAATCATTCACCGATCGTTGAAGTCGCCCTAAAGAATATCAATTTATGCATACAATTTCACAATTCGAGCTTCAATGCACCTAACCATTACTTCTTCTAATGCATATATTGCATATTCAATTGCATAACTTCTAATGCATAACCATTCAATCATTCATACGCACATCAATGAACTAGTAAAATTTGCTTCTTCTAATGTAAAGTTCCACTCACAGAAAAATTCATCAAGAAAGTAGATTTTTCAAGTATTTTTTTAGCGCTTGAAATTATCGAGAACGACTCTAGAGAATTAATTGCCGCTAGTTTTTAACGCTTATTCCACATATTGCAAATAGTCGATCAAATTTTATTTAGGTGAAAAATGGCGTTCTATATAAATCTATAGCCGAATAAAATAAGCTGACATACGAAATCAATAAGGTGAAAAAATATGCCATAGAAATAATTTAAATTTAAAGTTGTTACAATTACTACTTATACAAATTATAACTGTTAAATAAAATAGTTGGCAAACAAGTGATCATTACTTTGAAAGAATGAAAGCGTTCATCGAATACGAGAGGTTAATAATCGCCATAATATATTGCAACGTAAAGACGCCGACTAACTGCTTGCATCAGTTCAACCGCACCAAATTTCGAAGCAAATAACTGTGCTCTGATTTTTCAGTTTTGTGTTTCGCCGATGAGCTCTATGATCTGAATGTCGATCAAACTCTTATCATGATCAAGCAACAGAGCATAAAATTTCCGAAATAGTATAATCACTACGAATGTGCACATTAAAAAAAACACTGAGAATATTCCCCGCTTGCCAGTAACGCTAAGAGGCAGTATAGTTGATATTTGTAATTTTCATACAAATTTGCATGTAATTTTTGAAGACAATTTACGTTTAAAAAATATTACTTTAATTTGGCATAAAATGATAAGCATCATGCTCGAATACAAAACAGATATTGCAGAATATCAAGTGCTAAAAATTTAAGCAATAACAATGAATGAGTGAAGTAGAATACTTACGAGCCAATGAGTGGCTGGCAATGTCTATTCGCGGAAAATATATCGACAAAGATAACATCCAACAAATGCCATGAATATTGTGCTAAGACTAATTTTATTATGAAATATGATACAGTTAAGGATTTCGAATGTCCACTTCAAATGTAGAAACCGGACCCTGAGGTGTATCATTATCTTATGTACCTTATGCATGTTAGAGCATTAAATACCTGTTAGCATGTAATTGAATCCTATCATATTAAGAGGACCTTCAGCTTGTAGATAGACGGGCATAGACCACTCAAGTACAATCTTTCGCGTTTTCGAACGAAATGAATGTTCTGATTGCGCATCATCATTCGAAATAGCGCATAATGCTGAACAATGAACAACGAATATTTTGAAAAGAAAGAACACAAAGAGAGAAAAGAAATTCACAGTTAACTATAGATGCTTGTATATGATGCACTTCAATGCCACTAAAAAAAAATGTTGGAAAATACAAATGATTGCACTCTTTTTTTTTTATTAAGGAGATTGACGACCTGTAGAATATATTCGTTAGCTAATCAAAACACTCTAATCAGACACGATGGCGCATGTAACTTCACATGATAAAAAATTTCAACCGCAAAAAGACAACAAGCAATAGCAGAAGTTGAAAATTGCTTATCCGTATATAAACATGTTCAATAATAACAAAATCTAAAGCCAAAAACGGATGAAATACCTTCATAATGTAATCATTCAATTCCCATCTGCTAAATCCAGTATCACGGTTGTGCTACTCAGTTTATAGGAATAGAACGATCACTCAAATTAGCATAAGAACCGTATTACCCCGAGGAGAGCTATTCCACTCATTTCGATGAAGCCTATAAAGTTGTCAAATCCTCTCAATATATTGAACATCTTGTTGTCGATTATTTCTGTCATATTTATGGGTGTTATCACTTTTATATTTTAATGCAGCACAAAAAAGACTTCATATTAAAATCGATTGTGTTGGTCTCATCTTCATTACACGTGAGCTATTTTAAATAAAGAAAGAAATTTATGCTAGAACAAGGTAAGTTGAGATGACAAATGACATGGAATGGGCGAAATAAATTCAACTAACAGTTCATAAAAGTGCAGCTCCATAATTAACGTTATGCACTCTAAAGAAACATCCTATTGCTATGTTTTCTTGATTTTATATAGTAAATCAACTAAACATTTCGCCGAAATCAAATTTGTAAGATCCGTGTAAAGTATGATGAAGGAGAATGATATTTTATCTGCATAATCCCTACAATAACAACAGTAAGTAATTTTTCCATTGTACGCTTACTTTAAAGTTCGCAATCGATGGATGTTCATTTTCAGAAACGTATTTTGCATATTTCTACATGAAAATATCGTTGTTTCCGACTAATCGACATCCTGCGAAACATCTTGCATAGTGCATCTTGCATATTTCTACAAAACATTAATCGACAGACCGCTATGGATAGTCCATTTTAGACTTGTGAGTTGTGAGTTCGATTAGCGAATGAGAGAATAGACCAGGTCCAAAACTATAAGAATGAATTTGCCCACAACCAGCTAAATGGCAATTAAAACGGCGCCTTGTCATCAGGATAGAAAGAAACTGGACTTGTACTAATCATACTTCATGAATTGCACATACGGATATTTAATGTCGGTCATTAATTGTTTGATTTCTTATATGATATCCTAAAGCAATATCTCACTAATGAGAAATAACAAGATGAAATGATTAGCGAAAATAGGGAGATGAAGACCGTTTTGGCAATGTCGTATTTAGCCCAACGTTCACATGCCTTTGCACATTGCTATAGGTGATAGAAACAGATGAAATAAAATCGTCGAATAATAACTCCAATGTTAATTTTTAAATTTGTGAAATATTTAATGAAGTGGACAGCCTCAATGAGCGAAAAATCACTTATAGAAGTCACGACAATGGGGGATCAATTGAACAATTCACCTTATAAGATGGCAAGCCTTTAGGTAATGACGATTCGAATAAAAGCTTTTCCTTTGTGGTATAATTTGTGATGAAAGCTAACACTGGTGTCGCGTTGTAAGGTTGTTCAAATTCATCGAGAAAAACTTCTCTCATAATAAAATCAACATCAACACTGATTTTACCTTTATAATTCATAAAATATTCTCAAAATTCTCCATAAACTAGTCTTATAAATTTCGGTTCACATCACTTTGAGAGCAGCTAGAACGTAAAACACAACTCGCACTCGATGAGGTTGATATGATTTCGTCATATAAATATACAGCAGCTGAAAGATAAAGCCTGTCAGATGCAATGTTCAAAACAAGTAGTCAGTGGGTGGCATTTACATCGAACCCCGCAGTAAATTTACACGAAGTGGATTCTTGGGAAGTGCGCTTATCCACTATGGACACATCTACCAGAAACAATTTCCTGAAGGGATGATCACCGCGTAAATGTTCGTCCAACGATCAGTGAGGCTTTCGCTGCATAGTCGCCACAATGCCCTTTGGGAAACAAATTTGCAAACGTGCATAAAAGGAAATGGCAAAGAATATGAGTGGAACTGGTCCAATATAGACATTTTTTGCATTCCGCTCAATCGGCCAACCATCTTCATATGTTGGAAAACGATTATAAGTATGCCGGGATAATGCTTTCATGACTGAAATAATCCGTCTGCTTCGAAAAAACTCCACAGCGTTTACTTTGAATTCATTTCTAGAAATTTGCATTTCAAAATTGCGCTATGCCACGTGTGTGTGTGTGTGTGTGTATGTGTATTTGTTGGTCCAGTATTGCCTACACGGAAACCACTGCAGCTAGAGTTATGAAATTTGACAGATATAATGTGCATCACAGGATGATCAAAACGGGACGGTGTAAATTTCGAATTGAGCTCTATGCGTTACAAGCTCATCGGCAACATAGATCAATCGAGTTACTGAAAGGAACTTTCGTAGATCATTTATGTGGGTAACAACATCAGCTGAAAAATGAAGGTGTTATATCTTCTTGTGACGAATTGTAAAATTGAATCCTCAAATGGGCAGTAAAATAATATATGGCAAGCAAATAGTAAAATACATGAGAAGCATATATTTTACTAGTTACTTGCCATAGCATCATTCTCCACTTCTTTTTTACCTTAGCATGCCTACTTTTTATTGCATTAGTATAAAATTTGAAAAAATCAGTGTGTGTAAAACGCACGGAATTTCTTTCCATCTTTAAACCTCAACAAAACTCTATTTGAATATGGTGGACGAATGTGGTAGATAGCATAGGAGGCTGCCGAATTTCGTAACTCTTGCTTCAATAGTTTCCGGGTTGAAACTACTTTACAGGCAGGCAGACAAATAGACAAACGTATACAAGCTTAGATATGACGTTGCCAAACTCAGCATTGCAGCATATGCAAATGTGTGATAAGGTGCATAGAAATCGTTTCCAGCCGCATCAAACCGATTGTAATTTGAATTCACCTTGCAAATTTCATGGCATATTCGACGATTTACAAATTACACGGAATGAACCATAACTTGGGATATATCATCATTAGTAAACATCATACGATCAAGGTACAGCAGAAGCCTTCAGGCCAAACCTGTTAAACGTATTTTTAAGGACAAGAGTCGAGCGAAAATCTTTATATGGTCGTAAATTGGGAACAAGATATTACACAAAAAATACGGGTGTAATTCACATTCGCTTTAAAGAGATAAAAGTATATTGCATCACCTTCTTTTGGGATGCTACGAAGGACTAGGATGGAGCCTCATTCGCACATGGGTAACGAATGTGCTCTTATTGCCAACCAATCACTTACTGAATCCTGATCTTTAGATCGCTTTATGATTACAATTTAATCCGATAAGGAAGAAAAGATATATGTTTTAATAAATATAGCATCAGAAGTCGTTCCCAGTTTCACTTTTATGCAAAAAGAAAAACGGAAATGAAGCGCGCTTAATGCTTTCTTCAGTTACAGAATGGTAAGTACGCAGCACAATTTTCTTGGAATCCAGGATAACAGAATGGATCCCAACTTCTTAAATGCTAATAGCAAATATGGAATACAGATATCGCAGAGAAGCTCTATTCGTTGTAGAGGAACATGCTGTTTAAAATTCCTGACTGTAACCTTGAGTCGTCGAAGAAAACGTAGACAGTCTCACGGAGACTATTCTCACCCCCTCCCCTTCCACGCCACATAGTGCCACAGTGCTTAAGGACAAGAAGAGAGGCCTTCTTATGCTTAAGGAAAAGAAGGGAGGTCTTCTTATTGGGTTGTACTTGTCTGAAAAGCCGAAGACAATAAAAACACTGTGAGCGCTGACATCGAAAATTCAACATCGAGAGAACGGAGCGGGGGTGCGGGTTTGAGGGAAGAGAGCGCGGGGCGGTGGGGGGGGACGGATGGGTGGGGGTAAGTTCACCGTTACTATACACATCACCTGTGCAGAGAACGTGCAATCATCCTTTCGTACGGATGTTCATTATCGGCTGAAACAGTTTCTTTCGCCATAATCCACTCCTACCACCGTCATCTGTGCCAATAACGATTCCCCCACTTAAGAGTTGTTGATGCATGAATATATCAACGAGCTTAAACTTACGGTCATTCTAAGCTCGAGCTTATCACTTCCTCTATTCCACCTCCCTTAAAAGAATTTAGCAAATTCATGCATCACGTGGATAATTTCGAATGATGTTTTCGAAATTAAAGAACGCAATAGTGTAATGAGGAATATGGTAATGGTCACATGTATGCGATTTCACTTGAGAATGATGTGATACCGTTTACGAGGCTCATCGTCACAATTCTTTTCATCGAAAGCAATTTCATAAGAGAGTTGCCAGCCGCTCCTCGTTTATAATCTCGGCCTATACACCTTACGCCATAGCGCCATAATTGATGTGGAAGCCGTCGATCGCAATGCTCTCTCTATTACCATGGTGATAGGTAGCATCTCTTCTTGCAACCAGTCATTAACCTTTCTAGGCAATACATACATCTCATTGCATGCACAACACATTTAATATCTCTTCTATTAGTTAAGAGGCCGTTCATATTTAATCTCTCAATTTCCGCTTGTTCATTTAACTTAATTAATCGAAACATAACCTTCAACATTTCGATCGGATCACCTTATGAATTTACCGCATGCGAACAAGTGAAAATTAGCCTGAGGCAATCAAGTTCTCGATTATCCAATTCCAAACTTCCTGGAACAATTCAAACACTCTCCTTCCAGAAGAGGAAAGTCGAAGCAAGAAGAGTGACTTATTCGCTTGAAAGAATACATGAAAATTTCATTAATTTCAGCGAAAATATATTTCATAATATATAAAATCGAAATGCAATATTCAAATTATTTGTAAAAGCATTGAATAACGCATAGTTTATCTATGAACATTATGGAATGGTAATACTTGTAAATTAAAGAACAATTAAATATGAAACAATAGTAGATAATTGAACAAAAATGAAATACAATTACACAATAAAATTCGTTTATGGTATGTTGTATAGGAAATGCTAGAATGATATGGAATGTAATATGAGCGTGGTGTAGATAATCGATCAAAACGAGTATTTGTATTCTTTGATGTTATCAATTCATCCAAGCATTATTCGCTGTCTATTCTAGACTGGTCTCTAGAAGTATTCGAGGGGATGAGCTGACCAGTAGCACTTCTTTGTTTGCTTGATACCGAGAAAATTTACACTTCTCTTGCAGCCCCCATCCCCCTCCCCCCCCCCCCCCCATTAGCGATTATTTTAATAAATAATCGCAATAAATGCTTGTGACATAAAGCCTAAACAATAAATATCGTTTCCACCTATAAAACTTACCATTTCCTATTGAAGAAATCATCACCTTCATTTTTGAGCTCTGTTTTTTTTGCTTGTTGATCTTTAAGATTCCATCGTTCCCTGTTTCTTTTTTTTTCTTGAAAATTTTCCTTTCTTCGATTGTTTCCCTTCCAGTTTATTAAATTATAGTTTTATAAGTGATCTCGACAAATCGACAATAAGATATCTATATTGATAAAGAAAATTTAAATGACCACATTGTGCTTGACGATTTCATTGATAAAATGCAAATTACAATTAGGCAAAAAAGATGAATAAAAAATTGCAATTCCTGAAAGGTGTTAAGAGATTCAATTTTTGGAAAACAACGAAAAGCACGCGTACGTATGTAATGATTAGATACGATCAGGTATGAAAATTTAATGCTTGAAATATGCAATAATTTCAATAAGTGCAGTTTTGGAAGCTTCTTATATAATATATGTTCTTAGCGTACGCGTGCTTAAATATTCTACACTATAACGTTGTAACTAATCAACTTTTAATAGATGAGGCCAACATTTTTATGCGCCTTCAAGCAATATCTCGGCTAATGAATTCATTAAGTTAATCGAAATTCTTGAATATTTAGTTTAATTACTCACTAATTAATTCATAACAAAAATCGACCCTCATTGTTTCGACAAGGTTGATAAGATTGAAGAACAACAAATAAAACCTTACTAAACGACTAGATAGACATAAAGCGAACAAAGATAAAATTTGCAACTGAACTTCCGTCATCCGATACATCACCTTTTGAAAATTGAAAATCACAAGGGATTTCTAAGAGTTTTTAATAACGGATGGAACAATTCGAAAATCCCACCAAAAAGAATCCAAAAGCCGAATATTAAAAAAAGAAGAACTCGAATTTGAACGAGAGTGTAAAGGCTAACTAGACGCCGATGTGGATGCTGCATGTTCAGATATCGCTGAAAGACGAAGCATCTGCAATTGACGAATAGCGGCTGTCGCGTTAAAAGCTTTCTTCCAATTGCGTTTTGCAAGACTTTTCTTTAAATGTGGTGCCACTAAACAATGAATATCCTTCGTCCGTGCCGTATTCCCACTAATCCTGAAATTTTTCCTAGAATAGCTAATTTCCACACTAAATTCCTCTTGTGTCTCATCGTTCTCTCTCCCTTCTTTCGTTGCGTATTTGAATCACCATTCCTTCCTTCAACAAAAACAGCAATGGCTGACGCACATAACGAAGTGTTAAATTCAATTTGCTGAAATCTTTCAGGCAATAATGATGCGATCAAGGAAGAGAAGTTTCGCACCATCCATTATACTCTATAAAATGCAATCATTTTGGCAAAATATCGATTCCTACAAACAACGACACTGAACAGACACAAGTAGTTTTTCAAATACCGATTTATATATATATATATATATATATATATATATATATATATATATATATATATATATATATATATATATATATATATATATATATATATATATATATATATATATATATGCTCATTGGCCTTACCTTCAATAATACTCCTTTTTAACAAGCTTCTCTTTCTAACCTTATCAAACTTAAAATCATCCAATGATTCTACTTGATGTGATGCGACCGGCCTCTGCAGAAAACAGCATGCACGGAAGAAACACAAATTGAAAACAAATGAGTCACGATGATTCGAAGGGAAATATAAACGCAAACATATAACTCCATTTGCGTTCAAGATCCTTTGTAAATTTTCATCAGCCCTTTGGCATTACGAAATTGCAATGCCTATTCTCAAAAAAAAAACATTATTCCATAGAAAGCGTAATATGGAAAACAATGAGACCCATCGTGATGACACAAACATTACTCTGATGACGGAATTCTGGTTCCGGTAATGCGGTGTTTCTCTCAGGCTTTGATTTCGGGTGGTGAAAAACCCTTCCGGATCAATGCTACGAGATTCTCATTGCCCGAAATCAGCATATACATTAGCAAATATTCGCTTGACGATCGAATCAAGTAAGCCATGCAAAAAAAAAAAGAAACTGCGTTCACATTTGCAGACAATATTTCAATGCCAATAAAAAAGTTTCTGCATTCGTTATATTCCCTTTATGAGAGAAATTATCCATAAATATTTTATACGATATGTGCAATAAATATCCCTATCACTAATATATTCATCACTTATATCAATATTTAATGCGACTCATTTATTTGTATCAAATAATTGGATTATTAAAGAATAAATTGCTTTAAAAATAAATGAAAATGAAGCATTTAAAATCATAGTTGAACGCTTTTCGAAAAACCTTCTCTCAATGAGTGCTCATTAATTCATATTTTTATCACTATCTTCTATAGATTTCAAATTTTCGCAGCATTTTTTTTTGGATTTTTTTTTCAAAAGGTTTTTTCTTTAATTTCTTTTAGTTTTTCCAATTATCTTTATTTCTCAATAATTTTCAAATTTTCAACGATAATCTCATTCACAATGAAAGAAATAAGCATAAACATACCATGGATGAGCAAGTGCTTGCTCACAAGTATAACGCATTTCAGGATCGCAACACATCAAATGCGAGATGAAATCTTTCGCCGAATCGGAAATTTCATCCCAATATGGTGAATCGAATTCATATTCACCGCGAATTATTTGTGCAAAAAGATTCGCATCACTTTCATCATAAAATGGTGGATAGCCACATAGAAGTATATAAGTGATCACACCTATTGACCATATATCCACCGCTTTTCCATATGGCTTTTGTTGCAACACCTTAAATACCTCATAATAATTACATATACACAACGACTGACTTTATAGCATCGGCAGAAAATTTTCATAGATCATCTCTCTTTATCGGCTAGTCTATCCTCATTCCTCTTCCATATTTTCCGAGCAGATTCTTTGCAATACACAAAAGTTGCAAACAAAAATCCACTAATATCGCCGATATGATTTCAGCAAATAATATAGATGTGTGGTTTGAAACGATACCGCGTTTTAGGATATATGGTTCAAAAAATTATTCCTAACTAATAAAAGATATATGCTCCAAAAAAAAATCCATAACTGATACGTTGCGAAAAACGATTCTAAGCTTGTGGAGACAATATTTTGGCACTAAACGAGCAATGGCATGACCCTTCCGGCATCAAGAAGAGGAGGGGGGGGGGGACGGAAGGGGGAGGGGGGAGAAGCGTCATGCCATCATGTTCGGCGGACAACTTCATAAACGTCGCACATCGAAGTAAACATCACAACATGAAAGCATACAGCTGTTCACAAAATTTGTATTGCGCCCATAAGTGTCTTAATTTAGGCTCACTTTATTGCTAAATATAAAGATTATATGAGAGAAAAAACGAAAAAATAAATCAAGACGAGTATAAACAAATGAAAAAGATGTAGCAAAAATATAAAATAAAATAAAATATGATAGAGAAATAAAAAATGGTGAATCGTAAAGAATATTTTACACCATCTAGAGCACAAAAATGCTTTCTTTTAAATTTAACTCGACCAAAAAAAAAGAAAAAATAAACGAATAAAATAAAATATCGCAAAAAAAATGGAACATATAAAAATCTAACGTAAATGTAATCAAAATAAGTGGGAATGCTGAAAATTATTGAAGATATTCCTTCAATTCGTATAATATCAATATTTAATTTTCATTAATTTCTTCTTTCATAGTGGATACTATCAAGTCATAAATTATAAATAAAATCATTACGGCAAAAAAAAAGTAAGAATAAACGTCGTTTTGAGTATTTGATTTAGGTAGAGATATACATATTATCATGTTTATTCATATATAAGCAGAAATATAGGAATATCCAGGTAATCCATATAGGATATTAAGATCACACCTTTAATGTATTCACTACAGTATTGCTAATTCGACGCTTATTTAATTCCCATTTACACTGAATCGATTTTTCCACAATTCCAGCAATAAATTAGTACACCTTTATAAGTCTTTAACAAACAAACAGCATGTCTATTAAATTTTAATTAAAGGTAATAGTCGATAATATTTCAATTTTCTTCTTTTCGGAGTTGAATTCCTCAGAAAAGGGCAGTCATTTTTTGTTAAACAATCGGAAGCATTATAGAACATATATGCGCCACAAATTGCCATCTTAATTAGAACCATTTTAGCGTATGATGTCTACTGCTGTGCATAATAGCTATGAGAATTACAACAAGTGCGAATGCGCATTACCGTCTTCCTACTAGCGATATTCAAAAGATGTCTGGCGAAATCAAGCTCTACATAAGCTGCCAGCGCTGACTATCCATAGCAATGGATGCATATATCCGTCTGATAATTGTAACCTACCTAAACACAACCGCGTACCTTTCTCCTCTCAGTAGCCCCCTTATAATGATCGTATTTTTGGAAGAAAATTTGCACTTTTTACATTCCATAGGAGAACACCTCAACATTCCAATATTACTTCTTCATATTTACCTTGTTCTGATGCCTTTTTATCTTAAAACACAAAGAATTTAATAGATAATCGAAACAATACCCAAATAATCGCATTATGAAGACAAATGTTCGATTTATGAGAATATTTAGCATTTGTACATTTTGCACTTCTAACGAGCGAGGAATTTCGGGACCGTAACAATAAAGAATCTCATAAAAGATGAATCCACGATATTCAATAAAAGGTCATCAATACAGAGGTAACATTCAACCTTGACTTTCATGCCACAATTTACAACCTTTTAAGCATTGAATTTGCGTCAAAATTCACTTACGCTAAATAAAACATAAAAGCGCATAATCACCTATAAAAGTCTCTTCTACGTACGAAAAAAAAAAGCGCACAGATGCTTATAATGCGATTATCGCATGCCTTACAAAACAATTATTACTTAGAAATAAAGAAGACCGTTTAGGAGAGAAATCAGTAAATATCTCATATAGCTGAATAAAAAAAAAATTACGATTACTTTTATGTTTCCCATAATGTCGGTTATGGCTGAAATATTGAGAAGAAAAGAATATCTCGCAAAAAAAAAACTACATTTACTTTCAAACATTCAAAATAAGATATTTTTTTAAAAAACATGACACCTAATGGAAGTATCACTGATTCCAATGTGGCCGTAAAAAAGTCAGTTGCCTCAGGCACTGCGAAACATTGAGTGCTATTGATCGATCTGCTTGAAATAAGTTCAGAATTTTTGCGATATCACAATCATACATCTGCGGCCATTCCTCGTTAACCTATGATGATATATATATATATATATATATATATATATATATATATATATATATATATATATATATATATATATATATATATATAGTATGGAAAACGCAAATAATACCAATAAATTTAAATTTCGATTGCAAATTTCTTCAACAACTATTAGCGCAACAAAGAGAGTTTCGCTGCAAAGTTTGATAGTAATATTGCTAGAGATAAAATCTGTCTCAAAGCGAAATATTCAAATCGAAAAGAATCTTACGGGATGGTCACCCAAAAGTTTGACTTTGGCTTTTGAAGGATAGAGGATTCCAAAGTGATCGAATGAGCTCTGAATAAGGTGCTGTCCACCGAAGGATCACTCGACGGAACACAGCAGCACCACCAAAAACGAAACACTAATCACTGGTTGTCGCATAATTTGGCAAAAACATAGGGAATATAGATTCTGGATGAAAGCCCTGATCGTACTCCTATCAAGGAAGGCTTGAACCCAACTACTTTCTATTATCACTCGGGAGTCCTAAATCTCAGGCAACAAACAGAAAAGAATTGAAACAGGTCTTAACAGCTTTAAAACGATAGAGAAGATGGTATGATCATTTTGTGATGTCGATACAGCGGAAGCGTTTGAAAAGTGAACGTAAAAATTTAACAAAAAAAAAAGCGGAAACTGCCAAAGAAAGCAAAATAAACGTGAAAATGGAAATATGATACAAAGAAAGAAAAAAAAACCCGTTGGAATCAATTAAATATGCAACAAATTTGAAATTTGCAAGAAACACATTAAACCTCACTTGCAAAAGAATATACGATTAACTAATTTACCTCAGGTGCAACATAGCCAGGTGTTCCACATGCAGTTGCCATAACACCCGAATCTTCAGTCTTTGAAAGACCAAAATCTGAGATCATTATCTTAGAATCCTTTTCATGATCGTAATACAATAAATTCTCCGGTTTTAAATCTCTGCAAATAGTACAAAAAAAATATTTAAACAAACTTTAAAAACGAACTAAAAAAGCTAACTAAGAAAAGAATAGAGCAGCATTTGTTGATACCATAAAACATCCTAATAAGTCAGCGTCAAAGCAAACTGTGATCCATGCAAGTGGGCTCTAACAATTCTGCATTAGCCCATTATTTAGCCAAGCACTACATTTCATTTTCAATCAAAAGAAACGAAAATGAGAGCATTCTACCTAGTAATTTATACGCATCATTGGAATATATGTTTCTCGGTGAAAATTTGCGATTTTGAGCTCCCTCGTTCGAAACGTGGTTCTCATTTTCAAAATTGGTCAACTCCTAATTAATGTGAAGTGCAAATATTTGAACGCCAAGAGAGTCTATGAAAAACGAAACTACTCAAAGATACATCCTTTCCCCTCAACCCCTCAACCTTTCAATTATTCGTCCAACAAAACACACCAATTCTTCCAAAAACCTAAAATTATATTGATCCCTTTCCCTCTCGTTCCCCCTCTAAACGCTTCTCAGCCATCTAAAATGCATTCGTTTTGAAAGAGTAATAGCACCATCAATAAGCACTCCTCCGCCATTTAATATGCATTCACCTTTGAGAGGATAATAATTGTTAAGCCGACTGCATATGAAAACAAAAAACAGCAATATTAACGCTACAACAGTATAAATCAACAATAGTGTGGCAGACAAATTACTCTGCCTAAAACTGATCTTTCTTTTAAAATTTTGCAAACGACTTTGGCGTTCTTTTTTTACTCAGGAAAAATCCGCAATGCTTAAAAATTTCGAAATATTCCCATATAATTTTCCAGGAATCACTCCTACATTCGTCGATAAGATTATATTTCCTTAGACTTTCTCCTTGGGGGCGTAAAAATCACGACGATGATCTAAAACAAAAAACAGTGAAGAAAGAGGGGGAGAAGGGATGATGGAGGTGGGGGGGGGGGGGGGGGGGAGAGATAGTGACATTTTTATAATTGAAGAAATCATCATTGAAAACCTACTTTATGGCAATTATACATTTTACAAAAAAAAAAAATCACATTCAATAATTTAAATCGATCTTAAGGCGAAAATAAATCTTCATAAGGAGAAAAAAAAAAAAAAAAAACCGATAATATAACAAACCTATGCACAACTCCATTTTTATGCATAAAATCCACCGCTTCAAGTACTTGCCTCATTAAAATCGATGCATCTCGTTCCGTATAAGAACCCTAAAAGAGAAATACATCTTCATCGATTAGAATCTATTATGAAATATTCTCGCATTCAAACTCTTCGACAACTTCATGAGAAAAAAAATAAAAAAATAAATAAATAAATGGATGAGTCAACTGATATTTTAATCGTATATGCAAAATTGAAGACTATATGATGATGATGACTTAATAGATAAAAATGCTGTGAAATAAAAATAACAATCGTGTCATGCCGCATTAATAGAATTTGATTAGGAAAGCTCAACTAAGAAATAAAAAAACCTATCCGTGACAAATATAAAGGTGTGAAATTAGTATTAACAACAAAATTTCTAGCCAATAAATGTAAAGTTGTGCCTATTAGAGTAGCATTCGATTATCAGCAGTCACAATTATTAATGAAAGTAATAATTAGTACAGTGAACAATTATGCACGAATCGTTGATATGCCGTTCATTTTAGAAATACTCTTACGAACATACAACGCTTTGTGTTTATTATGCACTATAACAACGCTTTGTGTTTATTTTGCACTACATACCTGCAGTGATTTACACTTGTGACAGCAATAATTTCTGAATAAAGCCGACGACATTGAAAAGTTCACGTCCTCATTTTACAGTAAGCCGTTGAATATAGTAAGATCTTGAAGGATTGAAGAAAGCTTGAAGGATTTACACTAAGATCTTGTCGACGGCTATAAAACGGTTCGATGATGAGTGGTTCACTATTCCGGACCTCGATTAAGGAATTCGGTCGTCAATAACAAATTCCCAGTTCGACGAAATGAAGGATGTTCCGAAATAATTTCCGAATCTTCCAGTCTTTATGAGGACATCTAGATGAATTTCCGCTGCATGAAATGCCGGCGGCGTTTCACATTGTTTCGCCACCATGAAATAGTGATTTTCAGGGGGGGGGGGGGAGAATGAAAAGTTTTTAAAAAAGGGGAGTGGGGAGTATGGTGACATGGGGATGGTAATGTCATAGTGATCAAAATATGCACCAGCGTAAGGTAAACAATGGAGGCTGTCAATAAAATACTTCAAAGAGAGCACTAAATTCATCCACATGGAATAATCAAGCGAAAAATCAAAATTACCTTTCTCACGACGCTTTCAAATAATAAAAATAGACATCTACTCCTTTAGACTCACAAAACACCTGAGGGCGGCATATCATAGGTAAATAATTGCTCTATAGAACCTTGCCATAACCACACGTCAATGACTTTGACTAATGTTCGATGCAAGAGAAATTCAAGTATTTATATGCAAATTTGGAAATGCAAGATATGCAAATCGGGTCAGATTGGAACTCAGTTGCAAGTTCTAGGGCGATCAAATCGACAAGGGAATGAATTTATAATTTTTCTAAAACGTTTTTTATTACTAGAATTGCGAATGAAAGGAAATCATTAAAACACTCCGTAAAGACTTCAACATCGAATCAATAGTGGCAAAGATACATCCGATGCAGAATTTAAAAAAGCCATCAAATAACGACAACACTCGATAACGTTTATGATGGAAACAAATTATCAGATTGCATCAACTCTCTTTGGTGATGATGGTTCATAGAGAAGTAGGACACTGCTAACTTAGAGCGATAAGCATTTCAGAGCTAAGTAAGACGAGCATTATATGCAAATTTCTGAATGCTGATGTCGACAGCATTGATTTACATGATAAAAATTGTAATTCGACGAGATTTTTGCATTAAAATGCAGATTTGGAACCGCTATCGACTTCCCTCAAACTTTGGGAAGCGAACAATTCGTCATATGGAATGAAACGACGTATAGCAAGTGATGCCACGACTGGCTTTAAGTAGGTATCACCCCGATATTGCTTAATAAAACAGCATTTCATTATATATATATATATATATATATATATATATATATATATATATATATATATATATATATATATATATATATATATATATATATATATATATATATATATATATATAACAGCACTATTGCAACAACAGCAAATAAAATAAACCTGGTTATTTCCTCGAATGGCGTCTGATGCAATGAATTGTATTTGATTTGTAATGCTAGGCAAAATGCACGTTTCAATTTTCATATGAAATAAAAAGATATAAAACTAAAATGCACCTTTGCAACGATTCGGTCGAACAGTTCACCACCAGTGACAAGTTCCATAACGAGGTAAACGTGCTGCTTCTCGTCATACGTATCGAGTAGCTGCACAATATTTGGATGCCGCAATCTGAATTGTCCACTCCGTAGTTAAAGCATCGTGGATACGGTTCACATTTGTAGAGGACTGAATAGAGTGAAAGTAAATGTAATAAAAAATGCGACGGTATTACTAATGCAGTGACCAAGTGAGTATTACCGCATGAGGTAAGCTACCAAAACACTATGAAAATGATATGAAAAATGATGAAGTATTAAGAGTATAAGGCTGCATCGACTAAGGTGATGACTGATCCCGCACAACTTGAGCGGTTGTAATGCTGAGAAGACATCAAAAAGCTGCTGTAGAAGAAAGTTCAAAGGGGCCTAAAATTGAATTCCAGGCTCTAAGGATGTGGTGAAGGGGAGAAGCGCTATAATTGTTAGCAATTTCAGCAAAAAAAAGAGACAACTTGAGTAATTTTTATACATACCTTCTGCTTACTACGCACACCGAGTTAATAAACTAGCCGGTGTTTTTGCTCTTCATTATGAATTCCGTTCAAGCAAAGATCGACTCGATGACGCACCTACAGATTTCTATGCATTGTGGAACGACAAAAACATCATAGCAGGTCAATGAGCCAACTTAAACGATGGTATGCAATCGACTCAGAGGCATAGTGTTTCATCCAAAGTCACCACTCCATCCTAGTGGTTTTCGTGTGGGAACAATCAGGCTGATGGCCACACACAACATTGATAAACAACACGGAAACGACGACTTGGCTGACAAAAAACAGCACTCTAATATTGCATTAATTCACCGCTCAAATATTCGCAACATCTACAAATATATCCTCCACCAATTCAGAAAATATTCCCTTCCAGCTAAAATCCGATAAATGACCCATCACAAAGTGAACATTTCGTGAGGATGTTTGTAAGCACGCAATATGCAAACGCTTACTTCAGTAATGAATAAAACACTGGTACTAGGAGAATTTCATGCTACATACATGCTATATGCAAATTTAGAACAATGGAATTTTTTAACTATCCAATCCTCTTTCCAAAAATACAATTTTTTAATTAGAAAATAAAGGCAAACTTCAATAAGCAAGCTTTTTGTTTCTTTCGAAGGTATAATACCACTCTCAAGCAATTGCCTCCTACAGCAATATGGAGAAAAAAAAACCATTTACACCGAAAGCATTTCATATACCCTTAATTAATCTACAATCATTCGTATATTAAGGTGCATCCGAAAGCCATATCGGAAAAGCCTCGATTATTTTCTGCACGAGAATAATGCTTTCATTACTGACTCTTATATCGTTTGATTGCCATAAGTTTTAAAGCCTATTCCATCATAAAAATCGAAATCACAATCATCAACGAATCCGGATGCATTCATTTTTGCGTTGCATTTCATTATTTCAACATTATGCATTGCCTATTTGGTTCCTCAATTGCGTTGAAAAAAAAAAAAAATGTGATGAATAAATAATTATGTTGCACATGAATATTTTAATTTTTCAACATCGATTTCTAATAAACTTTTCAGATTTCTCATTTATTCTTTACTATTTACTCATACAAAATCACCTCTATAATACGAATATTTTTAGAAACTGAAAAAAAAGAAAAGATTTTTTTCAACAATCGTTACGCATAGTAAAGAATTTGCATAATTTATATAAATATATGCTTGAAACTTATAATTTCACCGCTTCTAAAAAAAAATCCACCATTAAAAGTAGAAAATCATCTAGGCACTTTGCTAAGATTAAAAAAAACAATGGCTATTTGCTATCACAGTCGAAACCTCCGCTAAGATAGATTTACCCTCTAATAAAACTTTACAAGGCGATTTATTTCTCTTCAAATTAAACCCATCTCACTGAATTTTTTTTTTTTGCACATATATGAATATATTCATTATGTGTGTTAATCAGTTATATTTGCATATTATTTCAAGTCATCAATTTGCCTAAAAATGAGCGCTAACTGACCAATTTTATTAGAATCATAGTCGAATATTCAAGGTGATTGTTTTTACAACGAATATGTCATAAGACCATCCCTTCCTTCCCACCCCTCCCCCCCTTCCCCCCCCCCCCCACTCCCTCTTAACAACACGTACAAGCCGTTTACAGCATCTTCCTATCGCTTATGCTTTGATGCGACCCAATTCAAGCGCAATTTTAGATAAATAGACTGCAGGAAAAACGACCCCTCAAGCATAAGAGAGCATTCTTATGTCTCGAAGAGTTGTCATCATCATCATCGTCGTCGTCGTCTATAAAATTAACGAAGAGGAAAAGAGAGAAGCACACTCACTTGCGCAGAACCTTAATCTCATTTTCGAGCGATTCCTCTTTGCCTTTGAGCGCCTTTTTGTCGATGCATTTCACCGCAACCATCAAACCTGGCTCGGCTTTGCATTCCGCCAAGAACACCTCAACAATTACACTTTCATCCATTATAGCAATCTCTCAATGCATTTAAAGGTGATAATTTCCTTTAATCCTTCTTCCTCTAGTTGTAGTTAACACTGCCTTTGTTGAATAGTATGCGAGCTAGTGAGCTAAAAGTGCACAACATCAGAGGTATATAAGCGTTGCCATACCTCTATGTGCCAATGTCGAATTCAAAGAAGAAACTTGAAAGAGATAAATAAACCGAGCAAAAACGAATCGTAAATCGGAACGAACGTTGCAACCGTTCGAACCTTACAATGCTAAAACCGGCTAGAAACCGGAAAGAACACAACGTCTCAATTTCTTTCTAGTATAGATTGTTGAATTGCGCTCTTTTCGCTTTCCATTCTAAAATGAAATTCGATGAATCTAAAAATTTTGCTTATAGATATATTCGAATTGATTATGCCCGTTAATGATATGAATTATTGAAGTTAGGAAAAAAAAAAGCGCTGAAAAATGTCCATATAAAAAAAAGAAAGAAAAAAATTAAATTAAGAGCCGAATTTTATTGATTTATCTTCACCAAAAAAATTATCAAATCTTCAATGCATTATCCATCGATTAAAAATCATCGATGATTGAAAATAACAATCGAATTATTGAAGTGTATAATTGAATAATTCAAATGAAATAATTCCTAATGAACGTTTCATTTATTCCACATCTCTACGCTATAATCATTTCTATTCATACAATGTTAAAAGTTTATTTCATTGAAATGATGAACATTTTTATGAGATGAAGAAAAAAAAATTTTTCAATTTTTTTTTTCCTTTTTAAATTCATAATTTTTCCTTTAAATTCATAATTTTCTAAAAGTAATGAATAGAAAATAATCTTTTTTTTTTTTAAAATTTCTATTATTATTTTTGGTGTATCTCATATTTATTTGTTCATTTAAATCAAAAATAAAGATCTCATGCAAATGAGGACATTTTTTGCAGCCGAAAAAAAAAAGGAATACATCAAGAGATATAGTTTTGGCTATTAGTAAAGAGAGTTCTAAGTGTTCAATGCTATGATTTAACAAGATAAATTATAATTAATGCGGCTTATTGACCACAAATGCCAAAACATTTGCCAATATAATGATGTATTAACCTAAAACGTTCAATTTCTATGGGAAAATTATTCTAAATTTGGATTCATTAGAAAATATATAAATAATGAAATGAATAAACGAGTAAAATCACTGGCAATACTCCAATTATGATAATAACTATGGAAAATTTCATTCAAAATTTCATCAAAAATTTTATTTTTATTAAAGAAATGCTTAACGCTATATTAAATTTAAATCATCATCACAAAAAAAAAAATTTCTTTGAAAAGAAAAAAGAGGAAATGCATTAAAACACAATTAAACATCGATCGAAACTACCATATAATCAAAACAAGCTCAATTAGTTTTTGAATAAAAATACCTTAAAAGAAATTCATAAAAGAATATTATTGCCGCAATAATAATTCAGGAAAAAATCGAATTCAAATCGGTCTCATATACGAACAATTTCGATGCGAAATATTCTTTGATACTTAACGGATGATAATAAATTTATATTAAAGTAGCAATAATAATAAAGATAGAAATAATATGAAAATCATATCATAATATAACAGATTTTCGAGGCGCAATGAATATCCTTTATGATAACTTCTAATATCCTACGACAATAATACCTCAATAATGATAACAATAATGATAAGTGATAACAATAACAGCAATAATAACAAACAATAATTTAAAAAAAAAAACAATGATGGCTATAAATGACCTCTTCATAAAGAACAATTCTTCATATTTATTTAGCCATTATCTTTTGCTTTTTTTTTTTCGGTCTTTAAGTCGATTCATTTACTACTCGACAGTTCTTGCATTCTTCTCTCAGTTTTTTCTTTTGGGGAGGGGTGAGAGAGGGGAGGAAGAGGGAGACGAATAAATGGAAAAGTCAATTCATATGTTTGTCTCCTTGCGCGCAATATTGCGGCAATTCATATCCAATTCAAAAAAAAAAGGAGTGAATAGAAAAGCATATTTTCCGAATTGGAAGAAAAAAATGCGTCTGAAAAATTTCAAATGGACACCTTAATCCCTTCGTCGCTTCATCCAGAATTTTTAGAGAGGCGTTCAACGCCTTAATTTCTCATTCAACAATATTTTTCAATCAATTTTTTAAATTCTAATTTTACTGTGTAAACGTTTCTTTTATTTTTATTTATAAGCATTTAGAAATAGCACACAAATAATAAAAATTGTTACAAAATATAAAATACTCTTATATAATATAAGTGTAATAGTATATACTGATAATATATAAATAGTACAAACAGCAATATTTGCATATTTAATGCAAAAAAAAATGCATTGCAGTGTGAAAAAAGTGCCTAAGTTTAAAAAATTTTCCAGAATTTTTATGCTGCGATAGTATGCGGCAATTTCAAATTTTTTTTCTTGCTGAAGCCATTAAATTAGGTTCTATATGATACAAATGTTTTTAAAAACTCAACTTTATATTCTTTCATTTTCCAATATAGACAATTAAAATTTACTACAGCTCTAAGGTTTCTAATATTTTTCAGTGATTTGATATTCATTAAAAAAAATTAAATTCCATCAACTAACCAAGTTTCAATTGATATTTTTAAAAAAAAACCATACTTCCACTCTCTTCTAAATTCGGTAAAATTCCAACCGAAAACTGAATATTCCGTTCAAAGCCGAATGAACATAACAAATATATATTTTCCTATATTAAAAAAAAAAATCATTTTATAGCTTTTTCTCAAAATCAACAAAACATATATGCATACGATCTTAATGAACAGAATTTAGTTTCGAGAAAATAAACGAATATATTCAAAGAATTCAAAAAAAAAAAAAAAAAAAACAAGGCATTTAATGGGGCGAAATAGTTGAAGAGTTGAATACCTTAGCGTAAGTTTATTGAGAGGATCTTATAAGAAATAACCAATAACCAATACAATGTGAGGCTCTTCTATTAATGAATTATATAGTTGATTTCGTTTCTGTTGATGGCAAGATATACTTGAATGCTTTCAAATAGTAAACGAACAAATCGCTCAATTCGAACTAAATTGTGCGAATGAAATGGTTAGAAAGTTTGACACTCAAATTGCTAAAAATCTGTGATGATGATTTATTAGAGATTAATTTTAAAAAATTTTATTGTTATAGGATAGTAAAATTATAAAAATTTAAAAAACGAAAAATTTTTTCAAATTGCAATAAAAATTGTTGAGAGAGAAAATGCAACTGAAATTAATTAGAAATGAAAATCTCATCGATATATACGATGCAAGCAAGTTCAATGCCATATTGAAATATTAACACCGTTTTTCCCAAGGTAACCAACTAATACGAAATGTGGTATAGAAGGTTCATGTTTGGTGGGAAGGTGCAGAGATCAGGGTTCATGTGGTTATATGTTGCAGGGATATGGATGTCACGTTTGGTCTATAAGTTCAGCGGTCATTTGATGCTCATGAGGTGTGGTGGTGTGGTCATCATCTCTGATGTAAATTTGTACAGGTCACCTAGTACAGTCGTTCAGAGATCAACAGGTCATGCTATACCTCATGCTCGCTCAGTGCTTTTTGGCTAAAACTACCAAAAACGTTACCAAACAACAAACCATCAGATCTAGGTCACCAAACTATGCTGCTGAGGAGAAATTCTGCACGGCCGCTTAAGAAAGGAATCAAATGGAATGGTATATAGCCATTTCATAGAAGATGCGATAGTGGACGAATCGACGAGATCACTATCTATGCGAACATTTTGCAACAGTAAAGTAAAGATCGGTGCAATGTTTGAATTTAAAAACTAATTCTAAGTTACAGAAAAAGCGTTATATCTACATTGACAGCTTCGAATAATAGGCATATATGGCGGCAATTTTAATTTATATCCCATTGCTCCTCCCTCCTTCCTCCACCCACCCCCCCCCCCTCCCCTACCCTCCTCTCTTTGGAAGAAGAGGTGATGCATAAAATAAAGCTCAAGCTATTCAGATTAATAAATACATCCTTTCAAATAAAACTATACGAGAAAAGAAAATTGTGATATGAGTGCTGAAGCAGGTGTGAAAATGTTTCCTGAATGGTGCTTACATCGAAATTAAAGTACAAGAAAGAGCGCAAATGTGTCAAGTGAAATGAAACTGAATAAACGTCGTTTATTTTTTAAAAAAAAGAGCAAATAAATAAGTTAATTAATTAATTAATTAAGGAAGTAAGTAGGTAAGTAAGTAAGTAAGTAAGTAGGTAAGTAAGTAAGTAAGTAAGTATATATATATATATATATATATATATATATATATATATATATATATATATATATATATATATATATATATATATATATATATATATATATATATATATATATATATATAAGCGATAATTGAGATCGAAATATAAAATGCATTTGTCGAATTATTCGTATTTCACCATTTGAGAAGAATTAGCAAAAAAAAGAGATTTTTTTTTACTTAGCAAACGATATCAATGAAAAGACGTTTAGTATCATAGGCAATAAACTGATATTGCATCAAGTATATATCGTTTTTAATTATCATACAATGAAATAAAAATTGTTCAAATATTTCATCACTTATGGAAATTTCTTTATAGTTGACAGCTTTATTTATTTTCGTTTAAAGAACTATTCAATCCTCATATTATTGAAAAAAAAAAGAATTAAAAATTTCTAAATTTTGAAATTCTATAAAAGTTGCCAATAATGCGTCTAGCAAAAATCCCACCATAAATTTATTCGTCAATACTTCGCAATGAGTAATTTTTATTGCGGGTTAATTACTAAAGTTTTTAATAAGAATTGCGACGATAGTGCTTGACGACAGTCGGCTGCCAATAAACTAGCCGAATTAATTCATAATCAATAGTATTGCCGTCGATGCATCATTTAAAAAAAAAAAAACTTGTTAGGAAAGTACGCATAAATTAGGAGAAGGCGAATCGATTGAATTGACCATAAATTAATAGTCCGACAGGTTGCATATGAAAACTTTAAAGAAAAAAACTTAGTTTTCATCAGTATATATATATATATATATATATATATATATATATATATATATATATATATATATATATATATATATATATATATATATATATATATATTTATTTTATTTATATTATTACAATGAAAGTATCAATAATATTAATAATCAAATCAATGATCATTTCATCGATTCGATGATATCGATAACTTTCGCGATGAGATAATACAACTATAGAAGAGAATAACGAGAGGAAAAATATCGGTCGATATTTTTCTTCACATTGAAGAACTTTTCAACTCTATAATTTCGCTGAAAAAAAAAAAAAAAAAATCAATCAATCAAACCTTTATTTAATAATCAAAGAATTATACTATCTTTAATTAATTAATCTAACGAGAATATTCGCTATTTATATCATTTCATATAAAATTATCGATAAAAATTAAATCTCTAAAAGTGAATGAGAAAATGAAAAAATGAAGAAAAGAAAAAAAGATGAAAGAGAGAAGAATGACCTTCGAGAAAGCTCCAGTACCAAGAACATCCTTGAACTCATAACGTTCCTTTATAGAACAATGTCGTTCCGCATCTCGTTTTTCCTTCTTGAATAGCGGCATATTACCGCTGCATTCTTGAATCGGCCACTAACAAAGATAAAAATCAAGCCCAAAAATTTTATCCCTATACACTCAAACGATGAGAATGCACCCCCTTATTGCCCGCCTATTTTTCAATATACACTTATCGTCTGTACTCTATCATTTTTGCAATACTCTCTCGTCATAATTTATTTCATCGTTCTATCGTATCGATTTGCTCGACGTTGTTGCATACACGTCATAATGATTGTGCTAATGGCCAAGTTTTCGTGCCAAGACCTTACTCGACTTAAAAGCTCACAAAATGGAATATATTCGTTAGAATAGTTAACATGGAACATTCACAAACAACTTGAATAAGTTGCAAAGTTTGTGGTTAAACTTAATGAGTTGAAAAGTTGCTAAGTCGACCGGAAATTAGACGGACAGGAAAGAGTCGTCTGGAGGAAAGCTTCTATCCATACCGGTGAAAATCGCATTAAAAAAATCCTTCATGAATTCTAAATTTCTAGGATATGCGTGCAAGTCTCGACCATAAAAAATAAAAAATAGAAAGATTAGATGCATAGATATATGGAAATTCCTCACCAGGCTCTTCACATACTTTCTAAAACACTTCGTAATGATAATTTATTAATTTTTTATTCAAAACGCTTCCGTTATTTGATGATGTTTTTGAACTTTGGCATTATTCCTCATATATGTCTCCGCTCGCCTTTCGTCACCCAACCCCTCCGACCATTTTTTTCCCAATTAGCGAGGGGATTTGAATGCTTTTCATTGCGGTTGAATGAAAGAGCGATATAAATTTTGACTAGGAAATGCACTGCTTCCGAACACTGACGACAATAATGAATGGGGGAGGGGGGGGGGGTTTCAAAAAATTAGTTCTTCATCATTGGTGTCCCTTTATGCACACTCACAGAACGATTATATAAATTCATAACCGGGAAATCTCCGTTTCCATTATTGTTATATTCTTCTATAAAGTGGCCCTATAGCTATTAAAAAAAAAAAAGTGTTGAGATTCGTTTTTTTTTTCTTTGCAATTTCGATATAAGGTGCACTATATACATCGTTATTTGATGGGTTCCAAAATTAACGAGTAGTTTCAAAATAAATAATCAAATCTATAAAAATATTTGAAACATCTATTAAATATTATTTTTTTTCTTTTTTTAAATAAAAGTTCGTATGAAATATTTTATATATTTCGTATTTTTGGAGAAATTTTCAAATCTCATTGACATAGATTTTTTTTCCCGTTCATTTTAAGAGGCTTAAATCAAGAAACAATCGGGACTTTCATAGTCTCAAATTTATTTTATGCGTTTCTTAAAATTACTAAGAGATTTATTGCGATTTCATTTGAAAGCTTCTTCGAATTTACACTCATCATCATGCGAATCGTCTCTCATTGATTAGGCAAAATCAATGCTTAGTTCTTTGCTCAGAAATTTTCCTCTTCTAATGCACTCTCTTTCAAGCATCTTAGAAATTGAAAATACATTAATTTTTATTAATTGTGTTTTAAAAAAATATTCACTTACCTATTACGAAAAAAATGCTTTGTTATTTGCAACTCATTGAATACTTATTTGTTCGTTCATAATATAGAGAGAATTCCACTCCCTTTTTTTTTCTCTCATCTGTACAACAAATTCATTTCCGCTTGAATTTTTTTTAAATGAAACTTTTAAATAAATTTTCAATTCAAGTTATTCCCATTAGCATACTGCTATAAATTTCAATAATTTTCTGTAGTTTTTTTTTTTTTGTTGTTGTTGTTACTTTTGAGAAATTTTCTTCATTCCGCATAAGTAATTCGTTTTTTTTTTTTTTTGCAACGCAAGCTGCGATTTTTTTTTTTTGAGAAATTTTAAATTCAAATTTTTGACTCATTCAGATTTTTGAAATAAATTCAAATTTTTGACTCTCAGTGATTTATAATTTTTTCTCTCTTTTTATGCTATGAAATTTGTGAATTTCATTAACTCTAAAATTCTACTTTTTATGGTGGAAAAGTTTGGATTTCCAGTATATCACAATTGTGACCTATTTTAGAGCTTATAAGTCTTGATATCACGATTGTGAATTATTTTGATAATTTCTGATATAATGTTTCATCCTAAAATACTTGAAATTATTGCCAAAAAAAAAATTCTGTTTTTCTAGCGCTTATTTATTAGTTTTTAATTGATTTTCTAATTCTCAAGTTTAATTTTTTTCATTTATTTTTTCCACTTTATTGTTTTAATTCATTATTTAATAGCTAAGACTACAAATATTTTACATTTGCAATCGCTATTAAAGAATATTTCGAATCTTTGAAGCAAAAAATTATCGTACGTATTATTTAGCTACTGCTTCTTACTAATTTCATTAGGGGATACGAAAAATACGGCGGAAAATTATACATTCGATAATAGAATAGTTTTTTGCATTGAAAAAATGCTCATTTGTTTGAAATGCTTATTGTATAAGTGCTCAATTCTAATATTGTATAATGATTTTGAAATGACTCTGAAATACTGGTATAATTGTATAAGTATAATTTAAAATGATAATACAAACAAATGTATAATGCATCGAAAATAATGCGCTCAAATTCGTAGAGATTATCATCAATTAGCATGCGTAATTCTAAATGGTTTAATTGTATAAGAGTAACGATTAAAGATTATTAATGAATAAATAATAAAGAAAGAATAACTTAGTTAAATGCTTGAAAGAAATGTGAAAGAGTATGAATTTGAAATTGTCATCGATTCTTAAAGATTTCTTATTGATTTTTTAGTTCTTATTTTTCGAAACTATTTCAAAAATAATTTACTAAATGCACCTATAAAAACTTTTCATTTTCATTTTCAAATAATTTCAAGCAGTTATCTTTGTTGTTCACTGCTGGAAAATTTAATTGCTCCCTCGCTCATTAAAATAATGAACGTTGGTCACTATTGGTCACTAAGGAAGCTATTGACCACTAAGAAGTTCCGGTCTCATGGATTTTCTCCGATTTAAAATTCAATCGACGCCAGATCGTAGGCACATTAAGAACTAAATTTACGATTCATGAAACATACGAAATTAACTGCTGCAGCAAAAAAAAAAAAAAAATTCTGCGATTTGAAGAAAAAAAAACGCAAAGATTTATAAATGATTGAAAATTGAAATTCTTTGAATTTTTATTTTCGTGAAAAATTTGCCGTCCGACGTAAAAGAAAATTTCACGATATCCTCTCGATATACAGCAATTGATAAACGATTAATTCAATAATCTAAAGTTGAATATCGTTAAGATAATTGAATGAGATTATCAAATTGTTCGAGTTTTTTTTTTCTTCTTCTTTTTCTTTCACAATTAGAAAAAAAAAAGTTATCATTTTGAACTTGAAATAAACTTTAAAACTTGAAGTGGAAAGAAAAAAAAACTTTTTTTTTTCTTCTCAATAAAAGTATTTCAATCATTTATATTTTACTTTGCATAAATATTCTATTTTCTAATATTCAAATTGCTTTTTTTTTTCTTTTATAATGCAATATATCATTAAACTATATCGAAGAATTTCCTCATCGTATTAATTTACACTTGCAAATTTATTTTGTTCTTAAACGTTTTTTCTTTTTTTGTTAAAACATAATTTAATTTCGCAATAAATAGAGAGGTTGATAGACAGGTTGTCACCATATGCACTTATTTACAGCTTCCCTATTAAACCAACCAGTTTTAGTTATACTAAAGGCGGAATAAAAGAATGTCTCCTGTTGCAATCTCTTGCATGATCAACTAATTGATTATGTTGTTTCTTAGTAAGAATGTATTTCGTGAGCCACACTTTACCGATTGTAGAATAAAGCCTATAGTGAGAATTTGTTGGCGCAAACTTAAGCGGAAATAACTCACATAAAAAGTGATAATCGTGAATAGAATACGTTTTTGATGCAAAAATTACGCCTATTTCATTGTGTTTATTGCGGCTTTCGAGCCATAAATTGCAACTTTTTATTCGGGTGTTCGGGAAAAGTTCACAACAGGTCTGTGAAAAGTTTATAAAAGTTGCAAGTGGACGATCAAGATGGACAGCATAAGTGCAACGAACACTATCTACCATGATTGTGATCTAACTCTAATCTAAACCTGTTAAGTAAGGTGATAATTGCGCTATGATCAAACTTATGCTCATCCATTTCACAACAAATAATGAAATGATGTCACTGCAAGATGCTTCCTTATGTTGCACAGTTACGAATGAATAGAGCAACAATGGTATTTTCTAAAGTTGACTGGATTAACAATGAACACTATTGTTCTAATGGGCGGAAAAATGGATGACGAATGTGGTTGTGAAAACAGTGTTATGTCTTTGTCTTAGAAGTACAATGACAACGTCAAGAAGCGCTGCAATCGGTGAGCGAATGAGGCAATGAAATGACCGTGACAAAACCGGTTTCGACTGGTACTAAGACATGTCGAGGTGAAACACGCTTTTAGCGCTTTGGGCAAGCTTGTTCGAAAATATCGCCGTATGGAGCAACTCTAGAGCATGGAACAACGAACACAGCAAAGTCGTAGAGTTCCTTTATTAGGCCACTTTGAAATAAAAGCACCCGAGGCGATCTGATCAATTGTACAGTAATAAATTTCTTCTTGCTCATCTCCGTGTACCGTCTTCGAAGAAGACACCTCCGTCGAGGGCGCAATACTTCGGACAAATACCTCGTTCGCCCTGAGGGCCTGGTTGACCAGGTGCTCCTGGTTCTCCGTCGGCGCCTGGATTTCCAGGTTGTCCTGGTGGCCCAGGTGGCCCATTTGGTCCAGGCTGTCCAGGTTGCCCATCGCGTCCTGGATTGCCATCTGGCCCCGGTAGTCCAGGAGGTCCTGAAAAACCCACATAAGTGTTTTGCATTTGTGTCAAAGAAGACATATTAGAAAGAAGACTCTGAAATTTTTTGACCGCAAACTTTGAAAATGGCGCGCATTTGCTGGCGCATGAGAAAAGGTTGCAAATAAAGCAGAGCACCAGAGATGAGCGCACAAAAGGCAACGCAAACGTGTGAGAAGAAACATGCCTGGTTCTCCGGGTTGTCCAGGCTCGCCGGGTATCGAAGGTGAGCTTGCGGCAGGTCTTCCTGGCTCTCCTCTTTCGCCATCGGTTCCGGGTTGACCTGGAGGGCCAGGCGGACCAACAGGCCCGGGTTGTCCAGGAGGTCCTGCAAATGCAAGATTTGCATTTCACCGCGCTAAAAAACCTTGGCAGACGGTACTTCATCAATGCTCCGGACCATAAAAAGCAGAAATTTGCATTCAGTGTTTTTAATGATGGTCTCGGAAGTCCCATGTGGGAGATTCAACAGTTTTGGTGCATAGGGCTTTTAAGCACTGGTCACGATTTGGCGACCATGAGTGGGCATGCGACAACCGGTTGGCAGATACGACAATTCAAGATGAACACAGCTGACCATTGTTGAGCCACTTACATCAATTTTCGCACGTCATCGTTAACGAGTGCGGCCACTCCTTATTTAGTAAACAGCTTATATCGTTTTAGTTTCATTGCTGCGAGCGAGTTTGATCTTGAAACTTAATTGAGGCATGGAACTTGTAAGAATGCGGCTGCACCTCAGAAACACTATAGGAATAAAGTGGGAGGTGGTCATGCTAAAAGAACTCTAATTGACGAAACAAACCGTTGTTTCCTGGCCTTCCAGGAGGTCCAGGCCGTCCTGCATTACCAGGCGTGCCGTTGGGACCAGGTGGTCCAGGTGGACCTGGTGGGCATGGATTACATGGAGGAATTTCTTGTTCTTCGCAGACCACTGGAGGGCGTCCAGGTGCGCCTGAAAAATCCCTATGTTAGGCCATTAATGACCTTTTTCGAAACATCTCCCTTCAGCAAGGTCTTAATCCCTCACTCGATTCCTTCTATTTAGCGAATCGACTATCGTATAGCTAAAATCGCAATCTCAGTTCGCACGTATCACAAGCATCACACATAATCCTCCATATACGACATTTTTCAAAGAAGATGTTTTTAAAAAAAACGGTAAATTAATTTAAACAGCTTTCAAAAAATGACTTCAAAAGAAAATAAATAAAGCATGCGATATCAGGAGGTTTCATATGTTTGTGACTGAATTCGATGAACGTTATTTTTAGTTTTCTTCAATTTCGCTCTTATTGAGCGACTGAGAAACTCTCAATTTCTATTGCACAATGATATCGAAGCAAAAAAAAAAAGACTTTCTTCGCCGAAAAGGAAAAAAATTATAGAAAAACGAATTATCTTACAGTCTTAAACGAATGATCTTAAAGCCTTAATCGTTCTTCACCGTCTATTTTTTCCATATTCAAAATCTATTATACTTTCTATTCCTTTATTGTTGAAATTTATAGATGAGAATTTTAAACATTTAATGAATTTCGAAATTTTTTTTTCATCGATCTTTACGAAAGTTCATAACGGTAAATAAAGTTGCTTATTCGAGTATTCACTTCCATGTCGATCCAATATTTTGAGCTTTAATGTCTTCCATTGCATATTCATTCTAATGATTGCATTTCGAATCATTGAAGCGAATCTTGATAGCAGGTCTACTTGATTATCTACAGCATTCTATAAGTGAATATAATCCAGGAATTTCAATATATTGGCCATTGCGTCAATTGTTTAAGAATGCGATCAAAGTACCAGGTCGTCCTGGTGCGCCGGGTATGCCGGGCTTTCCATTTGGTCCTGGTGGTCCTGGCCGGCCCGGATGTCCTGGCTTACAGCAATCTGAAAAGATAAGTTAAATACACGTAGACAATAAATGAGTTAAACATACTGTGTATATGCAGATTGATGTTTACTTACTCACCTATAATTGATAATAAAAACTGATACTTATTTACATCACAAGTGCTAAAAAAATTTCGAGAGAAATATTTCTGAGAAAGATCGAGTAATATGAAACGGTATTTGCATCATCTTCGAGAGCATCGTAGAAAATTTACGACGGAAACATTTAGAAACAAAGTGTTTCTGCTGCAATAAAAAAAGTGATCAAGCCATATCCCAAGACTAGAAATTCATAAACGGCGCAGTAAGTACCGAATTACCATCGGAGAGGAGTTGGCAATTCTCGTTATTAACGCAAATATCATATCGTAACGAACATATAAATCTATGAACGGAAAAGAAATCTATGAAGAGCAACATTCGCATCCTTACTTTCGCAGCCAGGTACTTGACGTTTTGTTCTGTTTGCCGTCGTAGCGAAGCTAATTGGCTGCCTTTTAGCAATTTCCGACATAATATCCCTTGCTGTCGACTGAAATGTATTCCACTTTTATCGAGTATTTATTAGATCGATTTGTTTTCTTATCTTATCCTCAATATGACTTATGAAGCACTTTTAAAATGCTCTTTTTCGTATTGCTCATACGCTGAGGTTTTCGTCTCAAGATAATTCGACCATCTCTCTCATTTTTTGCAATATTTTCACTCACCTGTTCATGATTTCCTCAATAACTTTAACTATCGTCAACATTGAAAAGCTTGAAAATATGCATAATGAAATATGGAAATCGTCAAGTATTTATTGCGTAATAAAATTGCAAAGTTATATATATATATATATATATATATATATATATATATATATATATATATATATATATATATATATATATATATATATATATATATATATATATATATATATATATATATATATATATATATATATATATCAGTTTGCATGTGGAAATTGAAAATTTCGTACAAATTAACATTTTAGCAAAGAAAACATTACATTCATGGTATCATCAATGAGATACTTTAGAATACTCTTTTGTGTGTCGAAAAAAGACGAATTGAAACAAATTATTTTACATTATAAGTAACAATTTAAATTGATCAATGATAAATAGCCAAATAAATAATGCTCAACATTTCAATTGCGTTAGTGAAATTACTTCACCCGAATATAGAACAAGTAAGAAATCTTGAAGAAATAAAAAATAAAAATAAAAATAAAAGATTTACTTTGCAAAATTGTAAATCCTTTTTACTTTGTTGTTGCACATGGTCGACAAAGTTATAAACGATCGGCATTGTAATACAAACGGAGAGTATTGAAATCAACGAAAATGTGACAGCCGCATAGGCAACCACCTTATAGGCACGCTCTCTTTGCTCCTCCATTTTGCGCCACGATCACGTTCGTTTCACTCCTTTTATAGGCGCACCCAAAAAGAATACATACACTGGTTCGCGGACGCCGTCGTGGAACGCCTATACACCCAACGAAAAAAAAAGAAACGACGATGACGCCTTATAGCCATCCTCTCGACCAGCGTACATTCATCGGTATCCCCACTCTCTCACCAATAAATCCTCTCAGCCATATTGATCCAGTCCCGTCGCTTAGCGGTGAGGATCGGCCAAGTAGAGATGATATCCATGAAGGTATCGTGTAATACCGTTGTAGTGAATGTTCAAGCGGACGAGGTGTTCCGTTATCTACGTGTCTATCCTCAACTGTCCACTCCGTTTGCCGATTCGCTAAGTCACTCAATGAAGACATGTTCGCGTGAGAGGAAGACATGTTCAATGAAGACAATTGCTGCAACGCTTTTCACAACCCTCATCAACCTCCTTCCTCATTGCTATGCTCGGTTCACTAGAGTTGATTTATTACGAGTTGCTCATGCCGAAAGGGAGAGAGAGAGAGAAAGAGAGAGAAAGAGAAAGAGAAGAGAAAGAGAAAGAGAAAGAGAAAAGAGAAAGAGAAAGAGAAAGAGAAAGAGAAAGAGAAAGAGAAAGAGAAAAGAGAAAGAGAAAGAGAAAGAGAAAGAGAAAGAGAAAGAGAGAAAGAGAAAGAGAAAGAGAAAGAGAAAGAGAAAGAGAAAGAGAGAAAGAGAAAGAGAAAGAGAAAGAGAAAAGAGAGAAAGAGAAAGAAAAGAGAAAGAGGAAAAGAGAAAGAGAAAGAGAAAGAGAAAGAGAAAGAGAAAGAGAAAGAGAAAGAGAGAGAAAGAGAAAGAGAAAGAGAAAGAGAAAGAGAAAGAGAAAGAGAGAGAAGAGAAAGAGAAAGAGAAAGAGAAAGAGAAAGAAAGAGAAAGAGAAAGAGAAAGAGAGAGAAATTGTGATCATGAAGCGCTTGTGATCTTCTTCTTTTTTTTTTTGCTGCAAAAATCCTTTCAATTGTTGACACAATATCTATTTTCCCTCAATTCCACAATCGATATAGCCATATAAAAAAAGAAGCATTTTCAACTTATAAGTTTTTATTACTCAATTTCCAAAAAAAAAACTTTTTTACTTCATATTAAATGCAAAAATTAATTTAAAAATTTTATTCAAAAATATATTTCCATCAATAAATCGATCAAATAATGAAATGATTATTGAAAAATTTGATTATTATTAAGACGAGATAGAAATCGTATTTAAAAAGTGAAACGAATCATCTTCGACGTAAATTTGAAGTGGAAAATATGAGTAACACTCTTATTAGATAGGAATTTTATTATATCTTTATTTCTTCTAATTCTCATTCATTCGTTTGGCTAAATTATATCGCTTCATAATATCCAGCAAAGAATTTAAATTTTCATTCGAAAGGGAAGAGAAAATTGCTTGAAAAAAAATCGTTACAAAAATTATTCCATTTAGCCAATTCTCTAATATCAAACGTTTTAAAATTTGAATTTCATTGAAAATCAATAAATATTTATAATATTCGCTTTTTTTTCAACTAGACAAAAATTTCAGATATATTTACACCATATCCTACGATTGCAATATTTCTAATGTTGCATTTTTATTCAACGACGCTAAAAAAAAAAAAAAAAACCCTCGTTTCACTGATCACATAGTTATTCGAAGAAAACGCGGCACATAATTTTTATTGCATTGTTTAAATTCTTTAAGCCGTCAAAATGCAATGAAAATACACAACGATTGCTCATAGATCATTTGTTTACTCGAAATTTACACTTTCTTTTTTATTTTTTTTTTTTTTTTTTGTTTTTTTTTTTTGAAAACATCAGATCATAAGCGTATAAATGAAAAGGCATTTAGAACATAATAAAAGAGCAAAATAACTTGAATATTTATCGTTTATATCAGAAAAAAAAAGAGAAAGAAAAGCTCCAATCGAACAACGATTTGCAATTTGCACTTTGCAAAGTGCAAAAAACTTTTCTTAAAATTGCGGAAATTCAATAAGAGTACTTTTCGCAGTAATTAACGATACATTCCATCGTAAAGTTGTGATTTTTCAACTTTGTTCAATGACACCTTTTCGAATGTATTGAATTTCGTCACAACACAAAATGCAATACAATATGCCAAATATTGTATTGCATTTTTCAAACAGTCTTTTATGATATTGCTTATCATCAAGAATACATGAAAAATGATCGAAAAATCTAATTGACATCTTGCAACAACTGCAAATTTTTAAATAATCTAATCGAAGAGTAAAATGTGAAATACTATTTGATATGCAAATTCGATGAAGAAGACACTTAAGAGTAAATCAATCGATTAGCAACTAATCGAATATGCAGAAAAGTGAAAATACCCAACGAATATTTAAAAAAAAAAAAAAAACTATGACTTCAGGCTTTGTTCCTGCTATCTCAGATATCATAATCATCGAATCGTTCATCATTGCCCACGTTACGACTAAATTACGTCCGGTTGTGCGTTTAAAGAGCCTTTCCAAACAAAAAAAAAACTCTTCGTATTCTCACTTTGAGAATGCGTTCACCATTTTTTAATCGAGTAGATTTCAAAAATTTCTCTCATCAATGTTTCAATATTTCACTATAAACGAATTGTTGTTTTTTTTTCTCATTATATTTATATGTTTACTAGATATGAAATTTATTTAGTCATTTCTTAATTAGTTTTCAATATGTTTGAAATTCAGAAAAAAAAATTTTTTTTTTTTTTGATATTTACACATTTCGTTAACGAATCATATATCATCAATGCATTTATTTAATTCCTCTTTTTTTTTTTTTTTTTTGATTTTCAGCTAAACGTAAAACATCTAGAAGATTGTTTGCACTTCACTAAGAAATTATTGGCGTTTAGAAGTTTATTGGATGCGGTATTTTTTTCTCCACTTTTTTTTTCCCCCTCCCTCTTTAAGTGAAAGTGCGTCTTTGATTGGCAATGTGGTTCGATTTATCGCTGATTTTTGCTTCCGTAATAATTACGAGCGCTGTAATACTCGATTTAGTTCTATTGCTTCGCTTTCCTTCTCTCAATTACATCATATCGTACATATGGCGTTTATTTACAAAAAAACGTTAAAGATTAATTCCATATAATTGTGGATATGTATGTGTTTAAATTTTTGTTTGTTTGTCTGACTATATGTCTGCATACATATTTTTAGTAATGATTTAAATAAGCTGGCATATCGATTATGCTAAAAAAAGGGGAGTTCGAGTTCAAGTTCAAGTTCGAGTTGTGATCGGATTGAATCTGTTATTGAGCTAATAGGCAAGTACCACCTCTATGAGAATACATAGAGAAACGTTAATATTAAGAGAAACATGCTCTAATCAAGGTAAATATTCATTTCCAAATGCACTCTTTCAGAACATCAAGAAATTAGTTGGTGAGGAAAGCAATTACTCAGTATTGCATTGTTTTCTCGCATTTACCTGTCCCAGGTATTTTCCAGGTGTATATCTGGTAGCACATTTTTTTTTTCAATATGTTAGATAAATTCTTGTCAAATTTATTACTTTCTATTTTTTCGTTTAGCATTTCAACATTCTTCACGCTAAACATTTTCTCTATTTGCCTAATTCAACGAATATTACACTTATTTGCATAAAACCAATGATTTGCTTATATAAAAATACATATACACGTATGCATCCGATATTTTTGCATAGATTTACGCCCAAATTTTTCTAAACTTGATGAAATTTTATTGAGTCGATAATAAAGATGGTTGAAAAATGAGGGGTTATCATTTTTTTTTTGGGGGGGGGGGGGTGGGTCAAAAAACGCTTAACTCATTTTTTTTTGTGAATTTCATAGTGAATGCAAAACGTATGCTCATGAATTTCATGATTCTCAACTTTATAGCTTATATCATTATCGTTAGATTTGATAGTGTTTAACGTTGTATTTCTTTTCGAAAATTTTTTGCAATGATTTATCATAAATGTTCAATCATATAATTTTTAAAATATATACGATTAATAACTTGTCGATAAAATAATAAAGAAAAAAAATTTAGAGAAATTCAAAAAAAAAACTTATAAAATTTAAATTTTTAGAAGTTTGTAAATAAAAGAAATTTAAGAGAAATAAAGAAAATTTAAAAACAATTTAATTGAAGAAAAACAAAAAAAAAAAGAAAAAAAAAGTAAACAAAGAAGAACTAATTATCACTCAACATATCTCTCCACCTTACAATTAACAATGATTTTGCAAAATATCAGTGCAAAACCATCAATAAGCAACAACTATGTGTGATTTTCGCGTCACTTCCATAAAGTTCGCATTTTTTTTTCTTCGCTGTTTAAAGATGAAATTAGCGTTTCGAAAAAAAAAAGTTACAACAAAAGAAGGATCATATACGTTGACAATATTTGATGATAGTGATGATGTGCCATCGTGATGTTAACTCCTCATCGATTCCAAGGTCGAGAACTCTTCCTCTCAAAATTTCTACTGCAAATATGATGTAAGTTTATGGTTATTTAAGGTGTTTTCTTCAATGAATAATGATTGTCAATTAATAAAGTGCATTAAATAGTATATGTTTAATGTCGAATAGTTGGCGTAATCAAAAATTTTGAGTATGCGTAATATTTGGATCGTCCAATCGATTCAGCTGATCATTTGCTGCCTATCGGTTGATATAACCACTGAATAAGGAAAAATCATTCGTCAATAGTTTCAAGTACGACCTTCCTCCCATCGATTGACCACTGGTCAAAAACTAACGTTCGAAATGATGCGATCGATCTAGGTCGTCGATTCAAATTTTACAGCTTGAATAAATTTCTCTCTAATTCCTTCATTTTTATTATTAATTCGTCGTTTTCCTAAGGCTTCATTCAAAAATTCATTAACTTTGAAATAAAATAAGGATTACTTCATAATTTTTATTTTTTATTTTCTTGCAATTTTTTCTTAAATCGTATTGAAGTGAAACTGAATTTTCACATTCATATATATGTAAGCGTCGATGATTAATCCATAAAATGTAGTAAAATTTTGCCGACGTACCAATACTTTCGTCTAAATGCATCAGTAATTTGTTTTTCTCCAGCAATGGCTATCGATAACCGTTGTTTCACTACTTCTGCAACTATTTGCCCGTTCATATAAGCAATCCATAAAATTCAACGGATCGGTTCCATTTCAGTTCTCCACTTTGAATGGTCATTCCGAAATGCAACGGTTCTGCTAGCAAACGGATGAAAGTATAGTAGACGAGCCGATCCGATCGCTGGATTTGAAAGGTACCTCGCCGTACCGCATTGCAATCGCAAGAACTCTACAATCGAGCACCACCCTCAGTGTTAATATTTCATAAACCTTAGTGAAGAAAAATTTTAGTTCTAGGAGCCTCAGTACTTTTGTATTTCATTGTTGGCTTAGTTGGCGTTTTCTTCCGACATAAAAATGTATAGTGATGTAAGAAGGCTGGCACGTATCATTCGTTCAAAAGCAATGAAATTGCAATTTTCTAATTCAATGTTTTGCATTTTTTGCAACACTTCATGCACTAGATAAGTTAATGATGGTGGAATTGCAAAGAGTGAAATTGTATCAATTTATATATTTATTCAACGTTAGAGGTTAACGCTTCTATGATCGAAAATTTTTACAATTAGGATATTCTCTTCATTATATACTCTTCAATATTTTGCCGCAATAAATTTAGGCGAATGATTCTTTTTTCATCAAAAGATTTTAATTGCCGCCAAAAAAAAAAAACTGCCAAAGCACGTTTTGCAAGAATTTTTTGCTTTAATCTCTATAAGCGATTAAAAATTCAATGAATGAAATTTCATCAAAATTAGTGCATTAGTGATGAATCAATAATAGTGTGCGTAAATGAGTGCTCGACATTTATGATAATGAAGTGCTGAGATCGGATGATTCATTTTCCACTTATTTTCCTATTGAAGACATACGACGAATATATAATGACCATATATTTATTCCTATTACTATACGTTAAAACGCCTTCTATACAATTTATTTTTATGCTTGAATTGAATCGACAAGATTGCTGAAACGAGAGACTATCATTGATAGGAGAGACTACCATTGTTAGCAAAAACAGGTCTCCTAACGAAAATTCTTGTAAAGATAAACGCGCTTTATTGTTATCATTTTAATATTTTATGCGGCGATAAATTCTTTCAAAAGATTAACGCATATCGCATATTTCTTTAATTGTTTATCATTAATCATCGTTATTTTTTTTTTTGTTTATTATTAAGAAATTATTAGTGAAGTATTTTTCATTTTTCAATGAATATAATATCATTACTAAAATTTTAGCAAAAATCATGAAAATATTTCTCTACCAATTCAATAATTTCTCATCATCAATGCATTTCTTTATGCAAAAAAAAAAAAAAAAAAAAAAAAAAACAATTGTTGAAATTCAATTGCATTTAATTTGCTTCGTTCATTCACAATCATAAATAGAAGATTGTGACTATTTTTAATAAAAAATTCCTATCTATTTCCAATCTTTTTAATTAAATATACACTAAATTTCTGGGAATTTTTTTTTTTTCTCTATAATATTAGAGGGAATTTATAAAGATAAAATTTGATTTTTGTTTGCATATTGTAAATAATTCATATGCAAAAATGTTTTTTCACAATTGTCTTCTGAGTAATTTACAAATTGCTTAAGGGGGGGGGGGGGTTTTACTTTATACTTGATCATTAGTGATGCTATGATTGACAGTTCTTGTTTTTTTTTTTTTTTTTGTACGCTTCTTAGTCGAATTGTTGCCCGTCAATAGTATTGCGAATTGAGAAGTGAGAACGAGTATGCTGCAAAGGTGTACTATAATTCAGGTGGTGCAAAAGTCTACTAAGAACACCGGAAAGTACGTTTTTTTTTTTTTAAATCAGCCCATACCTTGCAATAATATCACTGTGCAAAACTACTCGAAAAGGTGTTTATTCATCGAAGTATTTTGTGCAACAAATGGGCCCGGTTTTAAATGACATCCAGTACACCGTAAAGCTCTATTTATAAATCATGGAACCTATAGATATCTCAGGTTTTGTGCCTTTCTTTAACTAGGTCGGTGGGTGGGGGGGGGGGGGGAGGGAGTGAATTTTTCATGCTGACTATCTAGAATCCTCGATGATATCGGCGCATGTAATTGGCTAGGTGCACATTTTTTTAAAAACTGCTCTGAAACTGAAAGAACAAGCTGATTGGACGTTTCTATAAAGTGGCGCTTCCAAGTTATAGAAAATCCTCCTCCCTATATTTACTATTGATTCCTAGAATCCAGGCCTTCTTTTACCGAATTCAGAGAATCAATCCGAGGAGCCTACGACAAATTTATTGGGAAGCTTTGATAGTACATTAGAAGTGAAATTTCCTGCAAGCATTAGGTGAAAAATTAAACTTACGATAAGGGACTATGCCTCATCTCGCTCATTTTCTTCTTATTTTATTTCTACTTGTTTTTTTCCAAACGCCAACGGGGAATTATTCGTATTTAACGAATAAACGGCCACTCTTAAAATATCGATCGATGAGTTGTGAAATTAGCTAATAGCCTCATTCAATGAATACATCTTACAGTAATGATATGAAGCTTTTATTCTCAACAATCTATTTGTATGAACCATTAAGAATCGGAAAGCAATCCACAAATATTCTGAATATTTTTAGCTAAACATTCGAAAGAAGAAGTAACAATTGCACACTGTGATTACTCATACTTGCGAAAAAAAAAAATAGAGAGAGAGAGAAACGATTGCACGGCTATATATTAGAGATACCGAAAAATAGTTGACTCTCTCACTAATAATAATAGGCATTAACGTCGATGAAGAAACGTTTTACTGAAAAGTGATTGACCGTTGTGAGTGATTTATGACTCTTTTGTCTCATAACAAAAAATGCGCATAGTTCAGACAATTCCGCCTATATGAGCATTGCTAAGCTGAACATAAGTGCAGTGTTAGTTCATGGTTTATATAGACTTGAGTAAGATATTAAGCTGAGGCTGAAGCTTAGACCTCAACGTCGACCCCAGGCTTCTTAAGTCTAGACTTTTGTCTAGGCTTACGCTTAAGCAACATTCACCCTGACGTTCTCTTCCTTTTACTTCATCAAAAACTCGCAATTACTGCAATAGAATGCCTAATGAGCCAATAGGGTTACGCTTTATGCAAAAACACTTCAATTATCCACTCTAATTTTCCCATAAATAATAAACTTCTCTATGAATGAAGTTTTCTTAATAAATTAATCTTCTATCATATCATTATTGAAGTGCTAAATGAATATAAAAATTTTTTTTTTTTTTTTTTCATTGTGATTTATAATTATTATTTCCTCATTGCATACAACAATCACTTTTACTTAGGACATCAGCAGGTACCTTCGTATCTAAAAATCGACATTCTTTCATACATAAGATGCCAACAAACACGGAAGTGTATTGTTTATGGCCTTCACGGTACCACACAACTTAGTGCTCGTACGACACGTTTTCCGCTTTTGGCGGGACGTGTTCATCATGTAACGCAAATGACCAATGTCCACTACGCCATAATAACCGCGCTTCCTTCTCTCTGTCTTTCTTGTTCTTTTCTCTTTCAATTTTCTCTCTTTGCTTTAATTCCTCTTTCTCTCTTAATGCTCGAAGAATGCGTTTAGAATGAGCAGCAAATCGAGAATTTCCTTGGAAGCGTACACATCGATAGAGGACTAATATGATTATCAAATTCATCATTCTTCATATAACTTTTTATATTTGCTTTATGGCTAAGCTCCCCAAAATTATTTCACCTAATTCGTATTGCAAATGTTCTTGGTGACTTTTCTGCCAGAAATTCATCGCGCTGCAATCCAACTTGATTGCAACAAGACCGGCAAACATTTTTCTCTAAGAGTACAAGAATCTTGGAGGAAAACAAATCGTTCAGAGATGGTTTTTTTTTCTAGAAGTTGTAGCAGGTAGAGATAATAGCATATGACCTTTCGGAAATACAAAAAATGAATTACACATTAAGTCTCATGATGGCGATGAGTAGTGATTCTTTATGAAAGGAGGGGGGGGGGGGGGGGTAAAGGGATTAGTTTTACTTCAAAAACTTGTTGCGGTTTATTTCATAAGGTAATTTACTAAAGAAATGGAATTTGCTTGCATTCAAATGGTGTACACCATATATTTGTTTCATTACCGTCTTCTAAATATACGTTTAATTTTTTATTTTATTCTACGATTTAATTTTTCATTATCATCTTAGAATCTTTTATCACTAATAAAGGTAAAGAATTCGAAGGAATTTCTACATACTCTTTTTAGTATTCGAAACGAATTTCGATTCCACGTAAGGAAAGCACAAACGGAGTTCCACTCTGAGGTATAAACCTGAGATTCATCCGGAATAGACATAAATGAGACGAATTTCGAAAATCCTTATCGACCGATGACGTTTTTCTCTCCACTTCTGCTATCGAACAATTTTATGAAATATCTACACACGCAAAAAAAAGAAAAGGTTTTCATTTAAGAAAAAAAAAATAGCATTTCGATTTGAACATTATTGCAGCCGGTTTCCGAAACGATTGCCATATATTGAAATGAAAGAAATTAATTCGATCATAAAATTCTTTCAAGAGATATGTCCTTTCAATGAGACTTTTACCTAAAAATTATGAGATGTTAGATATAATCCCAGCTTTGATAAGTCTATGAAATCCATCGAATTCTTTGCATTTTAAATCTTTATTTTATTCTTATTTTTTGAAAAAAAAAGAAACCTTTGTTTTTCAACCTTCAAAAGACTTGGCTAGAGATTCATGAGCATTTACCGAGCAAAAAAAAAAAAAAAAAGAGACAAACCGGGTGTCGAATTTAATAATTTAATTACTGCTTGTGTCTAGATATTTTCAAGGACTAATTTCAATGGATATTTTCAGCAAAAAAAAAAAAAAATGATACTGCTCATAGAAATTATCTACGAAAATCTCTTTTTTTTTTCTTTTTCTGCATATTTTTTTCAACTCATTGAAAATAGAATACGATCGAATAATTAGTAAAATGTATATGAGCTATTCAACGTATTTAAAATTTGTAATTTTTGCGTTCATCAATAATATTTATCGACGGATTGACACATAGATTAGAGACAATAAAACCCTTGATAACGTTGATCTCGAATAATTCTGCAATCACAATCACAATTGTGAAATAAATCGAGAATATCTATTTTTTTTTTGTGCGGATATTTATAATACAACACTAGTATAATTTTGTATGTTGCAAACAAAAATTAAAAATTCGCTTGGAAAAAAAACACGGAGAGAGAGGAGGGAGATTGTTGATGTATAATAAGTGTTGTGGCGTTTTAATGTTATGCGTATTTGATTGTCGAATGCAGTAAAGAAAAAAGAGTAAAATTTTCGATATGCGCATTTAATAAGAAATTTTAGGCATTTTGAAATGGAAATTTATTTTCGACCATATCGAGAGGCTAAGAGAGCGAATTAAACTAATTCTAGTAGCTCAATGGTATTCGTTGTTTATGAGTTCAAGTAAGCGAACTGCATATTAGAGATACAACAGATGCACATATGTATCAATATTAACATGACGTCTTTGTAATGTGTCATCGCAAAAATTTGCACAAAAAAAAGAGAACATCTAACGGGTGAATGCATGGAAGAGGGCATTCAGTTCACTAAAAGGATCTCGATTTGCGAAATTTTAGCCCACTAAAGGAGGAGCAAAACTCTGACATAAAAGGAATCTCGAATCGCGATAGGTGTCAATTATCGCCTCAGGGGAGGAACAATTTTCGACGAGGAATGGATTTACTGGGAATTAAGAGGTTTCGTCAATTTTACATACTTGTTTATTGCTCATGACTAACAATACTTCATATCTTTTAAGCACTTTTGTGGCCAAAAAAAAAAACACTAGCGAAGGTAGGTTGACGGACTTACAACTGCAAACATTTCTAATATGCTATGCATTTTCGATTCCTCGCCATCGCAAGACTTTAATCTCTATGACATATTGCGCATTTACTAAGCGGCGTTAATATGCGTGGAGATCACAAAATATTAGTGGTATTTTTTTAAAGCTATTCGATATCATTTCCACGTTTTCGATTTTTCTTACACCTTGACATGTGAGTTATTCAACTTTTCCATCAATCTAACCTATTCTTCCGATAGATAATTTCCTTCCTAACCATATAAATACTTCCTTCTTTCATTTATTTTTTTTTCTTTCTGACCATATTTTTTTTCTTTTTAGTACTCGTTTCATTTTCATTAAATTTTTCACTCGTTTCATTCAAGTTTTTATTAAATTCATATTATTCTAGGCGACGATATCATAATGCGATATGCGTTGATCACATCGTTATTTTAGCACATTGAAGCATTTAACGCCTGTGGTCAATATGCTCATAAATGTCGTACTATTGATCATTTTTGCAGCTGCACGCTTATATGGCTGATCATTTGCGTATCGGACAATTGCGCCACGATTATCTTCGATAAGAAATGTCTGTGTCTTGTGACTTCTATTTAATGGACGATAGCGTTGTAGAGTGTTTTTCATGGACATGTACACCATCGTCATCCTGGACGTTTGCGCCAGGGGAAACTGCATAAAGTATTTCCTCATGAAAGGTAAGGCCTCATGCCACTGCAAGACATGAAGCAAAAAAAAAGAACGCGAAATAATTTCATGTCGCTAAGCAAATTCAAATTTTTTGTATTTCAGCTTCCTCTGATAGGTTAAAATTCGCTTAGATGGGATATAGGTTTACAAGGATAAATGCCGTCCAACGTCACTAGGTATGCGAAATTAAAACTAAGCGTTCTCATCTCTAAGAGCAAAGATGGAAAGTTGGCTTTATCTTGAGCCTATACTTGTGGGTATCCAAATATTAGACATTCATCTTCTCTCATAGCTTTTCCATGCATTATTAAACAGTGTAAATTGAAATCTATGAATAAATGATTTGTTGTCATAAAATCGTAAATTGATTTTCAAAAAATAAGCGAAGAGCGAAAGTTTACTAATAAAGCATAAAACGCATTCCACAAATAGCATTTTGAACATCGTTCATTTTAGAGTTATTCGTTCTTCAAAGAGTTCTCCTCGAAACCGAACTGAAACATGAAGTGTTGCGATATTTGAGAATACCTTTAGTTCATTCCATTCCAGAGCTATTTCTGATCTGGTCTGTTGAGCGCTATATGTATACCAGTCTTCCCCTCTCCCCGTCCCTGCCCTTAGATCCCTTCCCTTCTCTTCAACTTCTCTTCAGTTTTCACATAGAATTTCCACTTTGAACAGTGCGTTAGGGAGGTTTCATTTTTTTTTTTTTTAAAGCTATCCAACTTTTGGGTCGGCTATCAGGAGAGTCGGTCGAGCAGAAAGAGTTGTTTACGTCCAATAAAATGTCTTGCATTCTTTGATATGCGTTCCACTCACGGCTAGTTTCATCGAGCAGTTTGCACTTTCGAATACCGTCGATGGGTTTCGTTTGCTTTCGCATTCACTTTGAATTGATTATTGCTGCATTTTGTACATGCTTTGAAAAATAATTTCAAAACACAGCGTAGTAAACGTGCACCTATTTCATGAGGACTTCACAGAAATTACCTTGTATTTAAATCTTTCAATGGGCACTTTTGAGAGTTTATGTTTATGAGATCCGTCTATCATATAGCTTTATGGTTTAGCATAATTGTCGACGAGGGATCGATTATCATTAGAAAAGAACTTTCAGAAGAAAAAAATTTCTTGTAGTTAATAGAAACCACTATTAAATAAAAGAAGAGCCACTCAGGTTTGCCGTGAACGTCAATTACCTCCCGAACAGCAATAATATTGCGAGTGGCATGCGTCACCGCCTAGAAGCGCCTTAACTTGAATGAGCAGAAATTGTTTAATTTTCACCTCAGAAAGTAAGAAGCAATGGAATGACATAAATGAAGGAGCAAATTTAGACAGAAAACAGCAAAAGGAAACGCTGCGTTGAATTTGGATAGAAAGGGGAACACACTGCGAACTTTGCTGCAGAGCCCTCTCCTTTGTGGATTCTGCTCGCCCCTCCCCTTTCCTCTCTTTCACCAAATTGCATTCAAAACGTTATTAAATAGGTGTATCTTGATTAGACGACAATAAATGTGAACGAAACATAGTTGATGTGCCTATCAGTCTGGTGAGTATTGTGAACGACTGAATGCACCACATATTTTTCGCCCTGCATTAGAAGGGACGTTCAGCACATTCAGTGTCTATCGAGACAAAATCTCTGTGACTTGAGGTATTTGGGTAGTGAGAAATTGTGGTGTGCAGATGCGTGGCACATTCACAGTGGCTTCAAGGACATACGTGTCGAAGCCCAAGAACGCAACCTACATCGACGCAAAGTCAAGCGGCCTTATTTGTGAACGATTCGAGGCCTGGAGTGAACGCTTGTCAAAGAATGCTATGAGGATCAACAACCCTTTGCGTTGAATACTTTACAATATTCGGTTATACTATGGTTTTCCACCACATCAGATTGTTTCGACCCTCTTTGTTGCCCTCGAAGAGTTTGCTCTTAGTATTTGTGCGCTGTGCATTCTTTGCCACGGTTTATGTTGGTGAGTGACGATGTTGCTCGATGCAAAAACGTTTCGCTAATGGAAGAAGCTTCGATGTTCTACACTGCCAGATAAAAATAAAGATCGAACAGAAAGAAAAATATCGGTTGGAAAAAATCAAATGGATAGAAAGAAGAGGAGGATGAGTAAAAACTAGAAATACTTGTCTTATTCTCATTATTGGTTTCAGCCATCCTGCCATCACCTCTTGATACAGTAAAGCGGTCTCTCAAAACTCTTCATGAATCCCTCCTGCGGGCTCCCACTGTCGGCTGTTTAACGCAACAAATTTTCGTTCCTCTCGTATGTAGTGTGTGTTCGCAATTGGGTATATTTGTAGGTGTGTCGGTAAGCGTATGTGTATGTGCATGCGTATGTGCATATGCATGTGTATGTAAATACGTTTATATGCGTGTTCGTATGTGTGTACGTATGTATATGCGTATATATGCGCATATGTATGCGTGCATATGCATGTATCATTATATATGCGCTTATTTGCATATTGGAACTACGTAATATTTATATAAGAACGTGTTATTTCGTTAATAATCAGATAAGAATATTTGCGCCGATGATTGAACAATTCTTTGACGCTTACATTATCGTTGTCATCGATGAGCTAGAGGTGTTCATCATTGTGGGTGTCCGTAAAATCTTTTGCACGGATCACCAAAACGACAATAGTCACACCATTAGATGACCACCTGACGGCCGGTTTTTATCAACTACAAAAAAGCACATCGTTACATACGACTATCGAAGATAATCATCCACTTTATTAGTGAAAATGCATTATGGCATTAAATAAAAGAATGAAAAAAATTGCTAATAAAATTTTCCAATAAAATGAAAAAAATTTTTCAATTTCGGATCGTTTTGAAATTTTTTTTTCTTTTTCTTTAAAAATAGTAAAATTTTATTGTCTTATCATATAGCATGAAAATTTTATCCTTGAAAAAATAGCGCAACATAAAGAAAATTTCTAATATAGATGAGTTTTTTTTTTCAATATTTTGAGCCAAAAATGATCCGCACGAATATGATATCAAATATGTTCAATTGAATCACGATTGGAGCGAAGTAATGTTACTATATATGAATATTTCAAATTTCATATCAACTTGCGACTTAATTTTCATTTATTATTAGAAATTACAAATTATATTTACATAATTCCAATCATTGTGTGCATGTTTAAAGTATATTTTCAAAGAAATTCATATACAAAAAGTTGCTTTCAGTGGTATTGCATTGTAATACTGGAAAAAAAAAAAACAAAGCTTATGCCAGATTAGTAGAAATGAAGATATAATAAGCGAAAGTATAGAAAACTTCGAAATGTCGAAAGAAAAATACCACAACGTTTCTTTTTTTTTTTTAACAATCGCTATCTTATTATGAATGCATCGTCTGTCAAATTTATATAGGAAATAAAATAGCGGCAATATAGTTTAAGAAGAAATTTGCAATTTATTTAAGTTTAACTCATATTACTCTATAAATTTATTCAACTAGAATGAAATTTTATCGTTGATTTTATTAATTTTAATAAAGTAATACAGTAAATTATATAGTTTTGGAGAAAATTGATTCGAAGAAAGATCATCATACCCTTCAATTGAATATAAACTACTCTTTAATTTTTCATGCTTTAAAAAAAATATCCTCCTATTAAAGAATGCAAAATGAAGAAGTGGAAAAACGCGCCAGATAAGTTAGCGTAAAACACAGTTGAGGAATTTCACTCATCGAAGAAATCCAAATGGCAAATCATTAAAAGATAAGGAAACAGACAATAGTTCATTGCAATCGACTGCTCGTCTAAATAATTTAAAATGAATAAAATATTACTCACAAATTGTAATGGGTACGTTTTGAATCCATTTTATAAGCCTACAGGTTCTAAAGCTCGAATTTATACACAGCATTCCGGATTGATTTAAGCGTGCGAAGTGTTCCGGTTTGATTTCGGTATGCCGGTTCAAGTGTTCTGATTTGGTTTGCGAAAAATGTGTTGATGAAATCGTCGCATATGTTTTTTTTTTTTCAGTGGTGAAGATCATTTTGTCTATAAAAACTTTCACGCATACCTAAGCATAAATACCATATTTAGGCTTATCGAATAACGGAACATCGAAAGGCGGAAATTTCGATCGCCCAGAAATTGCAAAACTTCACAAAGCTAGTGGGCAGATCATTGCAAAAGATTGCAACGTTGCAATTGTTAAATCTTTCGATTGTAATCTCTTTGAGCGAGCAGGTGGATCACATCACAGGAGCAGATTTACTCATAGATGACTAACGTTTGCAATTTGAAACATTGCAATTGCTGCAATTTACCGTTCAAAAAATTACTCAATTGCGAGCTTGATATCGCACCTTCTCAACTGGAGATTTTCAACGCGTTGACGCTTGTCTATGGCTTATAGAAACGTAGTCATTCTAACCGCAGAAAAAAACAAATATTGCACTAAATCGAACTACATTAGAGAGAAACCGAGAAATCTTGATGAGTGATATATAAAAAGGATCGTTGAACATCGTAGAACAAAAAGGATTTCTAAAATCTCATCGCCTTTTTCTCGTTCACTAAATTTTGAACCGCATACACGAAGGGTTTTCCCCACGTCCGACCAGCCGAAGAAGTGCTTTGCAAAAAATATGTTACACCAGCAGTGCATAAATCCAGACAGATTGCTCTAGGAGCATATGATAGAGGACGTCTTCAAGCAGGAAGAGCAAGCTCCAGTTTTTAAACCTATCGATGGCGCTATCCTCGTTAGCACTGCATTCGAGATCTCGACGCTGAATGCTCCAATCTAGTGACTATTTTCAAGTTCCGCTCATGAGAGCAGGAACTCGTTTCTTACGATCTCTCACACACACTGAACAAGAATAACTGAGTCGTTTCTCTTTATTAACAAACAATAATTGCAGGCTTCATTATATTGCATTCTGGAAACTGAGGTGTTTTTCATGGTACAATCGTCTGCTGGATATATAGCACCTTTGGAGTAGGCTGCTGCCTTATCAGGCAAATCTGAACGGAAAGGATATTTTTCGACTGCATTATAATCGTTATAGCGCATATGGGTAAAGTTAACTGTTCAAAGTTAATAGGATATATATATATATATATATATATATATATATATATATATATATATATATATATATATATATATATATATATATATATATGTTTTATTTTCTAATCGTCTCATAATTTCTGTCTGTTTTCTCGAAGATTCGCAAATTCAATGAAAAAATTGTGATGTGTGTAACAATGCGTGCAAAGATGCACGATTTCCGGTGGAGGGGTCTGTTTACAACTAGGGAGAATGCCGATTTTGATGAAAAGTCAACTCAGGTACGCAAAGAATTGAGCAATTAACATTTAACCGTGAAAACGAAACAAACAGTTTTCAAGAATGCACAACGATGCAATCTATACGCCCTATCAACAGATCATTTCATTCCAGTAGTCGAATTGAATAAACTGAAAACACTAACAAGTTTTATAGCTTGCAAAAAAAAGCGTCTTTATATTTGTATATGTATTTGTCCATTATAGAGATAATAGCATGAAGAAGTGTAGAAAAAGAGAAGTAAAGCAAAGGAAGAGAGGAAAATTTTGCATAAACTAAACCTATAGTATCGAGAGAGTATTGCGATTCCCGCCTTTTCCAGTTTCAAATTCTCTTCGGAATTTTCTGGCTCTTCCTGATTCAAGCTCCAGTTTCTTGTAAATTCCCCTTAGTGCAACTTTAGCCTCCGACACAAAAAAAATTACTGAATATTTGTTAGAGGCAACTGAAATTGCTTATTCGAGTGCAGAAACGTAGACTATCGATTAATCTGATAGCAAATGAAGAGGGATAAAGTTTAAAAAAAAACACGGATAGAACCATGGATGAGCTGATAACAATAGATAGATAAGAAGTGATTTAACGAGAAGTGATGCGTCATGTGCGGTACTTCTTGAATATAGGCTAATCATCGGTTAAAATGTACAATAAAGTATGTCCGCAATATGATGATTTCGAAACCGATACGATTGCGATATAGTTCAGTTTTGTCCTTTGAAATCCCCTCCAGTATACTATTCCATGTCCATGGTCCTTAATAAATTCGCTTTGATTGTAATAGAATCGGAAAGTTGCGAATAGAATAAGCGTCCTTGAACATAAGCTGGCCCCCCACTGATGAAATGTTCGCAGTTCAGCGCCATATCCCCCTCCCTCGCTGAGACCGAGGTCGGGGGGAGAGGGGGAGGATGAGCATGAAGATGACTCATGCATTTTAGACCACTGGTACATCCGCTGCGGAGGTGTCCCTGTGGTCGAAAATGTACTGTCGCCTCCGGTGGATCCACTGAAACCAAGCCACTTGGTGGGGGTCCAATCGGTTTCCTCATTTCTATGATGGATGTCAAAACAGTCGAGTCTGCCCTTCGCAGGCTCCAAAAAAGAATTCTCCATAGAGTCGCTGGAACATGAGGAAATACCATCATATAATATGTTCGAAGAAGCTATGCTCAACAGAAACATGGCGCAAAGATATCAGTAGAGAAATAAAAATTCTTTGCAACGTGAAACATCGGGATATAATGGATATGATAAGGATATAATGGATATAATCTTATTCGAAATAATGGATATCGGGATATAATCTTAAACATCTTAAACATCGGGATATAATGGATATCACATACATCTTCGTTTATTCGAAAAAAAAAAATAGGCGAAATGATTTTGGGAAAGCAAAAATGTCATTCAACGTGAAATAAAGAAAGATTATAGAATCGTCAAGTCAAACTTAGTTCTTCAGCTAATCGATGTGACCTTTCGAATGAATAAAACGATGCGCAACTCATTAAAAGATTAAATGACGAGGCACCTAACGAAAACCTGCATCAAAACGCACACTAACTGAAAGAAAAGTCGTCGCTATAAGGATCCCATAAAGTGTCGTACTATACTCTACTTCACTCTATAGGCTTTTCACCGTTTCGACTCCATAAAAATGGTACTTATCTGAAGAGAATTGTTCTGCACGCAAACGGCATGCGATTTATTTTCAATTCAAAGAGGTGGAAGCAACACGACGCAATAAAATTCTTTCATAAATATTAAAGAAACGATAAATAAGCAAGTATTTTGTGAATCATTGCTGCTAATTCACTATCTTTTTTTTTTTCAATTAGTTCAGTTAATGTTGATGTCTTCGAAATTAAAAAAAAAAAAATTATGTCAAATTATGCATCATCACCTTGGAAGTTGTTTTTTTTTTTCAGCTGTATTTTACTATACTATATTTTACTATATTTACTATATTTTACTATAGTTTTATCAACTCAATTCCAGTATAATTTCATCAATGAAAAATTTCCCCGAATGTGATATATTATTTCTTGGGATAACGAAAAATTCATTTAGCTTTCTCTCCCCTATAGAGATAGAATATAGACGAGATAGTGATTTATTGTGTTCAGCTGTCACCTTATAGAGATGTGCACTTCGCTATTCCCATCGAATTCCCTAACGTTTCAAAAACTTTCATCATTTTCTTAGCAAGAAAAGTGTGTTATGCGAATATGCGATAGCTTCCGCACTTTTGCTCCGCACGACTGCACCTATATTATTGGAACACAACGCAACATCACTATGATCACTTCTCGTATCATCCCTAAAACGAACTCTCTTCATTATTAACTTTTACTAGTTGTACTGAACTATGCACACAATGTATCCGGCGCGAATACAATTTTTCCACTTCAACTCCAATTGCTGTGTCGAACAAATTACGTCCGATCGTAGTGGTAAAGCAAGATCGTCGATTCTCAAAATTTGCTGATTTATAATAGTTTTATGTAAACATGATATAGCGCAATAGCATAAAACATGAAAGAACGCTTTTTCAAATAAAATCAAGCCTCTGCCATTTCTCCTTCAAGAAGGACCCTTGAGAATTGAAACTTCAAACCACTTTATCGTGATTCCATTATTCAAGAACGATTTTTATATGGAAATGCGAACCAGTTTGCTAGGAAGCAATATAGCGGTCGAAATGTAATACACTATAGTCGCTAACACATGAAAAAAAAAAAGAAGCAATTAAGTTTTCGAAGAGCTGTTGAAACTGCATGATTCACACTTTACAATCTCATTATTGATGGTTCATGTCGCAGAGAATGTTGCTACTCGAGTGATACATGGACAATTTCACCATAACGTTTTCCCTACTGGTCTCGAAGGAGGGTTAGTTGCGCAATTCAGGATGCTAAGTGATGAATATTGGAATGAATTAAAAATTCACTAAATTTAAGGGGAACCTATCTGAAAGCACAAGATTTTCGGAACGTTTGGTATCTTTTGTGATGAACGTAGGACTTTGCCAAAGCTTAGTGAAAAAGCTTAACTCCCACTAATATACGATCATTCCAGATGATTTCATTACTAAAGCGGCAATATAATCTTACTCTTTGCAGCTTGTCGATAAGATTATCACATATTTCAACAGTCAACCATATGTACTTTAAGAGGATGCTCTTTTCATGGTGATTTGCTTTCCTACATGTTGTATCAAGCAAACGGTAATATAACATCGTTCGAGTTGGTTGCTTCTCTGCACAGATATAGCGCTATGCGGAAAATATTTTTGATTTCTTTTTTTTTTCAGACAACGTTGTGATCGTATATATCTAGTGAAATCAAACGACTAACGTAGGGCTTTGCGATGATCGACGAAATAGATGATTTTCCAACATTCGCAGATAAATTTCACGGATACGGAGAAGATGTTCTAAATAGGTAGTATTTTTTTTTTTGTGCAAACATTCTCAGCTATTCATTTGCAGCAAAATCCACAATTCTTCATAAAAAATATCGTGCAGATCCCCTCATATATCGAGCAAACACATCACAACGTCTAGATCATAGACGCTTTTCGAATATTTTATCGGCAGCTTCTAAGCGATGCCGAAATCCTATAAGAAAAGATTATCAATTTATATAGCAGCATAATCGTTGTGTATATTGTCACCATTAGAGAATTGACCATCAATAATTCTTGAAAAATCGTTCTTTCCATTTCCAATTAATCCTTATCTCAAGGGCGTTCGTTCTTTTCGTATACAAATATCCTTCATTCAATGCACAATTTCCATTTACATTGCTCTTTAGTCGTCGATATATACTGCAATGCGTTAAAACTTTTACATTCTTCATTTGTTCGAATATATTCCATTTCCACATTTGAAAATCCTATTGTAAATAAAATTGTTTCTTTTCTTTTTTTTTTAAATTCAGCATTTTATTCCATAATCGTTGAGTTCTTTTCCCCCCCCCCCCCACCCCCCCCCCCCCCCCCCCTCTCCTTCGTGATCATCACGTTCATTAAGTTGATTACTAGATTAAGTGAACTTTTATATAATTTCGATCGTTATTTTTTTGCAGCGTGCCTAAACTTCAATATTAATGTTGAACTTCATCTAACAATAGAGATTACTTTACATCGTAGAAAAAAAAACAAACAAAGAAACTTTTCTTTGAATTACAATAATCGTTGAAAGTAACCTTCGGAATTTCAATTAAAGATCTCGTCTAGATGATGCGATAAAATGAAATAATTTACTTATTTATCTATAATACACATAAAAACTATCTTATGTTATTAGGTTAGATTTGAAATGAAAATTGCTAACTAATAAAGTAAATTTATTCGTGTTTTAATCAATAATTGAAATGCATTGATTTTTTTTTTGTTTGTATATTGTAAAATTTAATTCAAAAATTTTATTCTTTTTAGTTAAACTTGAACATAACTTAAACGAAATTTTTTATTCCCACTAAGTTATCAGCTATCATCGTTGAAATTTTCGTTAACCGATTGTTCACCTTTATTGGTCTTTTGTCTATTGTTACTTTTACAGCTTCATTTTCACTTCATTATAGATCTAAATTGCATTAATCAACTTCTTCCCATCAAACGTTTTAAACACTCTCTCATAGGAGCTGATAATATTGTAGTTCAATTTTATTTAATCATTTATTATTCGCTTGTCCACCTCATCAATCCGTTGTATTGCTAAGAAACTGAAGTTGGAGCCATAAAGATCATCGAAATCGTGGATTCAAGTCTGTGGTCTTCCGCCACCATCTCAGATGCTCTAACCGGCTAACGTGCTGATTATATTCGCTCCGACCCGCCATTATTTTCGGCTCTACCACGACTTTGGATCCCAGTTTGGAAAAATATTTTCGCTTATCATCAAAAAAAAAGTTCGTCGTCGGAGTCTGAGACAAATTAAATTTGCATTTGCTAAATTATAGAAATTCACCGTTATCAAATAGTCGTTCTAAGGGTAAAAATTTTTGAAGCCCTTATGAATCGTTTCTAAGTTTGTTATCATCGTCGAATAAATGGAAAAAAAAATGTTATTGCAATCAGTGATAATTACATTGAATTCGCTAAACGTTTCTTGTGTGTAAAAAAAAAAGAGGAGAAAAAAAACCATCGAATACGTTATTTCGGCTCATTGAAACGCCTCAATTGTAACCACCATTTTGCTTTTTTTTTTTTGCATCAATGAAACAACGATTTACTTAGTCTTGAGATGAGCAAACAAACAGAAACTTGATAATCTATGACGAAAAAAAAATGGATATCGATGTTGACGATAGGAATGATGAATTTCTGTGAATAGCTTCTTCGGAAAAAAAAAAACACGTCTTCATTCGTATACATTTTCTCTTCTCTTTCGTTAGATATTCGGCGGCTTTAGAATTGCCGTTTTATCAACGTAGAGATTTTCTAATTGAATAGAATTTATAGCCAATGCGTAATATTTAAGCGGTAATAGTCTGTATTCAATGAGGAAAGAATACTTGTGGATAACTAAATTCACCCAAGAAATTTATGCATAGCCATATAAGTTAAGTTTTAGCGAAAACTACTTTAGTTACTTAAGTAATATAAGATTGTTTCTGAGAAAACATTTGATAATTCTATGCAATATGAGAGAAGAATTTGATTTATTGAATTCAATGATGGTAAGAGAGTTGATGCGATCATCGCAACAAATTCATATCGTTCGATGGATCGATTTATTTTTCTTTATTGAGAAAAAATAAAAAAAAATTATTTATAGAACATTATAATGATCGTTTAGCTGCTAAAAGATGTTTTCATCTGAGCTAATAAACTCCATAATGAAGATCATAAATCATGTGCACTTTAGAGAGGAAATTTCTATGAATAATCAAACTACGCAATAGCGAATGGAGATCTAATGAACGAGTTGTTGTTATTGTTATATGTTTTCATGAAGTTATTCATCGGAGAAGGGACTTTTATAAGTCAATGTATGTTGGAGATATTCATCAGTCATGCAATAGTATCGGGCGTTTCTTGAGCAGCAGGTATGATATGAGGTTAATGAGATACCTGAATTCAAAAACAATAAGACCTTCAATGAAATCTCGAGGTTACTAACTTCGAAGGATTTTAGGGGGCCACTTTCTCTCACATAAGGTTAGAGGGCGGTGGATTTGGTCAAAATGGATGGCTCATGAAGGAGAAGGATACTTGAGATATCAAATCACATCTCTACTCTCCAGCTGTTGTTAGCCCGTTAGTCTCAAATGAGTGAAAGGAAAGAATCTGTTGGCATATTTCAATTTTATTCTTTCACTTAGTGATCCTTCAACTTGACTGCAAATATACGCTAACATTAGCCTCGTACTCACTTCTTTGTTCACCTGTTGCTTCAGGAAGGTGCATTTAAACTATCGCTGAGATCGGTAGCTGCAAAACTCTAAAGGTCTTCAAAAATTTTTGAAAGAAGCCTTGCAATATGAACGGTGAATATCACACGCACGATTAGAGGAAAATACGCGTTTTCGTCTATTGTGATAAAACATCTTTGAACACTAAGTGTTGAAGGAAATTTAACGGCATATTGAGCATCTTTGCTTTTATGTTTAATACTTAGTAGTGTGCAAACTAACTAAAATATATTGCATATACATGTACTTTTTTTTTGCTTGCAATTGTGTGCTTTTTATTGCTTTCAATAAAAACATGCAACAAGCTGTTGTTAACGGTTTGCAATTATTTGATGCAGAAAAAAAAATTTTTTTGCCATTTTTGTTTTTCACATTAGAATGGAATGCGATCGACATTTTTGCATTACTAAATCTCGATATCATCTTATCTAGTCAATGAATTAGTGCGAAAAAAAAATGATATAGGAGCTCATTTTGTGATGTGATTTATGCGCATTAAATCTTTCGTGAACGATATTACAGTGGTCTCCTAGTTGAAACTATCGAGCAGGCAAATAGACAATGTATAGAAAAGATTAGAGATGATGTCCTCATATGAAGCTTTTGTAAAATCACTTTGCAAACTCCATAAAAAAGAGAGCAGATAAATAGATTGCTGTTCTTTTCAGTGGTAATTTTAAATTTGACACTGGCGGCGAGATGCTTTGATAAGATGAGATTCAACTTTCAGGCTGTGACCTTGATTATAAAAAGTCAACTCGTGGATTAGATCCTGAAATGACTGGATTCTCATTTATTTCTATGACTTCATCATGCTAACCACCATATTTTTCATTACTTAAAAAAAAGTCAAAACAATGTTATATGTGGCATTTTTATTATCTGTTACAAATGTGTTTGTGAATTAAAATGCCGATTTACTTGGAAAAGAATCCACCATCACTACAATTAGTCCTTTTTTAATAGTTCCTTTTTTACACATTATAAAAAGTAGATAATTCTACGAAGTTAATTTTCTCAGATTCTCTTTATGATCGATAAAATATAGAAATGATCCTATCCGACAATTATGCATGAAAGTTGCTCCATTTATTTCCATATTTCTAAAGTTTTTTCAAAGTGGGAGGAAAAGTGATATAGAAACCATATGCAGAAACAGAAACAACCTAAATGTTACTGTTGGAAAACGAGAATTTGAAGCTGCAAAATCACAATTATAAAATTGTTTGTTAAGGAAGGAACATACAAATTTGAATTAAAGGTGCACTCCTAATTTGAGGGCTATTGTTTGCTCATATTAAACTGTTGTATATACAGTTTATTGAAATGTTTGTTTATTTGATAAGAAATTAAAATGTTCTGCATGGAAAATTTCTTCATACGCCATCATTATTTGGAATTTTTAATGACATGGTCTAGGTGGTAAAAAAAAAAAATAATTGTGCAATCGCCGTCGGCACTTTTGATAATTTCTCGAAGACGTTATTTTGACCTATATCTAAGAAAGCAACCTAAAGAGTTTAAATTCTTCCGCTCATTGCAGTGGACAAATCTTTGAGATTCTAGCTATTCTAGTTTCATTTCTGCGCAAAATCGTTCTCTTGTGCTAATGAAATTTTCACTCATCATTTATACTATTTGCAAAAAACTTTGTTGTCGCAATAAATAATATTTTCTTCAAAGAATAAGTAGGAGACATCTGTTATCATAAAGGAGTCCATCTACGACGTCACCGAAGAAGAAGACATCAAAATTGCGCAATAAAAACTTAAATATTCTTCAATAACACATTATTAAAATATTTGAAATTGAGATCGAATTGATCAATTATGACAGCACTATAATTGTATTATTTTCACAACAATATATGGTAGCATTCATTTCCATAAAACCCATTATGCCAATTCAATAGTATCGATAATCGGAATAGGGCAATTGCACTTTAATATTCTCTTCAAAGATGATTCTCTTACAATCGACAATAATATAAAAATGAGTAAATTTTCGACGATAAAATCAATCTTGAGTAGCAAATATTTTCGGAATCATCAATAAGAATTGCATAAAGTATTGCATTCTATAAAACGGGTAACAGTATAGAAATAATTTTCTTCATATAGCCACAGTGATGTGAACCTCATATCAGCAAATTGAACATACATGTAACACCCAAAGGTGAAAGTAGTGGCTGCTGCCATATGCAACGATTACCGAAGACGCGTTGCTACAACGCACGAAAAGATGTTATCTTGCGGGCATAAAAAAACTTTCCGTATGTTGTAATGCGGGCAGTAATCAAGATATGAGGTTGATAGTATCCATGAGCACTAAATGGATGTTGTAGTGATGGAACCGGACACACAAAAGAGACATTTTTGAGCCCCCCCCCCTCCCCCTCCTCCACTTAGAGCATAGCACTCGTGCCTTCACTGGTTCCATACAGTGAAGAGGAGGAGGAGGAGAGGGGGAAACGGGGTGCCCTCAACTTGGATGCTTGATCCACGATTATGAATATCCCCTATGGATTGAAATAAATGAGAGACAAATTAGTAGTTTTTGCATGAGTGCATGTAACAAAAGGCAGTTAACAAAATTTTGAACTCTCAGCACTAGGCGGTTCTCGTAGCAGTACCAACCTATACAGCTATCACTACCAGTTAGTATTCGTAGAAAAGTAATAACGCTACCGTTGGTTGCTTATAAATTAATCGGGATTCCTAACTTGAGAATAAGACTAGGAACGACCAAGAACATAGAAGTTTGAGGCGTTTCGATCGGGGATTGAAATAAACGGGTCATGTGGTTTTGTCGGCCTGCCGTTTGCAGCGAAAATAGTTGGACCTCACAGCAGCAATCACCTAAATCAATGCCATCCAACTTCCTGCCTTAGCCTCTGCTTGTGGCAGCGGGAGAAAAAAAAGGAGTCCGCAGGGCTAGGACACAGGGAATTCGCGACCCTGATTTCGACCACGTCAAAGAAGAGGTGGTGACCCCAAATTCGAAAGGAAGTGCCGAGTTTTTAACTCACTCTCCTGAGACAAGAAGCCAGCTGCCAGATTCAGCTACGGAATCAGCGGAAGAACCGATTTCAGATTCGGCTCTTCAGAGCACACTTCCGTATTACATAAATATACAAATATAAATATAAATAAATGAATAAATAAATACACTATATATATATATATATATATATATATATATATATATATATATATATATATATATATATATATATATATATATATATATATATATATATATATATATATATATATATATATATATATATATATATATATATATATATATATATATATATATATATATATATATATATATATATATACTAAATTCTTCTTCTTTTCTCCTTTATCCTCTTCATCTTTCCGATTTTTGTTGTGTCTCTAATCTACCTGCGACATTTCATTTTGTAACTCTTTTATCGATGTCATCATATGTCTCTATACTCGAAAAAGGGAAGAGATTTAAGACTTTTTTTTAAATTTGAAAAAAGGTTTTAATTTTTATCTGATCTTTCCAGTTTAATGAGAGCTCATTGTTAAATTCGGAGGAATTTTTCAGCAAACTTTATTTAATTCCCCGAAAGGATATAACTAAACAACAACGTAATTTAATTGCTACAGCTATTTCTAATGAGCATTATGCGATGAATTTTAACAACTAATTGGGTCTCCTCTAGGGATTGAAAGAGAGTTAACATAGCCGACAAATAATGACGCAAAAGAATTGCTATTTGTCGATTTTTGTAGTAGTGAAATCAGAAACCGATGTTGAGGCGAAAGAGGCGTTTCCGAAGCGTTCGCCGTCCCTCGAGAACTCCTCTTATATTATGGAAAGATGCGATTTCAGGTTGAAGAGAGTTGACGGAATCTGAACCGTGGTCATAGAATGCGTTACTCGCTCTCCCCATATTGTCTATTCGCTCTTGTCATTTTATCATCGTTGTACGGTAAGCGTGCTATCAATCAACTAGAAAAATTACTCTTAGAATAGAAAATAATATTAATATTTAATTTGATTTCAAATAATAAAATTGAAATGAGAAATTCCTCAATAATGTAGAAATACTCAAAATTTATTACGGAGATAACGTTTTTGAGATATATAAAAGGATGCTAACGGATATGAGAAACGAAAATATTCGATTTGTATGAAAGTGATAGTGAAAAATATAATCAAACAATCGAGATTAGGTGCCACTATATTCGTTGCATATACCTTAATGAAATCTATCTTATTCAGATGACGATTTTAGTTGCATTTTTATTCCACCGATTTCTAGCATAATTTTTATCCGTTTTGAGCATTTCTGGATGTATTCTATTTAAAATCTTTAACAGGAAACTTTTCGACGATTTATTTACGTTATGATCTTTATGAGTCTAAGTTTAGACTTTCATTGGTTATAGTTTCAATTCCATATCAAATGATGACTCCATAAGACCACAACTTGTTAACACATAAGATCATAAGACCAAGTGAATTGTTTATTTTCCATGTTGAAGATAAAATAACAAAGCTAATTAATCAAAGCAAAATAGCTAACTAATCAAAGTAAGATCAAAGTAATAGAAGTAAGTTATACCAAATCTATCGTCTTAATTCATTATTGGTGACGACGAGTACTATAAAATTAATAGTGTTATATAAGGGGAAGAGATTTAGTGTTCAAATTTGAATTTAAAGGATAAAAGTTGAAATGACGAATAAATACATAATAAAAATGAGGAGTTTTTTTTTAAAGTGTATTAGCCTATTTTCGATCTTTACCAATGAAATCAATAAGTTGCCCATAATGTGTAGACAATTATTCCGAGCTTTTTTTTTTGCAACTTCTGGATTGAATTCAAACTTGAATAGATTCTTTGGAAAATATATGATAAAACTATTGCCAAAGAGATGAGCATATATAGCAAATAAGTTGTTAACGCTATCTTCTATGAGGTAAAACATATTAGTGAATGCTTCGGTGTAGAGCTTAATGCATGATCTGAGTGCATGATCGCTATCGGTGACAGAGAAGCTTTCGCAGCTCAAGTATTCTATGTTTTTCGTGAATTGAAGTGAGCTGTTTATTTTCGGTGAAAGACGCATAGACTCACTTTGCATGATTCTTGAAAACCAGAGAAAGGTGATGAAGGAAATAGCGAGTCATGACCTAGAGGTCATCAAACACAGTTTCCGGTTTAATAAAAACTTAATAAAAATATATAGATTCGTCAATTGCGGTTCAGAAAAGATGTTTCGATGCATGAACATCTTTTGAATCCTATGCTTACGCGACTTTCAAGTTCGCTCATGCTTGCAACTTGTGCAGAAGATTGGTCGGTAACTGCTGGTGCGACGAAGTGAAGCTTAGGCTTATTTTTGCCTGAACGGATCCTCAACTACTTTTTTTTGTGTTACCTCATTTAACATGATTGTAGAATGAGTGAACATAGTCATATCTATATGAGGTATAAATTATCCTGAATCATTAGTGGTGGTTCTTTTAAATCAATTTTGACATTCCATAGCCCATTTCAGAGATTTAATTCTCGGCACAGTAAAGAAGTAAGTGATGTTTGCTTGCAAATACACGAGTAGCCTTCCAATAGTTTTTATAGCAAATTGTAATGACAACTTGAATCGTTTTTCAAATATGCGCGAAAATGGATATTTCTGTCGTTGATCAATCCTAAGCTTCCAACTTCGTTTCAGCATTAAACGTTTAAGATGTCATCAACTGCCATTTCTTACCTCTTGAAATTCCATAGGTGCATCGAGTTTCGCAAATAAAGTTTTCGACTGGTTAGTTTCATCGGAATGTTGGTCAAGGAATCGTTCATAGCATCAAACAGCAGCTATTTATTTGCTGTATTGTGTGGACTTCGTTAGGATGCATAATTATAAGAGGTGTGAATGATCAATAGCCATCGCTATTTTGCCTTTCAAATTCAATGTCCTCAGATCGGATGAGACGGATGAAAAAGTGATATTCGGAGGTATCTATTTTTACACAGCTAGAACTCGATAGAATATCACTTGCAAGTATACTACCTGAAAGTTGTGCTGAAATTTCCTAATGGATGCTGCGCCGAGTGGAGTTTTTCAAGCCTTTTGATGCAAGAGTTTCGGATTGACCATGTCATCATTCGTCACATATCTAAATGAGCAAGATACGTAATCTTTCGAACGTGCCTAAATTAAATCGAATAGACTACAACAATAGAACATTCTAACGAAAACCGGATTGGTGGTCAGATATTTGTGAATGTCAAATACAAATGCACTACTCAAAATACTCGGACGTGTAAGGCAAAAGTTTTATCAATTTATTGCATAGATCGGTCTATCATAGTCACCTTTGTAATGGTATCGATTCTAACTGTTAGTTACCTCAATTCAAATGTGACGAGTGCAGATTTAGGAGTAACGATATTTTTTCAATTTTAGACGCTGGCTTTTGATATGCCTTAAAATTTCGGATACTTCTATTGTTGTTAGCGCATGGCGATCAAGGTTGTTGAAAATAATAAAACAATTGTATACATTAGAAAATATCTTACCACCTATCTCACTGCCTAGAAAATGATTTTAACACTTAGAATCTTTGGCGTCTTTTCGTGGTTGAAATTGTAGTAGAATTTTTTTTTTCAAAACGTCATGTCCTCTCAGCAATATTGAAAAAAATTTTTGAATATTAAGGAGGCTTCTTTATGACTGCTCATTATTAGGGAAATGATATTTTAATCTTAGCCATTTATTTCTTTCTCTTATTCAAGGAAAATATTTCAATTGCAAGTTCCTATCATTTGCTGCCGTTTAGTAAAGAATGAGGCGCTAATGTCACAATCTTACAATACTTCTTCAAAAAATTTCTTATTCGTTGCCTCTATATCAGTATGGCGAATTTTGATGTTTTATTCATTTAACGCATTGAGTGCTCTACTAATTATCTTCTTCGGAGAGAAGTTTACCTCAATAAATGTAATAAATGTGAATACTAAATTACCTCGGAAGTTTTATTAATGCTTCTAAAGATCTCTTGTAGAAAATTAGATTCAACTCTTGAAGATATTTTCAAGTTGAACTGAGTTCCAACTTATTCGTATTGCACTCTTATAACGTAACTTTAGTGTGTTTTTAAATTTAATCGCGTTAGTAACAGTTATTTATTGGATATGTGTCGAAGCAACTAGGAAAAGAAGATGGAAAGCGAACCGGGGGAGGTTAGTGGCAAATGAGAATTTCTAATAGATATATATATATATATATATATATATATATATATATATATATATATATATATATATATATATATATATATATATATATATATATATATATATATATATATATATATATATATATATATATATATATATATATATATATGGTTTATCGCACTTATGAGCAAAGTACGGTGAAATGCAAAATAAAGAAGGTTCAAGTGTACCGTGTTTTAAGGATTCACAGTCAAATGAACTATGATGACCGAGTGTAATTTTAATTTTGAATGCGTGTCGTAGCAGCAAAAAGCGAAATAACTGTATCGATATTGCAGTGAAACTTGCGAGTGAAGACCACCTCGCTCAGGTTGACTTCACCTCGAATAACTGTGTATTTTTTTTTATCGCGCCTTCATAGGAAACCGTTCTGCAATTTCGCTTCCTTCTTTTAATTGCCCTCGAATGGTTAATCATTTAACGGATCTGATTGTCGCTTGCGGTCTCCGCTTTCGACTCTCTTTCTGCATTGAATGAAATATATTTTCATTCATTTCTGTGCGCAAATCCTACTCAGTTTGTATTTCTTATCAGTATTGTAATCTTTTATGTCGTTCTTGATGAACAAACGAGAACATAGAACTATGACAATCGAAATATCTATGTACTTGACGTCCTTGTGGATCATTCTGGAGTAACAAGGAGTTAGGTCACCCTGCATAGACCGTTATGGACTAATCTTAGATCATCTTAAATCATATGTACTTTTCTAGCTATATCAATTCAATGCAAAGAAGTAAGTACATTAGTTCGTTTCAAATTGTTCTAAATCTGAAATGAACCAACCAACCTGAATTAAATTGTTCGCCTTGCATTAAATAAATCAATAACTTTGTTGCGAAGAGTAATCTCTATTTGATGGAGACGATAAATAATTAATTTTTATGCATATGCGCAAAACCTTATTGTGATTATATCATTGAACTTCCTAGAATATGAATATTCGAGATTGGCCAAATATTTGAATATGCAAATTTTGCTCGTGAGCGAATAAACAAATTGGAATAAAAAGATTTTCAAAAAATATTTCATAAACAAGAATATCACACATACGTTTAAATGAATAAGTGAATAAAGCTTTGCAATGCAGTAAGCAAAGAAAATGTAAATTTTTCGTGTAGAAATTATATATAAGACATTTAGAAGTGTTCAATCTTTGAATGCCGTCTACTTTCAAATATTTATTCAGCTGACACTTAAATTATATATATATATATATATATATATATATATATATATATATATATATATATATATATATATATATATATATATATATATATATATATATATATATATATATATATATATATATATCAGAACCTATTGATTAATTTTTCTTTGAAAGAAATCAAAAAAAAAATCGAATGATTTTCAAATTCGATGGGTTGAAAAATTTAGTAGCCGAAACCTATCTCTGATTATTGATAATGATTCGAAAAAGATTCTTATCGACTTGCAATCAAATTGCTCGTTACAGTGAACGGCAATATTTGGAATAATTTTGATCTACCTCCACTTCTTAGAAATGAATAAAAGAACAGCAATCATCTAATTATCTTCCGACTATTCAAAAATTCTTTTTAATAAGTACAAATTACAGGTACAAATTTGAGACGCGTAGAAGCTACAAGTACGAATTTGAATTACAGGTATGAATGTGAAAAGCGCATGAGAAGTACAATTTTACAGGTACATACTCGTTCATAGACGATGAATTTGGAACGAGGCAAGCAATCTATGAGCTATTTGGTGATGAAAAAGATCTCGCCTCACTAATGAAAAAGACTGATCCGTCATGGCGATATATTGGGCTTGGCAAGCGGTCAGAACGACGTGAACAATTCATCAAACGTCTACCAACTAATCGTTACGCAATGATTGGACTTGGAAGATAAATATATGATTGGATTCTTTATTATTATTATTATTATTTTTTTTTTTTAATGTGGGATGTCGTACTGATTGATTGATATGATGAGAATCTTGCTATACGTATCGCTATATCTCTACAATATATTCGCAACGGAACATCACATATTGCTATGAATATAATCCAACATTCCAACACTTCTGCATATAGTACAACATATCTATCTACGAATATACTATAATAATTCGTCGCCTTTCACAAGAAACGATATCGAATTCAAATTATGATTGAATATGCTCAAATAAGTTCATATCTAAATAGGTTTATTAAAATTCGCGTGGATATGCGCACACATCGGAAATTGTTGATATCGCCCAATATTACAAGTCAAACATATCTATGTCGAATGTCGAATAATTATGATATTTTCATAGCTGAATTCAATAGATTTCATCCCTCTAAAGGCACCTATTGAATTTTGCTAACAAGCTAATTATAGCGTTAAAAATAGCACGAAGAATTAGCTCTCATCAAGCGTATAACATATATCAAAAATTCTATATTATGAAACATTTCAATGATATTTTTTAAAAAAATCCACATTCACCTGGAGATTGAACTCGTTGAGCTTAATTGTATCAATCAATACCTATAGCATGCCATACTATAATTTCTGCTATATGCTATTGCCGTTACAAATTCATCCAAATGAATTATCCAGAAGCGCACATGATTCGTTGTTTAATGCCAACAAATAAGATTCATTAAGCTACGCCCAATCGAATAACCAAATTAGCCCTTAACATGGAATGCAAATTATTTGTGTCGAATCAACGGTGAAGTAGGCATAAGCTGTTGTGAGAAGTAGGTTAGGTAAAGATTCGACACTCCCTACAAAAGCAACGCGTTTTTTTCGCGATTTTTTTTTTTTTTTTTTTTTTTGTAGTAGAAGAGACATCTTTAAATTCTGTCATATTGCCTCGCAATGGTGAGTTCAAGATACAACCCTAGCCGCCTCCGTTCGTACCTATCGTTAACACGCATCCATCTCTTCTTTTTTTTTTTCTTCACCAGCTCCATCTATGACGACGAAACTATTGGCAACTTCGATCCATAAGGTAACTGAATATCTTCTGCAACACATATTTAAATCAATAAATTTTTGTTGAAATTCGTCAAAATTTTTTTGCTAACTGAAAGCATCTGATGCGAAATAAACGGATGAAAAAAACACACATTTATCGTCACTTGAAAAGAAAAAATTTTACACATGAAGCGAACAAAAATACACTCAATTAAAACATAACAATATATCCATTTATCGTTCCGTATTGCTTACTAGGGAACCGGTTGTAAATCGACTCCGACCGGACTCTTTGGCTCCGTCTTAGCGAGCCACTCCGCTCAGCACTGCCGTCGAGGCGAGAGGGGTGGAGTAAGTCCCGACGCTCCTTTTGCGGAGAACTAACAGTGAATCGACTCATCAGCATCCGATGAACATGATATGAGCCCATCGAATAAATTCTAGCCTTCAAACGACCACACAACTGCTAAGCGGAAGTGGGAAAATTTGATGAGGCATTCATTCGTAATGAACACTTTGTTAGTTAAAGCAAAATATCAAGTAAGTAGTGATAGAGCTAGAAATGACTCGAGACAGTCTGCATCAAGGTGTGTGCTCGGTTAGGTGCCTTACGTGACTTTTTGTGGGTCTACGACCTCACCACCTATCAGCTCCTCCAGTGAAACCCTTTCCGCATTATATGGAAAAAAGTAAAGCAAAGAAGGAACTTGTTAAAAGCAGTAAGGCACGTAGCTATGTGTTGATCCGGTTAATCTCGACACCATTCCTCATCCTTCCAATAACATTTCATGCCAACGAACTCTTCAGTATCGATCGAAATAATATTGAAGATCAAAGATTGGTGTATACTTGTCTCGGTCTTATCTTTAAGCCAATCCTTTCTTCCTTCTTTTTCGTGGCCAGATACAAACGTCTCATCAAGCTTTAAATAAGCGGAAGTCACTTATTCCAGTTTTTTTCTGCCTTCATTTAGCCAAGTTACTATAAACTGCTTACTTCGATTAATAAATGCTTAATAATATCGATATTCCAATAGAACACAAACCACACAATACGGACGGACAACAGTTGAGAGGACGCTACTATACAGTGAAAGCTATATATGTGCCTTAAATTGAGCAAAATAATAATTCACCTCTACAAAAATTCATTTAAATTGCAGCAATAAATCAACACATATATTGAAATAAAAAACTAAGAAATAAACGAACGAAGATAGCCCCCTTTTCAATCGTATCAATAACTATGAAATCAAGAATGCTTTAACCTGAAACTTTTCCCTTCATTCTTCCCTTACAACACAAAAAAAAAAAAAAAATGAGCAGGAATAATAAATAAACGATATTATCAGTTGAACGTTAAAGACGCAAACAATCCTAAAAGATGAATAACCATTATGATACGTCAATGGCTTCATGAAGAACGACCTCTTTTTCGATTTCATTCTCTTCTCCTCAAAAACAATAAAAAGAAAAATAATGCAAAGAATAAATTCGTAATTAAAGAGTGACATTCTTTAATCACTACGTCCTGAGCATAAACGAGCAACGTTGATACGCTTTGATGTGTGATAATGCATCAGAATCCAACATCTCTTGCTAACCGTTCTTGATTTTAGTGGCAAACAGTTGAGCTAGGATGAGGATTTTGCAGAAGGACGGGAGGCCTTCCTGGAGCCGAACTAGGACGAGGATACTGCAGAAGGACAGAAAGACCGTTCCTAGCGGTGCTATGCCATAGCAGATCAAACAGCTGTGCCACAGGACGTTAGCACAGCTAGACTGTACAGCAACTCATTAAAACATTATGAAAGATACCAACACTAACTGCATGGTCCAGAAACTGTACCGCCAAATTCTGGCACGGGGAGGTCACTGATTGGGCGCTTGAGCCGGAATAGGACCCGCAGCTGTTTCATATTAGGGTTAGTCTCGGTCAAATGATTAATCCATGCGGCTGCCGTCTGATCGGAAGTTTTCGCCAATACAGCCAACCCGAGTATTGTCTCGTCTCGTTGTTGATGAATATTTTGCTGCTTTGTCCTTGTTCCTCCATGCTCCCAATTACTATGCCATTCTTCGAAGTTGTCGTCATCCTGCAAGTCGGTCTATTAACAGTGTTACGGTAAATTTTCGGACTCAGCGCATTCGCTTTAAAACGACTTTTATAGATAGTTCCAACTAAATAACTTCGCTCTTTAACAAAAGATAGTAATTAAAAGTCATATAAACAGATGCTTTCTATAATGAGTTAGTTTTCTCCACTCTGCCTTTCTCTTCCTTCCAGAAAACCTCAAATTTTCATTGAAGAAATTTAATAACTTTAATTTTCCCCATTTTCTTTTTCTTCTATGTTATTTTAATCCAAAAATAGCAAAAACCCGTTAAATATTTCTTTAGCTGACCCCGGCGAAAGTCGCTAAATCAGAAATATGCAAATAAGTCTAACCTCTGAATCGGGCCTAAAATTGTCGAAATAATTTTCTGGATCCGGATCGGCCGTAAGCCAAACATATTCTACAATTCGATCCATAACGTGCACTTTGCTCGGTCCATTCACATAGAGCGTACTCTTTGCTTTTCTTTCATCCAATAATCTCTGTTGTAATACGCTTTGCGCTGACACCATCCACCGCTCACTTTCCGGCAATTCGCAATCTTTCACCTGAAAACAACAACAACTGAAATTGAATGTAATTTAAAATTTCAAGGATTCAATCCTCAAAGCAGAAATATCCCAAAACCTTAATTGTTATTCCAGAAGTGAACATAAGATGAAAACGAATATATATATATATATATATATATATATATATATATATATATATATATATATATATATATATATATATATATATATATATATATATATATATATATATATATATATATATGAGCAGCATTTAGAGCCACAAAAAAAACATACGAACCGTAACATAAGAGAATGCAGTGCCCGGATCCCTGGCCATCATTTTGAGTGCAATGAACGCCAATTCGACAGCGCCCACTTCACGTCCCTCAATAGATCTCCTGTCGAGGTACTTGTTGCTATGTTTCAACTTCGGCATCCAATACAGCATACGTTTAATCTTTTTAGTCGCAAAATTCCACTCTCCGAATGCGTTCGCCACGATATCATGGACTTCTTTGTCCGGCTGAACCCCTGATTTGTCAATAATCTGAGGTAATTAATTCATATTGAGAGCAGCAATGTTGACAGTCGTGGACACAAATACGCATTGCACTGGAACATTCTACTTCGTGAATAAAGACCTTCGGGCAGAATCTCTTTCCTCTTACAATTCCCGCAGCTTATAAGGGCTCCTAGGTTCCCCCTGTTTGAATAAATCTCTCTTCTAGTTGCTAAGTGATAAGTGCCAGTGCTCTTCACAAAGTCGCTTGCAGTTGTGCATCTCGAGCAAACTTCAAACCTTTGCTCCTCAAAAAACCACATAAGAAGATAGAGTTTACCAAAAATGAAGTAAATGAATCTATACTTGAAAAATAGCCAAGACGGTAAAATAATATTGCTATAGAAACCTTATCTATCCAACAAGGAAGAGACCGATACTAAAAACATATTGAATGCTAAAGACAGATCACTTTATTGCTAAACAATTCTCAAATATGTCATCGCTTTTACAAAGAAAGAAAAAAATGAAATACAAAGTTTATTTTTTTAAATGAACTTCATAGAAATATTTCAAAGATTCTTCTCTTTTCATCCAATATGAGGAATATATTCGAGCAGCAAATTAAGCTAATAAAACGATCATGAAATAGATAAAAACCAACCGAACCATTCCATCTGATCGAGAACCTTTATGCAACAATTCTGTTGCATTGGATAATGAAGGAAAATTTTCTGCAAATCGAGACCACCATATTAACAATCAAAAAAAAAAAGAGAGTAAATTTCATTGCAGCTAAATTCCTTCCAACAATATCAACGAAGCATAAAATTTCCACCTTCATATATAATTTGTACTATCGAATTACTAAAACTAGACTCATTATATTTTGAATTTCTATATACTTCAAAGTATTTTACTGCAATAAAACAATATTTTTCACAATTAAAGAAATCTATACTTCGAAAAAAAAAAAAACAAAAACAGCAATGAACATAAGATCGCAGTCGTATTTTTCTTTAGCAAGCTGGAAAATTTCTTCTCATCGATCAAGAAGTTAGTTCACCTATAATGGCAACTAGTAACTAATAAGCGATAAATGAACAAGAAAATCAAAAAGGAAACGATGAGAAAGGAGGAATAGGTTTAAAAAAAAAATGATGAAAATCTCCAACTTGAAAGGTGTTCCGTGGAATCATTGCACCTTTTGGGAAAACGTTGAGAATAGCCTTATATGTGTCGAGATCCTTATGCAATCCATACTCTTCCAAATATTTTAGTGCCGAATTGATGAATTCAACATGTCCACGCGTTTGAGTTTTCTTCAAACGAAACAGATCTATAAATAGCATCTGTAATAAATCCCGTACATCTTCTACATAGGGCAACTGTGTTGGGTAGGAGCAGAATTTAGGTGACGAGAATTCGAAACAGTGTTCCTCTCTACGCTTGATCAACAGATGTCTTGAATGTGGTACGGGAGAGGTGTGAGAGGAGGGGGCTTCGATATTGCCCTCTGGAGGTGGACGGAAGGAGGGGAATGGTTTTTGAACAATTTTTTCAAGAAGCAGACGGATCCATGAAATAGGTAGAAACAAGATGTTTCAAAAACTTCGGCAAAACTTTCAACCGAAACGTTGAAATAATAGTAAACAACATTCCGATCCGACGGCAGATTTGCGTCAAGATAAGTTGGGATCACACGAAACCACATAAAAATTAACCCAACAGCCGATTTTAGGGGCTACGAAGGACTCAACATTTTATGCAGAAGTTTATAGGTTATCACGTGAAACTCTCAGTGTTTGGAGATGATCTAAACTTGATAGCCGTTGCAATTATCAAAATTAGCATTTGAATTAATTAATGCATAGTTTCATATGTAGATTTTTCAAGCTCAATACTATCAAATGTTCACTCTTATATATCATTTCGATTTATTTGAGAAACTTTTTTTTTTCTCGAACAAATAAAAAAAAAATTTAAGCCGAATAATTGCATTAATTAATAATGAAAAATAGTGGATCCACTATGAAATGAGATAAAAACTTGCTATTCGCTTATATATTATCGTTGTAAATTGTGAAAGAATATTTCGGTAGCGACTAGAAATTTGGTGAACTAATAAAATCATTAGATAATCAAAGCAATAGAAATTACTATAAGGGATGTTCTCTCATAATTGAGCGTTGTAATAATCATTGAAGTGCACAAAAAGAATGAAAAGAAAAAGTGATGAGAGTAGGATTTTATTAAGAAGCGATGCTAAGATACCGCTCCAAAGAAGATACGCAAATGGAGGGAGATGATGGATTTTTCAAGTCCAATTTAAATAGTTGAAAGATTCTTTCTCAAACTTTTTACTGCGAAAATATAAAATGTCTCCTCCATGTGAACAATAAAAGTAATATGTGCCGTTAAATATCGATCATCATGAAAGATGATAAAATCATAAAATCACCTTTGTATCATCTCTAAATTTTATGAAACGTTGAAATTGAATTAATTAACCTGGCAACTTGGAATGACATATAAAATCATACCTGCAGATACCTGTATTAATGATATGGTCAAAGAAAAGATTACAGCTTCACCTCTACAACTTCAAGTTTCTCATTCTCTAAGTTCGAATTCCGACCTGAACTACATAAATGGAAATTATGTGTGAAACATATACCGATAGCGGCGTTGAATGTTCGTTTATTTCGCTGCTCAGGTGGGATCGATTCGAAATGTTCATCGATATGTTGTAGTCGAGTTTCTGATGGATTGTTCGATCGTTTTTCACCTCTCGATGCATGACGCCATAGTAATTCACTTTGCGCATAAATTTGCTTATGCAAAGCGTGTAGTTCGAGTAAATGAGTGAATCTCTTCATTAACACAGCTTTGGATAAGATCGTCTGCAAGTAACATGGAACGATAAGCATAGCCAGAACTTGCTCTGGATATAGAAGACAACCGCGAACTATTCTTGTTGGTTTTTTCCTTCTTGTTGTCTTTTTCATTTCCGGATTACCTATTTGCCACTTTCTCTACTCCACATAAAAGATCTCTTCGCCAATTCCGCTCTTCCTTCCTCCGCCTAACCCTTCACTACACTCATGAAGGAGATTCAAACATAATATAATATTGGTCAGTCTTAATCAAATGGCGAGTGAGATCTGCAAGAAACGAATCTAAAATAATCCATTCATAACCAAGATTAACTGATAGCATATTCTAGGGCAGAAACCCTATTGGATTAAGACCTTTAATGCTCAACAATTGAAGAAAAGCTTCGTCGTATGTGATCCTCGATCCCGTATGACACAGACAGATTCAATGAATCACTAGTAGATTTAATAAAACACGGATTAAGAAGGATGCCATAGGTGAGCTTGGTAAAACTTGGTTTAACTCCAGTAACTGGCTCCAAGAGTGGAGAACACAAACATAACATATGCAAAACATAGCAAAATATGAACATGTTCACTGAAGAGTAGATTTTAATAGTCTATCATAGCTACACAACAATATAACAGGCATGATTTTTAGTATTGAGATGGAATGATTGGTACTGATTGATTAATTCATAGATAACTGTCCTATTCCCCGTCCAACTATCAAAATGTGACGGTTTTTAATTCTTTAAGAACCGGATGAAGACGCATAAAGGCTTCAATTCAAGTCTCTGAACTATGTGTTATATTGGAACACCAATAAGGCGGAAAACGTCTCCATTGCTCTTTGAGAATCTTCATGTTCCTCCGCAAACATAATTGGTATTGCATAATACCAATATCTACGGAATGTGCTATACCGGTCTTTCACTACCTTTGCAAGGCAAAAAAAAAACCCTCCTTCATCCCTCTTCGTTTCTGTGCCTAGAAAACCGTCGTCCTCAACATTCAAAAGCCCTTCTCGTCCCCGAGGATTCGCAACGATTTATTAAAACGCTCCACCAACAAGCTCGAGCTGAGCTTATTGCAGTAGTGCAACAGTACGCAGAGCTAAGTCCAAGCTAAATCTGATTTCGATCCTGGTTACGATGAAGCCTACGCTCCGATTAACTTACAGCATGAAGATGGGATCAATCTGGTGCGGGTGCTGATTCGACTGTAGTTAGTCACCCGAGTGGGGCCAGGTTAGTGAAGCCAGGCTTTTCCCCATGCAACTATAATTTATTGGACTCAACTTGCGCTCTACTGATTTCAGTGTGCACATGAACATCAAAGACTACACAACGATTCCTAAGTGAGCTTTTGAGTCGAGAATCTCTCCATATTTGTTCAAAACCTCAACTCGTTTGATCCACACCACTTGCAGGAAGTTTGTGACTGCCATCGGTTTGTCCATTCATCTCTACACTATATGGGCGAAGTCTTTTAACCTTTATAGCGCCCACAATTATATTGTCGGAGAAGGACAGGAAAGGCTTCCTTTCCCTAGGGCTCATTACAGTAGAGACTTAATAATTCACCGAATTTTTCGTATCAAGTCTTTATTCGTTGTCGAGTTGAGTAGGGTGGACGGAGAGAAGAAACGAAAAAAAAAACCCACATATAAATCCCCAGAAATCTATCAATTACTATACTTTCTTCCTTTCCAATAAATTTCTTTCCAGGTGGGCAAAAAAAAAAAAAAACGGCATTTATAGCTTCTAAATATGCCTTCGAATCTTGAGAAGAACGAAAAATATGAGTGAATTTTTCAGCAACGGCTCGATTATTTTTTTTGGTGACGCTTCAGAGATTGTAACACGCTATTATTTGCAAGAATTTCCTCCTGCCGGAAGTTCCACATAATGCACGTTCAACAGTTTATTGCTGCATTTCTTCCGTGTAGCTTCCCACCTCTAAATCTCACAATTTAGCCGTCGTTAAGTAATGCTTAAAGATCAACGTTACAACCTTGGTGGCATATCGTTGCAGTTTAGGCATATATCGTTCGATATGTTGATGGTTGAACGATGTCGATTTTATTAATTTTAATTGTTTTATAGGTGTTGTTCGTTTTGTTCTGACGAGGGAGGGGATTGGAAGGGGGGAGGGAAAGGAGGGGGAAATCTTTGTTCTCCTTCTCCTCATTCCTCTCCCATACTTGGTTAGCTTTTAATTGTTCAGCAGTTTGGTGGTCATCCCGTTTGTTTGAATTGTTTGTCTGCCTATTGAATATTGGGATTGATATTTCTGGAAAGGCGTATGCTTCGTTGTCATGATTTGTTTTGAACGATTTGATTGCCTTGTTTTTTCCATATATTTTCTCGCAGGATGTTTTCAACTGCTGGCCTACGAGTACGAGAAAAGGTTTCGATGGTAATGAAAAAACACTCCATGACTTTAGGTATTACCTTATTGCTGAGTGTCTAAAGCAGTGAAAAAGATGCACCTTTTGATGAAATCATCACCAATCTTCCTCCCACCATTTTAACACTTGCGTTTATTGCTAGAGATGTGTGCGGACTCCCTCATGAACAAGAAATCCAGTTGTGTTTCGATGCTGCTTATATTGCCCTCAGATTACTCGGTGTGCATTCAGTGAATGCTTGTAATATACCAGAATTTCTGTGTTACCCTCTCTCTAACGTCGAATAGAGTCTATCCGAGAACAGGACTGTGAAAACCGTTTACTTCAGGTTTGATGGGACCTTGTGTAGATATCCCTTTGCACCGAATTTTTAGTCCCTTTCTTCCTCGAATTTTGCACCTTCCATCGTAGAGATGTTATATAGACATCCTCCTCTCCCGTAGCATTTTCGCTTTGCAATTACATTTCATCATTGCCTATTGTAAAATGAAATATATTGCATAGAGTTGGCTTCGTTAGATTTCAGTATTTTGGAGTGATAGAGGTGTAATCAAACATGTTTTGTTGCAATGTAATAATTGAGCTCCGTTGTTCTCTCTGCAATGAGGCAATTTTTACCTTTTTGTTGTTATTTGATTACATATTCGTTTTTCTTCCATTTTTGCAGGTCTTTTAGGATCATTGTGTCGTTATAATATCCTCCTCTTAGAGGAAGCATTTTCGCATAAATCTTCTTCCGCAAAAGTAATATTTTCTATCATTAATGATAGCTGGTTGATTTGTTCAAGGCATATTCCTTCATTTCTTCAGATAGCTGTATTTTAGGAAAGGGTAACATCGACTAAGCGAATATGCCGACTAAAGCAAAAGGAGATGTGGTAAATTTATTTCATTTTATCTTTTTTTTTCTTGATATTCGAATCTTTTTTTTTTGAGATTTTTGTTGGTCTTTCTGTATTATCCACTATAGGTAGCAATTAATCGCCTAAATATTTGACTAATAGTTCGCATCAATGTTAATGAGATAATAAGTGCTAGTACCAATTTTGTGAAATGTCGGTATATACTGCTGAATGTGTATCTGTGCCGTTGGCCTTGGTAAGTTTTTCTTTTGTCTCGTTTATGAATAATGGAACTTAGAATTTGGATATATACGATATTAGAGTGATGCCACTTGCATAAATTGGAAAATTAAGTAAGGAGGGAGTTTATTTGAACGAGCCGAGCATAGATGCATAGAAGATAGTATTTCCTATTAGAGGTTTTAATTAAAGTGTTTGTATTTCCACTCGTATCGGTATATCTGGCTGAAAAGTTTATGCTGAGTCGCATATAAGTTGTGGAATCTCTTCCAAAAAGTTAATAAGAAAGAGAATGGGAAGGGAAATATGTGCTTCGAATCATTGCTGCCACCTTTGTCGCTGGATTCTTTTGGTTTCTTTTGTGTATTCTGTACTTTCCATCGTTTTCTTATATTGTTCGGAGCATATTACTGTTTAGTATTGAGGAAGGACTGATCTTGTCGTACATATATGGTGCAGTAATATGCTTTCAGCTGAGGGAGTACGTTGTGGTGGGGCGCAAGTTGCCAACCGAGAAAGAGCCCAATCCCCCGCTGTATAAAATGCAAATTTTTGCGAGTAACCACGTGATCGCCAAGTCACGATTCTGGTATTTTACGAGCATGCTTCGGCGAGTGAAGAAAGGACACGGAGAGATCATATCTTGCGAAGAGGTTAAATTTTTTTTTTTCGTTTTGGTAAAAGAGCCGAAGAAAAGGAGCTCAACTAGATTGTGATCCTAGGTTACATGAGGGCTTAGCCAGCTTCAGATTAGGTGTATTTTAAGCCATTGTGGAGCGTTTTTTGCAGCATCAGGTTGCCGATGTTTTATTCAAGTGGAATATGAGTTTCATCACTTTTCGTTTAATTTCCAACAGCACTTTATAGAAACTGACACTGAGCCGACCCAAATCGTTGAAGAACACTCAATGCTTATTCATTTTCTTTTATTGTTATGGTTGTTCGTTTAAAAAAAATAGTTTTTTTTTTCGGCATTAGCTCAAACTTCTTTCATATCTTCGTCGGAAAATCTATTAGTGGATCGTTTTTAAATGATACACATTTCTGAATATTATCCATTCTTCCGCAAGAATTTCACATTGAACTCCATATATATGAGTGTGTGTCTTTTGGAGATATTTGTTTTCGAAACGATCGTTTTATTATTTATGAGAACGAATTAAATCGATGGTAAAGTCGAGATGCGCCAAGGTAGATGCTCGATTTATGCGGTTATAGATTTGGCATAAGGAAAGAGTATTGAATTATCTATTCTCGGAAATGAGGTGGAAGGGTTTTCTATAGTTGTGCTATTACAATGCAAAATTTATATCAAGGAGAGACTATATTAAATGTTTCTCTCCGGGTGGTCAGATTGTACTCAAAAAATGCCCAAACATGTGTCTATAGCTTAATCTTTCAAAAGTAGGTTCACTCTGTAGCAGGAAAAGGTTTTATGGTTGCCGATTCTCTGTTTATGGTGAATTCCTTGGCACAGAAGAAGGACGGAAGGCTGATACGGAAGTGTTTGATTCGATTGTGTTGTTGAGGTGCTGAGGTCTATTTAATGGTGGGGTTTGTTTAGATATGTTTTCATATTAGAAGCAAACTACTTCAGATGGTACTAGTGGAAACCGTGCAACGGAACAGTTCTCGATATTTGCCTTTAAAGTTTTACAAATATTTGCATTTGCCCATCGATTTTGGGGCAATTGCAATGGTCACTTTTTGAGGTGTTCGAGAAGAGACCAGGTAGCGTGAAGAACTATGGAATTTGGCTGCGATACGATTCACGTACGAATCATCATAATATGTATCGCGAATATCGTGACAATACAGTGGCTGGAGCGATAACACAATGCTATCGGGATATGGGTGCTCGTCACAGGGCACTAGCTGACCGCATACAGGTTCGCTGTTTAGTTCGGCGACACGAGAGGTGAGGTAGTAAACTCTGGCTCGTTTACTGCCTTATCAAGTTAGCGTCCTTAAAGCTGTAGCATTTTGGTATTCTGATTGTGAAGCACTGACGCTGATATAGCTGATGTTGGCACTACAGGATAAGGCGCAAAAGGGTTGCTGCGATCGTTGAAAGTGGTTGGACTTTTTTCTTGAGTGGAAAATGTGCCTGCATTCGTTGTAAATTTTATGATAGGTTCCATGCGTCGCTTGAGGGTATTGTGGGTTTGTGAGTAAATTTTCCACAGATGCGTATGACGGTGCAACTTTTACGTCGTCTTGTAAAGTATTTAGGTGGTCGTAGTTTGATGCGTTGCTAACACATTCCGGAAGATGAGGGTATTCTAATGCAAGGCTTCTGAATTCGTAATTCATTACGGATAACGAAACAATCAATAGTTTTTTTCATTCCGGATAACGAAACAGTCCGGAAGATGTAATGCAAACATTCCGGATAACGGAAGATGTAAATCAATCAATAGTTTTTTTTTTTTGCCGTCGATATGAGTTGAGTCATTCTATCGATTCTGCTCGATCCATCTGCAGTCGAGATAGCGTGAAGTTGTTTGTCTATGCGGAAATTCGTCTTCAAACAACAAGTGGGACGAGTGCTGGTTGACATACCAACTATAGTTGAAACGGGTTTCGTGCAGTTATCTGTTTAGCGAGTGTTTATAATCCTTTCTTTTTGAGTTGGATTCATCCTAGAGGTTCGCACGGAAGTTTCAACGGGAGGCAAGCTCGGGTTTTTTTTTTGAAGTGCTATACAGGACGTTTGTACACATGCGCATTGAGTTGCATCGGTTAATCACTGCTTCGAGAAATGTCCTGCACAAATTGTTTGAGTCGTCATTTGCTCGAAATAACGTCGTAGAATCCCTGCAGCTGTTTGTTGACTTACGTTACCGCATATTTTTCTTTTATCGTGACGAGGTTGAAATGGTAGAACTTGATTTTCTTGAACTTGAAGTTGGTAGGGTGTCTTATAGCTTGTTTTATTTTCTTTGAATTTTATCTTGAAGATCGTTAGCCTGAAAGATTTCCTTGAAACATGATAGAACTTGAAGAAATCAATAGAGCAAATGATGTCTTGTAACGATGACTTGAAGTTGCTGATTATATGGTCAAATTTTGCAGTAATTTCGAAGGCTGCTGTTGGTTGAAGAGCAATTGTTTGCAGGGATACATCTCATTGCATTGCTTATCAATTGTCACAGCGAAGTTCCTCTCATTACAGATTGTGATATCTTCATGAAGAAAACTTTCATACTTAAACGATAAAATTATTCCAATCTTTTTGAACATTATTTGAGAGAAATTTTTCGACTTATTTCTTAATTTCAGATCATCAAGGTACAAGTGATAAAGGCTTCTGAATGCAAGCGTGCACCTGTCAAACAGTTCCATAACTCGAAGATTCGCTTCCCATTGCCACATCGCGTTACGAAGCGGAAGAATGCGGCTGTGTTCACGACTCGCCATCCGAGAACACATTTCGCATAAAGGAAGTGAATGCTAATGGGAATGCATTGATTGTGAAGTTGTTGTTGTTTTTCGTTGATGGCATTAAGTAAATGTTCTTTAATCGTTTCTTATTGCTTCTTTATTGTCATAGTTGATGCGTTATCATTAACGCTACTTGAAGTTTATCGATTGTTTGATTATTGAAATTATTTGTCAATGAATTGTATTTGAAGATGTCATTAGTGAAACATTCTGGAGGAAGAGAGTACAGAAGTATAGAAACTTTCGTTGTGAATAATTTAATGAGGAAGGGAGAATGACGAGGAAAGTCTTTATTTCCGAGTTGTTTTTTTATGAACAGGGGTTGTTTTTTTTTCGATTGTTATTTATACTGGAAAATTTGTTGTATTCAAGTTTGGCTAATGAGGGTTCAAAGGCCTTTTCTATGTATTTCATGATCTTCTGCTTGGGGAAGTTGGATCTCGTATTTCTAAGAATACAGGACTACTTCAGAAAGACTCCGGTCAAGTCCGGCTGAGATTGCGATCTAAGTTGGGGATAGATCCAACCTGGGTCAACTATAAGGTCGGGGCGATCCGGATTTTTTTAATATGTGAATTCTACTCGACCGATTGGCAGCGTGCTCAGTTAAGTTTTTGAAGGGCGGGTGGCTTATGTAGAAGTGTGCGAAGAGTGGAGAAGGATGCGGTTGCCGAATGTTCCTGAAGCCACTTGAGGTGTGCCTCCCTCTTCATGTAGTACTGAAAGAACGGTTGTTAGCGTTGAATTTACGGCGTCATTTTTGTGGATTTGTGCATAGCTGCGTTATATGCATACGTGGCTGTGCGTGAGGGTTATGTGTACCTATGTGTGTGCGTCATATTCCAGTCGGGGGCGGTCTCGTACGCTCTAGAGGATAGCTCAGGGGCTAGATTACACCTGAACGTTCTTTGGGTGAGCGGCGTTGATTTTATGGGCTGCTCCCCTCCCCATGGCATATCAAAATATTTTCTGCTATTTTCTTATTTGGTCTTCCGGGCGTTGATTTAAAGAAGCGGTTTTTGAAGAGTTCATTTGAGCGCGTATATTATGTGTGGCGATGAAGGAGCGTGATATATGAATTTTCTGTTCCTTAATAATCTTTATAGCTTTCCTCGCTCTGAGCGATCCCGATAATTCGAGAGGAAGTTTCTTTCTTCTGATCGTCCGTTTTCACTATATAGAATTTCCATCGCGTAGTTGTTGGTTGCTCGGTTGCCGATTGGTTTGGATGGAATGACAGGTGTTATAAGGCAAAGAGTACTAGTTTTTAACAACAATGCAGAATGAGTTGGAGGTGAGATCGATTTTATTTCTTTAATTGGTGAACTCAAAGTACATAACTATGTGCCTTGTTGGCTGTAACGTGGCAGACCGAATTATCGATCGAGAAAAGGTGAGCGGCGATACGAGGACGAGGGAGTACTTCATCGATCAAAGAACGTCACGGGTAGTTGCTCATGGCGTTCACTCTGCGAGAAGGTAAAGAGCAGTTGTCTTGAGACGTCTATATAGCGATGTTCGCGTAGGTTTTCACCAACTGCCAGCCAGCAGCTGTCTGTGTTTATTCCCTTCTTGTTTTTGTTCCCTGCATTCATTTTTTCGAAGGTTGTTTGTTACTTGCTGGATTTATTAGTAAACGTGTTTTGCATTTTAGGTAGTATTGTAAAGTATTTTGGTCTGGTTGCGTTATTTACAACTCTTGTTGTCTGCGAGGGAGAGGACTACAAACAGAATTGATGAAAATTTTCTAGGCCCAGAAAGGGCTATTTCTGCTTAACAATACGGTGACGCTTTTTTGTGGCAAACCGTCTCTCGGAATTATATTTCCCTCCTACCTCGCATTGTTGTGAAGCAGAAAACGGTGTGGGGCAAAGACATCAACCGTAGTAAGCTGTTACCATTCTATCGGGGCTTGGATTGGTTATAGTTACTGCGAATGTCGATCCTCTGATTGTACCCCCCCTTCATATCCCATACTCCAAGCAGCAAGTAAATGTTTAATGTTTTTTATGTCGCGTGATGCGTATTTATGACTGGAAACCATGTTGCAACGGTCCATTTGCAGAATTCGGAAATAGCGCCAAGATGCCGGAGATTCCAGAGGGTGACTACGAGAGAGGAAAGAAAGTGTTCAAGCAACGTTGTTTACAGTGCCATGTAGTTGATTCGAAGGCCACGAAGACTGGCCCAACATTGCATGGTATTATCGGACGAAAGTCTGGTGCTGTGCCAGGCTTTGATTATTCTACTGCCAATAAGAATAAGGTAATAGAACATCTGGTAATTAAGGTGTGCGCAAGATTTCATTCTTGAAGGTCAACGAGAATCCGTCTATAGGTGAAGCTAATTTGTGATGTTTTGCTTGCGGCATGGATGCTATAAGGTTTTCATAAAATTGGAGTTTCATTGGCTAAAAAAGGTAATAGTATGAAATTGTACTCCATGCCAACATTACCTGTGTAGTTATTTGGAGAATACGGTGAAATTTGAGCGAAAAAATAAATATGGACAAAGCACCTTTCAAGAGAGTTACAATAAGATAGAGTTAGCATGATATAGTTTGATGCAGATTGTCCGTTCTGAGTTTATAAATAATTTTTCTTCTCTGACGTATATGGAAGGAAAGGTTCATATCATTGCGGAGGTAGTTGTATTGATAGAGTTGAGTGTACCTCATGAGAGAATCTCTGGCAAATCTGTGGGTCGATATCTGCACCGTCATGATTGCTTTTCCGAGCGCATTTGAAGCATGACACTGCTATTTGACAATTTCGTGCGTCAAGACATCTTCTTCGCTCCGTTTTTTTTCTATTTTTGAGTGTATGCGCCATTTCTACATTCGTGTTTTTTTTTTCCCCCTATTGCCATGTTAGAAATGAGAAGAAGGCAAGTACGTTGATTTACTTTCTTGAATGGCTCTTGGCTTGACTTTTCAAACCAGATGAGATTGATATGATTCGAAAATTCCCATTGTGGAGGACTTCCACATAATTTTGTTGATCACATGGTTATTATCCCTGGTGCAGTGAGACGGCTACCCGCTCGAAGGAAGTTTTGCGGTGGAAATTTTTTGTAATTTATATTATAGCATGTTTTAGTACTATTGACAAAATTGAAATCGATAGTTGGCACTGAAATCGACGTCGAGTTTAAGGCCTGTTTCTTTTGATGATAGTGGTAGTTATCATTGCTATTAAGAGGCCTCGCAATAAAAGCGTTGGTGCTCGATTTCAGCACCATGTCTTTATGCAGTTAGGAGTTATATCATGCTGTAGCCGGAGCTTAGTTATATTTCGGCTTTTTTTTAAAGATGGCTTTGGTCTCTAGCATATCTAGTTTTCTGGGCTTACTGAGTCAGCAAATTTACTTCTTGTCGCTATCCGGTATTGAGCACCGCATAGCACGCAACTGCAGAAGGTGCTGTAATAGGCTAACTTCAATGGTGATTGTGTTATGAATATTGCAATAGCTGTTGGAATTAAGAACAAATGTATTATTTAGGGTGTTGTGTGGACTCGTGAAACACTCTTCGAGTATTTGTTGAATCCAAAGAAATATATTCCGGGCACAAAGATGGTATTCGCAGGATTGAAGAAAGCCGACGAACGTGCCGATCTGATTAAGTATATCGAAGAGGAGTGTAAGAAGCCTATTAGCTGAATTGTTTTGTTTCCCCTCTTTTCCCAATCTGTACTACTATCGTGCATTGTCGCATTGGCCTTAGTACAAGCTGATCTTGTTTGTGTTGTCTGCTAGTTGCTATGTGAATGTAGTTGAATATTGCTTGTTGAGTCATGGCGCATTCCACCTAGTCGAACGATTTGATCGTTATTAGCACTTCAGTTATTTCGTGTAGAATTTTCAAAAATTTGCACCTATCGAAATCTGGTATAAATGTCCCCTGATGTGAACAATAGGTGAAATGATGAATTACACGTATACCTCTTTGATGATGAATAAAGTTTTATTTAAATGCGAAGAAGCACTGAATGATGATACTATGACAATAATATTGATACACCCATATATGAGACAGCTTTCTATGGTACCAGAAATAGTGGGAAATAAAACCGGTCTTCTCTGGGCAGGTGAAAAATATTTCCTTGCGAGGTGGCGAAGATGGGGGGGGGGGGGGGGGGGGGGCGGGAATGCTTTTTGGTTTTCCCGAATAGTTGAGGGGACGCAACTGCCTCAAATGTTACCCATGTCGAACTAAAGGACGTTAACGAATTTGTTGCTGAAGAATATGAATGCATTCTTTCACGTTTTTCGCTGCCGTGTTTTTTGGAGAAACCTTTTCCGGTTATTCCGGTTAATTGTTCCTTCTGATAACAGGGCATTAATGCAAACCTGAGGGAAATATGTGTTCTGATAGGAAAAAGATGCGTCATAGCTGGTAGATAGGTTTCAAATTACTTCCTAGTCGGGTACGCCAAGACAAGTCTGAGCTAAGTCACCGGGTTACAAACGGGTCGTTCCGAGTCTATATTTGTGAATTGATTTTTGTGAAGGTTTCGGCGAATACCTCAAAAAAAAAAAATAAATAAAATAAGGTTTCTAACCGTCGACAGTGCCACTTATTTGGAACCCTTAGTACTTAGTAAGTAGGCGCGATACAAAGCTTTAGGCAGTTCCATGTGGCGGAATCTGCTGCAGCGTCAAAGAGTTATATGTTCGGAGCCTTGAATGGCAAACGGAAAGAAAAAATTGGTTGAGACGCAAAACGAATGGTGATCTATCCGGTACGGAACGGAATGTGAAAATGTTCACGGCATCTGAAAGAAGGGTCGATCTTGGAACCGCGCTAAGCTGGACCAGACCTCGGATTGGTTAAAGTAGGCCATAGCTGAGGAAATGGGTTTAATTCATCTCCAGATGGTCTTTGAGTGGTTCCTGATTGTGGTTCGGGTCATGGTCGAGTAACACTGTTGTGATTTAGGTCCAGGCTAAGGGAAAGATATGGCCGGATGTATCATAAGCTCTTGTTGGCTGTAAAATGACCTTTCAAAGAAACTGGGAAGCGTGTCTTAAGTTTTTTGAGTTGCTTCATCCATCCAAACTCCTTCACGAATACGAATGCTTAGGGATCTTACTTTCTACCAGAAACATTACTGGCAGACAGTTTGTCGAACCGGTCGTCATGGTATGACTGCGAATTACCTGGTAGTCAAACACTAAAAGAATTTCATCCTTTCGTCAAAAGCACATCTTCACCTGTGTATTGTAACTGCCCGACCTTCTATAAGGCGCAAATTATTTTACTGATTGGGCTCCGTTGTATTCCGTCGGATTCCTTAGTTTATCGTTTCCGGGCAGCTGCCGTTGATTTTGGCGTGCAAGAGAATTGGATATGCCCGAGAATTGACCTCTCCAAGATCTAACTCTCCGAGATTTCGACCTATACTGGAATTCGGTGGAACGACGAAGGAAATACGTTTAACTCTTTAACTGAAGTTTCATATTTGTGGAGAAAATACATAGTATAGCTTAAACTACAAATTAATTCAAAAGTCTTTCCGAATTTTTGATTTTTGCTTTTTTAAGTTTTTTTTTCCCCCCCCCCCCCTAGTGAACTTATTCATACAAAAAAAAGCATAGATTACACCATCGATATTTGACTTCGATGTAACTATTTGTTTAAAAGTATGGGAGTGACACTTTTATATCTTCTACCTTCAATAGTACAAATGAATACATTACCATTATTTTATTTTTAGCTGTAATTTCTCCATTCATTGCTTGAAGAATTCGTTTTTTTTTTTCCATTTCTTTGATAAGACGTAAATATATCCTATAAATCAACATAAGATTACAATGTAAGATTTGCAGATGCGTAGGAACTTAGTGCTCAACACTGAAGTCGAAAAAGTGCAATAACGACACTTGTTGATTAAATTAAATGCAATGCAATCGAAAACAGTTACCATCCATTTGCACTTCATCCGGAAAGCTGCAAAATAGTTAATGTCGCACCGCTGTCTAAACGTCGAACAGTGCGGGCAGGCAAAAAAACGACATAATCACCTCCGATTGTAACAACCAGGAAGGCCCGTATACGTCTGCACATATGTTGCATCTGCGCATATGTCGGTGTTTGTTTCTTTGACTGCTACTTCTAACCAAAAGGCATGGAGGTTAGGAAGTTGCTGGGTATAATGCACTCTATAGATTTGCTTCTTACACCGACATTCAAATTGATCCATCAATTTCGAAGAACGTCATAGATAAACATGGTAGTGGTGCTTAAACTTTTCACTCATCCTCGACCGACTGAATCTTCATTTCGGTTCCCTTTACAAGCAAGAACCAACTTCTTTTGCTTAAATCAAAGACAGCATTACTATCAAAACGAATTATCTCAAAAGTTTAATCAAGAGATCTGTTTCAGCGATGGAATCATGAAGCGTATCATTCACTATTTTCCACTTGTTCGCAACTATCCACCAGTTGGCTTCGATTAACGCAATAGCAAAATCGCTTTTCCTTAGCGAATGCAGTGTTCGTTTTGATGAGCTTTCATTGATAATTGTTTGGAAAGCGATCATCTTTTATCTATCGTGAATAGCTCATTAATGATTCCTCGTTTGTTTGAAGCTCTCGATGATGTTTTTTTTTTTTTTTTTGATGGTTAAAAAATTCTTATTGCCACTAACAAACATTAAAATACGCCATGGATAGAGATCTAAAACTTTATTTTTATTTTCAACGTTTCAGTATCTGATTGCTAACCAACAAACTAAACGTGGCGCTTATAGAAAATTTCAGACGGGTATTTTTGTTGTGATATTGCAATTTCCAGGATATCCTTTTAGAGGATTTATACAAAGAAAAGAAGAGCACATTAGGCCTAATAATTTGCATAGAAAGCAATATCAAATACACCATTTATTTATTATACAAATATATTTCAGAAAGAAAAAAAAAATCCATCATTTCAATCATCTTCCAATAGGAAGTTCCATGAAATTGTAAAAAATTTTTACTTTATATTATCTTCTAATAAAGAATAGCATAGTTATATTTGCATAAACGTATAAATGTCGAAGGTGGCGCTGATGAAAAAAATGACTTGCAAATGAAACTTTCAATTATTTTATCAGGATTGGCTGATTAAATGCAATCGTATTTCATTCCTATAGCATTGATAAACAGGGAACAATTCACTTGCTTTTGTTGCCGCCATTAATGGCGAAAAATGCCCAACGGGAATGTCTTAAAAGCAAAAGAAGATCCACTTGTTCCTGCCGTGTTAGAGCATCAAACTTCTTCAAAATATTTATCGACGAAGCGTTTTTTCTCTTGTGAGTGCTAAACTCTCCAAAAAATTATGTCAGATGAGTGGAAACGAATTGTGTCGAGGAAGATCCACTCAACCGATGAAACATTCTCATAAATTGCCAGCAATTGATTTTAAAAAAATGCGCAATTAGAAATTTATCTATCAATCGAACGGTCGATCCACTCTTAAGGATCCGCAAACAAACGAATCGTTTTTCCCGTTCGAATGATTTTAAAATATGAACGAAAAGGAAATTGAAATACGAACGGAAATTTTTGGAATGAACATTTTCAAGAACTGATGAAGAAATTTCATAAATTGATATGAGCGGTCATTTTATTCGAATGAATAAATCCATCATATTTCGCAATTTCAGTTGTTTTTTTTTTTTTTTTGATTGAATGTAAGAATTAGTCTCATACACATCTATAAGAGAGGGGATTTTTATCGACCGCAATGGAGGGGAGCGGCAACTCTATAGGAGAAAATTATTACATATTATTTCGCTAAAATTGCGAGCCTAACTGCTAAGGTAATCATTTTCATTTGTCATACTCATAGGTTCTTTTCTTGCAGAATACTTGCTTTTATATTAATGTAAGAAAATGGCTTTCACCCATACAATTTGGGGAAGGGAGGAGGGAGGATGGGATGGGAGAGGGAGGGGAAGCATAAAATAATCTAGAAAGAAAGACAACAACGTATTTACAAGAACGATTATTTGAACCTTCTCAAGTGTTTTAGAAGCTTTCATTGAAAGAGAATGCTTTTTTTTCACTTAGGAATTAGCATATTCATTTTATCATTCTAATCTCATAACAGAAATTGCATCAATATCTTATAATTCACTGAGGAGAATGTATGAGCGAAGCAATTGTATCATATAATTTAAAAGAAACCACACATTTCCTCGCCCAATAATGAACATATTATGCAAACAGATATTTTATTATTATCACATATGAGTGGTTAGCCGCCTATTCATTTGTGTTAGCGGTTGTGTTGAGCATCGCCCACTCAGGAAATTCATTCAATGGGAAGACTACGTTCGCAAGTGTCATCATATAACCAACAATAAGACATGTGCTTATCAATGAAATCGTTATACCGGATAAAATCTGAAAATCAAAAAGAAAAAAAAAAACAAAATCGAATATCGTATAGAAAGTTAAAAAAATTTACTAAGCGCATTTTCTAAAGGATATTTTAAGCAATAGAATTGTGCACAATGCGTTTCGATCGATAAAACTTTTCTTTCTTTTTCTTTTTTTCAACTCTTTACTTGAAATTTTCTTTAATTTTTTTTCCACAAGTAATAGTATTAATTAGTTTCGACAATATTCGAAAGATATTTGAACGTAATATTTTTTCATTAGAATTAAAATTGAATTCATATGAGACGCTTTAGAAAATGCAAAAAAAAAGAAAAAACGATAGTGGAAAATTTTTCAATGAAACATCTTTAAGCTTAGAAGAAATTTCAATTGAAAAATGTAAAGAGAAGAAAATTGGCTTAAAAAAATATTTTCTCGATTAAAAAAAAAAAATTATTTCTTTGTGAATAGCGAACTATCAAAAAAAAAAAAAACGGTAACTAAATAAATATTTCATACGATATTTTTGAAAATTTACTCAATTATTTTAATTAAAGATAATTGAGAATATTTTAATATCGCAAAAGAGAATTGAATAAATGATTGAGTTTTTATACGTAAACATCTCAACTTTAATGAACGCAATTAATGCTATAAGCACACACGTATATTTTGAAGTTTTCAATTAATCAAATAACAACTACAACCTACCATATCGGATACTTTTAGAAGACCACTTGCGAAAACGATCGCATTCGGAGGAGTACCAACCGGTAAAATAAATACGAAAGAACATGCAATTGTCACCGGAAACATCATTGCCAGCGGATTGACGTTTGTCTGTTGAGCCTGAATGATTGAATGGTTTACTCTTCTGATAATCTCTTTTTTTTTTTTACGAAGTAACAAATCAAGAAATTCTATGCGAAATTTTTTCGCATTTTTCTCACAAATTACTTGCAGAAATGCATTTTTACGATGTCAAATCATTGCCATTTATAGGCGAGCGTTTATTAATTTGCTTCAATTCGTCAATAGCTGTTGTTGTAGCGATGAAATTTGCTGATCATATTCTATACCGATGAACAATTTCCTTGCGTCAGTCTTGTTATTAATAGTCGTCCCCCATATAAATCGTTGATTTTACAAAAGTGCCATAAAACCAGCTAGGCGAGTTTTGTGGTACTTTTGATGCATTGATCAGTATTTCATGACTGCCTCTGCCCAATGAGTTGAGACGCTCGAAATGCAATCTTTCCTTTCGTAAGTTGTAGGATTGGTCAATTTCTTACGGGAACTTAATATTTACGCTGTAATCAAAAGGTTTTTTGATATTTTTGCTGTAAGAATGTGTGCCTAACGGTATGCTGCCGAATACATCCACGCTAAAGCATTGCTTCTTGAAGTCCCATTATTCAGCTCCAGAATCCTGAAAGATAGACTAAACAAGAGGTACTGACAAGAGTGGAGACAATAGGCAAGAAGATGCTTGCGGTGACCGTATTACTGCATATATTCGTAACGATCATCGCCGCAACAATGAATATCGATTGCAATAGTGGAGTTGGCAATTCTCTTAGATGTGCGAAAAGATCACCAATCGCTGTTGATAGACCGGATTCCTTGACACCTCAAAAGTGATCATCATGTGGAAAAAAAAATCGATATTATATGTTTAAACGCTTTAAAAGTTTCGCATTTGTTAAGCGTTTTAAAGCAATGTCATGCTTGTGTTAATATTTATGTATGCATGCGCATATGCCCATCTTCTTGCTCACTACTTCCACAATTCCAAGACTTCCGGTAAAATTTGGTGCGCATAATGCATGCCACACGATTGATCGTCTATATTAAATTTCACTTCAATCCATCGACTCTGAAAAAAAATCACGAATACTTTAAGAGGGAAAAGATTATAAACAAAACACGAATATTTTGTAGATTCGTACAAGCAGTCTATTCAGGTAACCGGCTGGTTACCTGAATCAGGTAACTGGCTGGTTACCTGAATAGTCTATTTGTAGAACCACTCAAAATTTAGGATCATTATTCCTTACATTTTTACATATGTGAACTATTCAGGTAACCGGCTGGTTGTGAGGATATTGCGCAAAAAAAAAAAAAAAACGTAAAGAATGCAATTCTATTTGCAAATCTCTTCATTTGTCATAGAAACTTTGAGCATAAGCACAATCTCTCATCCATACTATGCAATCAAAATGCAACCAAATGATGACTATGAAACATTTTCTATCTTCTGCAAGAAGGATTATTGGCGCATAATTTAGTAACAAGATAATGCGGTGTAAATAAAACCATTGAAAGTTTCACTCTTTGTATCAATAGATAAAATCCTCTCATTGTCATTCAAGTGGATAAGAGGGTTTTATGAATGTATCTTGCAGACATGCATAAGTGATTAGGAGGTAACGAGCTGTCGAAAGATGCATAGATAGAGGGAATTTTTAACGTGAAGCTCCATTTAGTCTAATTTCCTCATCCGGAATTAACTGAAATAAATGCGAGGGTTACACTCTGAGAAATTCTATGCACAACTAAATGCTAATATTAATATTGAGTCGAAGAGTTTTTCCATTGCTACATCAGTGGTCTTTAGTCTTATAGATCGGTATGAATTGAAAAGTTTTCGTTGTTAGCACCTAGATGAAATTGATGATAAAATTTAAGAAGTAAGAATCTAAGGAAATATAAGAAATAAGAAAAAAATAAATAAAGAAGCGATGCAAACCAGCAGCAAGAGCGAATCCACCTCCCAATAGCAATACGACACTCCATGGAAATTGTGCTTGAATTGTTTTCCAATCCATCAACGCTCCGCGACGTTTCGGTGTCGAGACTCGATCTGAAATGACGTTTTCGATATCTAGCTAACTACTGCTGTTAATTTCTTGCGGTAACAACATCCTCATAAACAATTTATTCAGTGCATGCCAAAATGTTTCAATAAGACTCATATCCATAGCCAAAAAAATAATTTTCAATAAACAGTAATGTGAAGACCGAGTCAAAGTGTTATAAGGCGACTTGATTATGACGGAATGACTCAATATCTCCCGAGAAATCTTCATTTTGCCCATTACGTTCTTGGCACTCAGAGAAACTATGAACGTTCTTCCGAGGAAAAGTGCAAGCTTCATCTCGAAATTGGGCAGTGGCACGCTTGGCGTGCTTCATAATTGTGAAAATTTTCGCGAAATTTCTCCTGCCTTCATGACTTCTATTCTCCAGGGGGATAATAGTCTAGTGGGAATTTTTTCTTGTTTAGTGGGAATCCAAGAATTTCTTTGTCGAATTTACTATACAAATCATTTTCTAAAAAAAAAAAAAATGCAAAATAAAATAAAATAAGAAATCATCAATAATTTAATTTTTCTTTCATAAAAATTCCAATAGATGAATATGAAATATATGAGTAGAATTCATAAATAGTGTAAAAACAAATCTATTAAATAAATCAGCAATAATAATATATTTGCAATTAAAAAAAAAAAAAGTCTCTATAGAACCTCGTTTAGTATGGCAGATAAAGTCGGGCATTTCATCGGGTAACGCGAAAAGAACTACTGAAACAAGCATCGCACTCGTTGCATCTGTATAATGGCTGCAATAAACAAAAAAAAAGCCATTATTGCTTTTTATTCTTTTCAATAAATGAAATGAATTGAAATCACGTATATGAAAATCTATATTTATAAAATAATCAATCGATTTTGTAATATTATAATATTTATTTATTATTCGCTAATTGTATTTATACACTATTTTTCGAAATAATTGAAAGCATTTTCATACAACTCTTTTCTGAAAGTATTATCATTCAACAACAAATCAAAAAACTTTTGAATTTAAAGAATAAAAAGAAAAAATAAAAATTTCTCTTTAATATTTTATCGACATATAATATTATAACAATAAATTATCTCATCGTTTCGTATTATTGCATAGAAATTCAAAAAAAAAGCCCTAAGAAAGCAAAAATATCGAATTTTATAAGTTTTTCTGAATCGTATATTCACATATTTCATACTACAATAATGAATAGTTTTGATGCTAAATTCGATGTGTTTTATTAGCGATTATAAAGTTATTTCAGAGATATTTTCATCATTAGCATTAGTGTTATGGCTAAAGGATTCATTTAATTTGAGTGAAAATATTGAAATTAACGACGAAAAATTTTAACGTCATCAACAAATGAGAATTAAATCGAAATTTAGCTATTTTTTTCATCGTCCACAACTTTTTGATCATTCATCTATCCATCGATTTCCCCCCTTTCAAACCCTCCAAAAAAAAAATTTTTTTTCTTGTTGAAATGCAATCTGATATCTTGCTTTCTTTATTTACTTCTTCGTAGAGATTCACCACTTATGAAGTGAATAATTGGTTAATTGAACTTTGTTGAATATACGTTTGTTTGTTTTTTTCCTTCGTTTTTGAAATCATCATTTCAACGAATTACACAGGGAGTAATTCAATATGGAACAAACCCTCGTGGAAAGAATTCACCGAAGCCAGGCACCACTTGAGGGTCTCGACACATCCATAGTAAAATCAACAAAATAAAGCAGCAAAGAACTGATTTCTCGGCGAAACTGCAATCGTTGAATGAAAATTTCATCCTCTAATAAAAGAAAAACATTGCTGAGAAATTATTTTTTTTTCTCCCTCTCGATAAACTATGCACTATAATAAACAATTCTTAATTATCAACTATTCTCGTGAATAAACTCATAAAATGCGTTGAATTAACAGCCGATTGAGTGTCAGTTGAGGAAATTGTGAGACAAATCTATATCCTGAATTAGATCCAGAAAATTCATTTCAACATCCACCTTAATAAGGTTTAAATTTTTTAAAGCAAAGTTCTCGAATATTTCAATTGAATAAAAAATCAAAATTCATAAACAATTTCAATTAGTTGAATCTCTTCTATACTCAACTTATCGTTAGTGCCAAATTGAGAAATGAAATCGTTGTTTTTTTTAAGGCTTAAAAATTTCGCATTTCATTTTTTTTTTGAATTTGAGCTCGCATTTGAGAAACGAATCCTTTATCGGAGTCGATATGCAAGCGATTAAATAAGTTCAGTAATTTAATTGTGGTTTTTTTTTGGAAAATGGCTAATGGAACGAAAGGATGACAAAAGCGCCTACTAAACTAACTACTTGAACAAGTTCTTGCGTTTATTTCTAAAAGTGTTTCATGAGAATGTATTCTTCGACGAATATATACCTATTGCAATCATATAGATATATTCGCACCTATGATAATACAATCATATATGAGTTTATCTCTTCGATAGGTTTTAATTTCCAAAGGAAAATAAATCATAGCGAAAACATTACATCGATATCATAGATCATGGATTGAAGATGAAAATCGTAATTTTTGGATCATGTTTATAGATGAAACCTTTTGTGAAAATTTAAATTTCTACCAAAATAAAATTGTTATTTCAAATGCCAGTGAACATCACTTTCAATTCTTTTATGATGTGTCTGAATGTTCACTTAAGAAATCTTTGCAATAAAAAAAAGAGAAAATGCCCCATTTGAAGGGTTTTTTTTTTCATTACGATTCAGAACGAAGACTTGAGCATGGAATCTTTATTTCTCTATGGCTAATGAGATATCGATATATAGAGAGCGCTATGCCACACAACGAACCTCATAGGTGGTAGTTTGTCGTACCTCCTTCTCATTACGTTGGCTGCCTCTTCGTCTGCTGGAGGTGAATGTCGTAGAAAAAAGCCTAGTAAAATTAAATAACATGCCAATAGACATACGACCATTAAAGGAAATGCAAAACCGATCCAAGTCAAATAATTGAGATCGGTATCGACATCAGGAAACAGTCTGAACATGATGTCACGGTAGTCTTGAATTCAACATAATATTCGTATAAACCGTCTTTTTTCTTTTCATATTAGATGCCCGTCGTGAAATTGCACACATCAACGTTGAAGATAGGATTCTTTAGCAGGTAATAATAAGCTCTCACCTGAGTCAGAAGGATCTTAAAAGGCTATAAAACAAACATTCGGTTTTCTATGTTCCTGAGCAACCTTTGTAGAACATTTTTAGCGGTTCCGACATTACGATCTCGTCGTGATGGTAATGAAGTATGATCCACTAGCGCCAATAAACACGTAAATTAAATTCATATTGACTAAATTTCGCAAGCAGTAAACGAGTAACGGCGATTTCCCTACAATCGTGACCATTATGTTGGATTTCCTCTTCCCGATATAATCCCTGATAATTATGTTCTTGAAGTAATATTCATTAAGACGCACGTAGCAATTTGCCCAACCATAACAAGGTTTGGTGGCGTGCCAGTTATGGTCGCCGTTCCACCAATATTAGCAGCAAAGCAAATGCATATAATAAGTCCTTTAGCCATATCAGTTTCTTCTTTCGTCGATGGAAGATCCTGAACAATTTCAATCCTAAAATTAGACTGATTCAGAAATAGCAACATATAAGAGGAGGTATCCTGCAAAAAAAAAATCATCGTTGTTTCCTCCATTATCCATAAGTTAAAAAGAGCTTTTGCTCATCGTGTGCGCTGTCTGACGCATTCAATTTCTCAAGCGTTTTAGCTTATTAGGGTTTTGTTCGATGTTCATTAATTATGAATAAATGATAACTTTCTCTTTAGATATGTATATATATACATGTGAATGCTTGTCATATTGTCTCGACTGAAGCAATGATAAAGAATTTTGTTGAATTTAATCTATTCGAAAAAAAATATCCACTGCACAGACAGATAGACAGACAGATAGACAGACAAATGCATCATCCGACAATTTTCTATGCTAAAGCTCAAGTTCATCTATCGTCCAAAGTAAATAATTGATCAGCCACTTTTGCATTTCGCTCATTGGATCAGCCACTTGCGCAAGTTAATATTCAAAAGAATGAGATATGCAGAAAAATGCTTTCACATTTCAATCAACTTGACAACCTTCATTGGCCGAAAAAGAGCCGTTTTTTTTTTGCGATCCAACAAACGCAACGTGAAAATCATGTGCACTTCATCATTTAGGCACTCAAAATCTCTATAAATCCTTTCAACATTGATATAGTAACTTGAAATATTATGCATAAGGTCAACTTTCATCTACAATATAGGCAGGAAATTTTCGTAGCTGAAGCTAAAGTGACTGTTCAATTAAAACTAGCGAAATGATGTCTAGGCTTATAAACATATGCTCAGATATAGATGCAAACATATATGTGCGCACATGCATACCGTTATGCACCTTTTGAACGCAAATTTGAATAAATACGTGAAGCAAAATAATATTTTATAAGCAATTTTTATAATTTTTATGGACGGTCAGTTGTTAGCGGTGATACGATGATACTTTCTAGCAATTCTTGCAATTGGTTGGTCTAATGAGCACAACTGCTGAAGCGCGTTTATTTACAGATTGACACAACATATTTTAATTTCATTACTTAGGTGAATAATATAATATTAAGACGTTTTTATATTTGGATTGCAATCACAAAGCATTTTCTACTGAATGAAAATTTTGCACGAAGAATTCTGTAGATTTATGTGAATTCGACCTGTTTTTTTTTTTTTTTTTTTTGCTGACATATGGTGATTGATTAACTCACACATAATCACTCAGCAGTGATTAATGAAAGAATTGCTGCATATGTCGGTGACCTTTATCTTATATTTACCAATTGCAGGTAAAACAATTTTTTAAAAACAATGCTAGTGTAAGTTTTCCGGTCATTTCTGAAAGTTTATTTTATTCATAATCATGATCAGCGCTGCAACTGCGTACAGAAGTGATGTGGTTGAAGAATTTGAGCAGATTCCATTGACGTTCCTTCCCTCTGTCTGTCTGTCTGTCTGTCTGTCTCTCTCTCTCTCTTGTTTTTCTCATGTCTGTGTGAGAAAATTCAAACTATTAGATTTTTATCGCAGCGTAATGTAACTCTCATGAAAGTATGAAAATCATCTTAACTATCCTCTTTTTCTCAGTAAATTTTCATTATTTACCTCGGAAATTGTTATTTCCTCTTTCATCAGCAGATCGATACCTATCACACTTTTAAAATTGAAGAAAAAAATAGTCGGATCCCTTAGGAAAGTTCAACAACAAATGGCTAAGTGCAAAACGATTGCATCGATGCAATTTCTAATTAACGAATTGTGGCGAATTTCTCGAATTAGCGTCTATCTCTCATCGTCGTTCGAATATCTGAATCGATCGGCAGCACCCAAAACGATGCCAGCCACCAAAAACGAGACAGACAATCAGTTCGAATCTCTCACAAAATTGAAAACACATCAACGCGTCTATGAGTCGGAAGAGAGTGAGACGAAATAGCGATTGAAAATGATTAAGGTCCAATGGAAAGGAACTCGGAAGCCGCATGAGGGAAATTTTAAATGGCGGAAATTAAATTGATGAGAATTCGAAAGTCACACGTAAGGAATTCGAAGGTAGATGATTAAAATAATCGATATTAAATGAGAAAGAAATCAGCAGCCATTTGTGGAAAAATTGACATAGAGAAAATTAAATGGAAAAGAATTCAATCACGAAAAGAATATTCATATTTTCGGCGATTGCTTGAATTTTTTCTTTATTAGCCAATTTTAATAAATCATTGCTTGCGCATATTTTAATGCTGTCGAAAAAAAAATCCGATCGATTCTTTTTATTTTCGGAGTAAAAACAATTATTTTAGTGATAATTAGTAGTAATTGTAAAACAATTAGTAAAATTAGTAAAAAATTAGTAAAAATTAGTAAACAATTAGTAAAAAGTAAAAATTAGTAAATTACTAAAAACGATTAGTAAAAACAATAATTGTTGCATATCGATTTCATTCAAATTATTTTCCACAAACTACTGAAGAGATGATTATCACATTGAAAAGCGGAATATTTGTTGGAGTCGAAATTGCGAAAATAATTTCGTTAGTTTAATTTTGCTAAGTGAATACTATTTGTGGCTTTAAGCGGCGCATAAATATAATATACGACGTTAATGATCGTTAAAAATAAGTGAAAAATATGAAAAAGAAGTACAAAATTATTGAGAAATTTCGTCAGCGATCATTGTTGGAGTGGAAAAAAAAAACGATTCGATCAAAGCTAATAGGTTTTTATAAATTTCACGGTTTTAACGCTTGTCGCTTGAACTCTTCGAGGTAAAATTTCCTCTGAGTTATGAGCGCAAACTTTCAATGGAACAAATGAGCATTCATATGTGCGCATAGATACATATATAAGAAAAGCGCTTTTTTTTTTAAAGAATTGAAAGATCGCATGGAGAAAGCGAACGGAATTTCGAGTAAAGAGCGAACGAAGAACTATCATAGCGGCTCCAACAACGATAGCAAAAAGTTCCACTAAAATTTCAAGAACATATAAATGCCATAGTTTATGCTATTTGATGTGATTTATGTATACGTGTTGCTTTCGAACACCTTTATTAGCAATGCACAACAGCACCAGGAAGATACACCTGTTCTGTAATCTGATTGAAGTGAAGTGCAGGTAGCACTTCTAATTCTGAAAATTTTCATCAAAACTAAAACTTCAATTGATATCACTTAATAAAATACCGTTTATTTTATTCAAATTTAGATTTATTTTGTTATAAAGCGGAAATGAATCATAAATTCAAATTCAGGTTAATTAGCATAATGAATGTTTTACCTGTGAACAAGAATATCCTCATTATCAGGCCTTTTTTCAATGGTAGAGCGTCTGCTACGTCTTGCACGATAGGATTTGAGGAGTTGATCGGATACAGATTGTGCAATTGGTACCATCATCGCTGTTGTTGCAGTATTTGATACAAACATACTGCAACATAAAAAGACCAAATTAAATAATATTATGGATAATCATCGTTTATTTTACGATTCGATGCGATTGCGAAAATATAATCGTACGAATAAAACGATTAAAATATATATATATATATATATATATATATATATATATATATATATATATATATATATATATATATATATATATATATATATATATATATATATATATATATATATATATATATATATATATATATATATATATATATATATATATATATATATATATATATATAGTCCCATATTTATTGGTGTAAAATAATTTATGAATTAGTTGATTATATTGTTTTTCGATTTTTTATGAAAGAAAATATTTTCGAATTAATCCTAAAATTGAATTGAATTCAATGAACGAAATAATCATTTATTATAATTCTAAAAATAAATTCTTAATTATGAGATTTCAAATATTTTCGCCGCTCGTAATTTATTTCAAATACGTTAAACATAACTATCATTTGAAGTATTTCGATATTCTCTTAGATCTAAAATCCTAATAGACGAATTTCACAAAAGAAAAATTTTTTTTTTATTCCTATTATTTTCTATTGATTAACGTTTCATTTAATAAGAAATAAAGTTAGAAAGAACAAATATTCACCTTAACAATGCGGTTACCGACATAAATCCAAACATTATCCTGAAATTGCATATCAATTATCATCTTTTATAAATTCAAAAAAAAGAAAAACGCGAACTCATTGTATTCGTTCTATAGCGAGATATTCGCTTATAGATATTGAAACAATGCAGCAATGCTAACGATGCATTCATGAGAAAAAAAAACTTATCTTCCATCTCTGATTTAGTTACCGTCTGCAGTCATTGGGGGTTTTTTTTTCTCCATCTTGCTTTTATTCAAGCGACGAGGTTGCACTATAGAGTTATAGAAACTATGATATATAGGCGCATCATGTTACAAGGAGTCCTTTCATCACTAAAGTGTTCGATGAACGCTTTAAAAAAAGGATTACTAGTAACGAATACTAGTATACCAGGATGTTATCTTTTGCGTTGAACGTTATATCGTCTATGCTCTACTGCAACCGTAGTCAACTTCCTTTCGATGAAGCATATTTAAAGAACGAACCATCGTGGTTGTGAGCCAACCAGAGTAACGACCCGCAACGCAACCCGTTCGTGGAGATGACATTTCTCAACGGCTACAGCCATAATGAGACCACCAATAAATAAAAAATTTGTATCCTTAATTGAAACATTTTTAATGCATCGGAATTCTCTATTATTCGTTTATTTTAGTTTCTAGGCTTTATTCGACCATTGAAAAAAAGAGTTAAAATTTTCAACGTTTTTGTCTCTACTTGTAAAATGTAATAGAGTAGCCAAATTTGATAGATTCTCATTAAAAAAATTCAGAAGTTTTGATGGTTTTAATAGGAACACCAATTTCTATTATAGAGTTTGAACATACTGAATAGGACATCTTCTAAAGTCACTTATATATATATATATATATATATATATATATATATATATATATATATATATATATATATATATATATATATATATATATATATATATATATATATATATATATATATATATATATATATATATATATATATATATATATATATATATATATATATATATATATATGCTGCTTTCTTTTGGTAAAATTTTAATCTTCTTATCTATCATTTATTCATATAGCATAAATATAAAATGAAAAATGCTTGAAAACATTTTGGAGTTATTTGCTCCCTTTTCATTTCGATACTCTCATGGGATTTCAAATGCAACCATGTTTTTTCTCTTTCATAAGAATGTTGTGCAACCGTTTCCTTCTTTTCTTTTCTTTTCGATTGTTCTGCTGTTCTCGAGTTTTTTTTTTTTTTTTTTTTAACTTGGAGGAATTACGCCTCCGAAATTCTATGAATCCTTGATTTTCGCTTCATTTATTCTTCTTTTTTTTTCTCGTTTCTACAAAGTTGCATCGAAAAAGTACATTGTTAGGCAGCTAATTGCTCTTCTGGATGTGTTTGTATATCTATGCAAGAGTATGTGTATATGCGTATGTGTTCGCATTTGCGTCTGTGTTTATGTCTGTGTTTGCGTGTATTGTGGGTATATATTTGAGGAGATATGTGCGAGCAGATGTATGTGTACGGATATGCTGATGCACGTCCGTGCATGTATTTATGTATGTGCCTGTCCATGTGCCCAGTGTTCTCAACTGTGGAACAGCTGAAGGCGATGATACAGAAATTGTAGAACGTCATACTTGAACGTTTACTATATTGCATATTGATTTATCGACCTGAAAACAAACAGTAAAATATTTGAAAGGATGAAAAAATTTGCATGCATTTTGCACCGTTCGATTATTCATTAACGTCAATCGGAAGGCGAATATGTGGATTTTTAAAAGTTTATTTAGACGGCCAGATTTACTGAAATATGAGTGTATAATTCGGCAGTTTTTTGGTTTGAATTTGATGCAAAACCGTATATTGTACCTTCATCATCAGCACACTTCTGCATTTGTTGTTTATTTCAGTCGCTCTCCCACTCCCTTTTTTCTCCCTAATTTAAGGAATTTATTTGCATATATAGTCGAAGGAAGGAAAAATTATTTCCGGGACCGGTGATTTTTTTTGCAGGAAATGTGCTAATTTCTTCGCAGAGATGAGCTACTAATCAAATATGAAAATTTTCGGAATCTCTATTCATAGTTTCCTCGTAAAAGTCATCTGGAGACAACGGAGGATTTGTTCTTCGATTTTCCATCATTATTCTAGTTTTATTCATGGATTTATCTATTGATTTTATCAAAAGTTCGTTTAAAACATTGAAATGAATTTGGCTAAAATATGTGAATTTTATAAATGAGATACTTTTTTGAAAACTATTTCGCCCTAAATTAATACTGAGCAAAATTTCCTTCGTCTTAATAAACTTTGAAAGCCGATGGAAAGACGATCACAGAAGAAGGAAGTAAGTTTGGAAATTTCTTTAAACTTCACTCGTTGTTGTTAATCTCAGAATTGGCAATGAAATTAGAATATGGGATCTTTGAATTTCATAGGCATTGCGACGAAAAAGGGATTAAAGCGAACCTACTATAAATCTAAGGTTTAACAATAAATCTAGGGCTTAGTGTTTGAGCCGGGATGTCCTTTCCCTCTCCCCTTTCCTACCCCCCTCTTCCATCTCCTCGACTCTGCTCTACATCTACTTATTGAACAAACATATTAAAGATTTCGATTTCCTATAGCTAAGCGTTTTTTAATAGAATCAAAAAGCTTATAAAGAATACGAAATGCGCATAGGATTTCTATGTTGATTTATTATCACTTCAAGTTGGCTTAGATTTGTTTGATAAATGTTAGGTTGAAACGATTTCATTTTTTGTTGTATTTCACAGGGCAAGAAATTTTTTGAAGATATAAATAAAAGCTTAAATCTATCGAAGAATTTGAAAAAAAAAATCGTAAGAGTATTTAAAACAATAACGCTGAATAGAATTGAGTTGCCTAAAAAGTGGAATATTGCCTCATCAAACGCTTCATATTTTCAGCAACATCATAGCCGAGAGAATTCCGTCGCTTTCACGATGAAATTCAATAATTTAAATATTTTCCTTCTATCGTCGTCTTCGAACGAAACAGAATTTACGCTGAAAATACGTTCCATAATGCAAATTTTGCTAATATTAAATATTAGTTAATACTAATGAAAAAGAAATTTAAATTTACGTTTATGAATTCTTTTGCAACGGTTGCAGCATCTAAAATTCCACTGATCGGAAAAAGTACAACCGGAAGGAGAGCGGTCACCGGTAGCGGTATTACTTCGCATACCCAATAGACGGCCATCAATGAAACGCAAAATGCACATCTATATGTCTGAAATTTTCCTTTTTGTGTAATAGAAAAACCGACGGGAAAAAAAAATGCCGAAGAAATTTTTTCTCCATTACTGTTGCAAAAGTTTTTAAAATATGTATTACATAAGAGAGACTGAATACGTACAAGCAAGAGCAAACGACGTCGAAATGATCGTTGAGGATTTTGAGTCAATTTTCATGATGTTTCTACGTATCTTGTATCTGTGTTTGTAACTGGCTGAAAAAGCTCCGAAGAAATATATTTGCTACCGATTGATATGATTGACCGTCGAAGTTATCGATGAAGTCGATCCTCATGAAACGTTGCGCAATCGTTATTGTTTTTTCCATGCTTCAATGATGTAACCAAAAAAATCCACTATTATATGAAAGAACTCTTTTTTTTTCTTTCACAATTTACGTAGATGCGCATGTGCAATGCCATTTAAAACTTTGATTATAAATACGAGTATTTTTCGTTGATTTAAATGCTCAGTGAGTTTTTTTTTTTTTCAGCGTCTAAATATTATATGAGAAGAAGACAAACCGAATCCGGTGAAATGAGGCAGGGAGCAAGTAAAATTGGTGTTAAGATAAGCACAAATGAACGCCAGAAGTAAGTAACGTCGGTTAAAATCCGCTTCGTTAATGTGGTGACATTTTGTGGATCTGGTGGTGGTTCATCTTCATCCGATTCACATATCGGTTGCGTCGATGAACTATTTGTTATGGCTAGCATATCTTCGGATAAGCCAAGTGTAGCTGTGCTTACTCCACTCTGAAAAAAAAAAAAACAAAGAAAACGCTTATTGCACTTCTATGGTCACTATTTTAGCAAAAAAAAAAAACTTTATAAAATAAACGACAATAGGAAAATTTGTATTGTAATTACTAAAATAATAAAGTATATTGTTATAAATATAATAAAAAAAATAATAATAGGAGAAAAATGAGTAATAAGTGATGAAATAATATTATATTTTTCAGAGTATTAATGCATTTCTTTTCAGATGAGAAAAAAAAGCGATCTCATTCGAGCGATATTTGAAGAAAGAATGCAAAAAAAAGAAAACAATTCTGTTTTTTTTTTCTTATTTCAAAATTTCGGAATAAATAAATAAATTTTTCCATTAAAGAAATCAATAGTGTATTTTTTTATCAGTGATTATTTCTGATTATATCAATAGATGAAATTTACCATGAATATCGCAAATGACTATTGCACGCATATATGCGCTAATTTAAAGATATATATATATATATATATATATATATATATATATATATATATATATATATATATATATATATATATATATATATATATATATATATATATATATATATATATATATATATATATATATATATATATATATATATATATATATATATATATATATATATATATATATTGTTTTGCCATGGCTCATATGACGATTACAAAATGCACCACTATAATTAGTGACTGCATATTCGCCTCTTAGATATTTGTTCGGCAGAGAGCTTTTATCCTTCTAGGTTTCAGGGAAAGTTTTTTTTTGCTAGACAGATTTAATTATAAACAACACCTAAGGAATAATTTATTAAAAGTGAACTTACTGAGTAAAACAAAATGCATTCATTTATAAAAATTAATGAACTAGGTAATCACAAAATAGATAGATCAAGCGTAAAACGTATAGCATTCGAAGAGATAGAGAACGAGTGCGCATAAATTGCAAAATTTGCAAATTGCAAAATTTGCTTGCAATACATTTATAGCATTTTAGTAAATATTGAAATATAAACGTCTTAAGAGTTTTCAGATACTTACGGCCTATTTCATTGAAATATTGTATTGCAAACACAATACTGAATACCGAAAAAGTCAACAGGTTCTATGGTGAGAAATAAACCATGATGCAAGCTAATGGCAAAACAAATTGCTCATTTCCTCTAAGGTATATATAAACCTATAGGGTACGGTAAAATTATATAAAATAAACCAACAAAATAAAAAAGAAGCATGCAAAACCTAAAGTGGAAAATTATTACCGATTCGGGTGGTAGAGTAGGAGTAAGTAGCCTGCGTGTGGAATCGAAATCCGGAACCACCAAAAACGGACTAGATGAAGAGGACATTCTAATTGCACGATTCTTGGAATATTTTTCGATCTTAGGGGATTCCATCACATTGAATCATTTTCTTGTTTAGCCAAGAAGCATATTGCTGTATGAGGGACAAGGAGAGACAAGACTCCTCGGCTCTTTATGGCAAATTTACTCAATAAATGCTTGGCACACTGTGTGCCAATGCCAACGCTAGCCAGCGCTGCACACACTAACTGGGCCCAGTGCGTGAGAGAATTTCTGATATTGCATCCTCAATGGCGAGCAAAAATTTCGTGATAATCTCTTGCAAGAAACTAATACACTGTTCTCATAAGATCGTTATCTCATAATAATGATTCAGGCTAATTTTAGCTTTCATGGTAGAATTTTGCTAAAATTTTGTATCTGCTATTGGGATATAAAATCTCGAATCACAAGCTCGTACAACTTGGCTGACACATAAATAAGGCCCAAGCATAAGTCCTATATTTGGAGGAGGGACTGAGGGGAGGACTTGACAAGCGAAAGACTGATATAGTGGACGAGAGTCTAGGAATCGATGTGAGAGGAAGATGAGGGTGGAAATGTTATTGATAATAAGTTTATCTTTTGAATTTTCAAAATCTTGATATATTGCAACGATAATATTTCTTCGCACAACGTGAGAACGTTCAGATCTTATTGATTACTTAAAAACTATTCACCTATTTGTTGATAAGATATTGCTTACCTGACAACTTTCTTTACTTATTTGCTCAATTGCCGATGGTTTCGTTTTGCTATTTCCATCCATAGTGAGATGGAAATTATATGAAGATGGAGAACGCTCACATATAGAATCTCCTTTGAGCAACGCAACGTTTTGCGTTACTGAATAAAGAGGTTTCAGTGGTGATGATCACGATGAAACAAGAAAAATCTTAGGAGGTAGAGATGTTTGAGCGCTTAGGGTTTTAAAGATATCGTTTCAACGAGGTTTCTCGGATGATAGCGTTTGAGATAGGTAATTTGTACCGATCTGCAATATGCTGATTTTTTAAAATACACAGCGGAAACATTTCATATTGCATTAGCAATGCGTAAGAAAGGTGGTGATAGAGGATATGACTATCAAAACAAAAAGAGTCAAGCAAATAAAAGAAATTGAGCGGTGAGGGCTGCTCTCGAAGTAAACGATATTGGTGAGTAAATATACGTGCATGACTCGAAGACAAATAGAGCAGCTTGCCAAAAGAGGATAGCATGATAGGGGCAACTACGAAATCATTGAATACACAAGCGATACGGAAAACTACCAAAAATATTAAAATAATGCAATAATGCATTCATAATACTACAATTGTTGCAATTGCAAAATACAATTCTATGCAAAATTCACACTAATTTCTGGTATATACTGAAGTGTCTACAGATGTTTATACTTTAGCTAGCAATTGATGGATCCACTTAAAAATTATATCGCAAAAAATTGTGCAAAATTTTTCACCAACAAATTTTATACGTTCAATTTCAGTTATTTTTAACTGAAATACCCGAATAACCAAATATATGAACAACTGTACATTGAGATCGGGTATCATCATAATGCGTTTTGCAATGCAAATTTATAGACGATTTAAAGAGGCAGTTACTGGTCTGAGTATAGATAAATCAAAAAATAATTAAATTGAAAACGAAAATTAAGAATAAAATTATTTGGATGAGTATATAAATAACCTATAGAACTGAATATGTTGATTGAATGATGATTGATCTGATATAAGCCGTTCTTCTTATGGCATCGCAAAAGCTTGTTTCGCATTGAATCGCAAAGCGGAATCATTTTTGAAAAATGTCGTTAAGAAAACACGTATTGTAAACTCTCACATTAGGTGCATAAAATGTTCACTAATCAATGGATTCAAATGCTCGATTGCATTTGGTTTGTACCTCATAGATGAGAAGATGCAAGTCATGAGATGAAAGCAAGAGGAAGTTTCAATCTTGATTGTGAAAGATTTTTCTTTTCAATAGTCAATTTGAGAATAAGATCAATGCCGATAAAGAAAAAAAAAACTATCGCAATTTTCTATAGGTTTATTTTGAAAGGGGATTTTCATCGAAATATCCACACTAAAAACATTGGGGATTTTTCTTGAAAATATGAATAAATTTTAATTGTAGAATGCAATCTTCCGCAATATTTCCATCATTAAGTGAAATATTTTATTCGATGATGTTGAAAAATATTTATGACTAAATTTACCATTAAATCAACTTTTTTTCATCTCAAAAACCCATTTTATTTTTTGTAAGAGTCATACAATATTGCCTCTATAAAACAACAAAACTAACACTGGCAATAAGACGCTCAAATAGAGATATTGCGATTGTTGTCAAACCGCAAGGTGATTTAGTGGCAAAATTTTCGCTATTTCTATACTTACATATTAGTCTTAACTATTCTATCCTAGTAACGTTTATACGTTGAAATTCTCTTACGTTGCCTCTTTCATTACTACTGTATTGCGGCATTATGGCTGTCATACGTAATGTGTGTCGCTGATAGCCACAAAGGTCGATCACCTATATGTGATGTAAACTTTTCGATTTGCTTCTATTCAAAAAATGCTCTCTACCAAGAACTTTTGAGATGGAAATGCCCTCTTTGTTGTATCTCCACCAAATTTCTTTCTGCCCACCCCCCTCCCCCTCCCCCCCCCCCACTCCCACCCCCACGAAAAAATTACTTTCTATGTATGTTATATATTGCATCGATTCACTGATGGCTTAATCAAACAGGACGAATATAAAATTTAGCTCTTCACAGCGGTTTCAATCAGGTTGTTCACCTGCTCCAGTCGGCTGAAGATGGAGGGGTTTTAGTCAATTATCAAGAACGGGCCGATCGAAGAGTACAACTTGAACAGGTTTAACAGGTTGTCACCGAGGAGGCTTTTGTATATACTGAAAAGATCAGACACAAGTACTCGCTCCCTTCATAACAATAATAACTGAAGGAATCGCAATCGATCTTAACTATCCGTTGTTTAGAAGTTCAATAATGAACATTATTATCTTAGTTTGCGTTCCTCATGCATCTACTCAAGAAATTTATCGCATTTGGAAGTCGTGGATTGCAAAAGTTTTGAAGGCAATCGCATTGAAGATTTGCAAATTGAAATATGAATGATATAATCAATGAGATATGATACCATTGTGAGTTGAAGGAAAACGGAGGGAACTGCGTGGCCGCTTTCCTTTAGTAGGAGTTGAGAAGGCCTTTCGGCTTCTTTTAGAGGATGCAATTTGAGTAGAGACATGAAGTTGGCCGTTTTGACAATTGAATCACTTAAGCCCGAGCTATAAAACTTGATTCGTATGAGATGGATGCAAGTTCACCATCCCAGGTTTAAGGAAGTTGTTCTATTAAATTCGAATAAAGCTTTGGTCACTTAGAAATGCTTTGGATATCCAACAAGTACGCTAAATTCTTCGATTTGCGATGACAAATTATTTTATGAAGGGTTTCCATAAGGCGATAAATCAACTAAACCATAGGTATATTTATTGCGCAAGTTTCATTATTTCTTAATAGTTCATAGTTCATAAAAATAGAAGACGAATCTCGAAATCTCAAATTATGCAAATTTCTCGAGCGGAACACAAATGTTGCAGCAAAGATTTATTCTTGAATCGTTCGTATTCTGCCAATTGCAATATAAAATTGATGTGCACATTATTTGGTATATTCTGTTGCCCATAAAGTATTGAGAATTTAATCAGACGAATTGAAATCCCCTTTAAAAAAAAGTCATTATCGTGCGAGTTATACCTAGAATTTAATCGTTAGCCTTTGCCGTTTATGAGTTGAAACTTCAAACAGACAGACACAGATATACACATATGCACAGATAGACAGATATACATCATACTCATCGCCAAGCAAACTTGCTAAAAGCAGAAAAAAAAAAGATAACCTCCTTTCGTCATTGAGCTTTCCTCGACGAATTTACCTATAATAAATCCGCAAAAAAAAAGTGACAATGAGAGATTTTGACTTTGATCGACAATCAACGTTTCCCTTTGATAATTTAACACCTTTGTTTGTGTTGTGAATATCTACTGTATGCAACATGAATATTTAATTGTGGACATAAATGTTCGGCCATCTTTCTGGAATGCCTATTTTCTAGGATGTTGCTTCAATGAGTGAATCCATGAATACATGAGGTCTCGGTATCCTAGCCATATATACGCATTCCATCGCAAGAATACTGCTGAGATGACAATCTTTGAAACAATAGCGTAAAAATGCTGCGTCTGCCAATGGTGCGCATACATTTATTGATTGTCTATGCACGACTGTCAATTGAAGGTTTTCTTTTTTCTATTCCTTCAAAGAGCCAAACACATTTTTAGCGAGCATGATGTTATAGTCGAGACATCCAAAGATCTAGGGGTTGAAAAGCGTCAAAATTCACAAAGAAAAATTGAAGAGTATAGCAAAGAAAAAATTGGCCAAATTCGGCCAAAAATGTAAAACTTATTCGAATAAAACAATATTAGAATTTTTCAATTGCAATAGAGATGAAACCGGAAATTTCCTAGTGCAATTTTCACCAAAATTTTCACCAAAAATAAACTGCTAGATGAAAAGATCACCAATGTAAACGCTTCCGGTGTCCAGTAAAAAAGAGACCGGTTTTCTGAGTCACCGGAAAGAATGATTAAAACCGGAAAAAATTTCCTCAACTAGTGCAATTTTCACCCGAAATGGATTTTTAGTTCGAAGCAAATGAAATTTTTGAAGAAAAAAAAAAGCTCAACTCTTATAGAAATTCTCCGGAAGAGTTTTCTATCTTTTAGAGGTTGATTATGATTGTCACGTTCATTTCTATGAAATTTTATTGTTGTTGTTGTTATTGTTGTTGTTGTTGTTGTTGTTTTTTTTTTTTGGTTAAGATTTAAGTGAGCGATTGCTCGAATAGATTGATTAGAAAATAGAAGACGTATATCGTGAAAGGGGCTTTATTTGTGAAACGTTTTGTGAATTGTTTAATCGCATTAAGAATTACGAATAAACTAAGAGAAACTATGCGAAACATTAAAAAAAAAAAAAAAGAGAAAATGCGCTACCACTCAAAATGAACCAAATGACAAAAAAAAAAACCTTTCGAAACAAACGAATAGAAAATTGAAAAGAAACTAATTCAACTGTGAAAAAAAAAAGAATTAAGAGCTCTTTGAGAAATATATTGAAAGTTTTTTTTTTCGTTTTTTTTTTTTGGAATACAAATAAAAACGAAATCGATTTTATTAAAAATGAAGATAGAATAATAATTTAGAGCCGAAATTAAACCGTATCAAAGCTATCATTATATATTTGTCATTTGAGTAGTTGCAAATACGCACTGAAGCGATAATAAGTGAGAGGGATGAGCAAAATGAACACTAGCATCATATGTGTGACTTTTAGTATTCCACTTTTCTGGAGAATAAATTATTCTATTGATTAAAGAAAATATTTAGAATTATTTGCATATTAAGAATATTAAATAATTAAAGAATAAGTAAAAAAAATTAGAATATAAAAAAGTAAAAAAGAAAAGAAAAACGAATATTAAAATGTATTAAAGAAATAAGTAGTTGTTAATTATATATTTGTCTATAATATTACTCGTTCCTTAACTGGTTTAGAATTATGCAAATTTGACGAGCTTAAATTATTTACGGATGATCTAGAAATTGATAAATCGGAGGAAGTTATTCAGATGACTTAATAAAACATAATAAAGACATAAAGAATAATTAATAAAACATAATAATTAATAAAGCAATTATAATTGTTGATAAGCAAGAAATGTCCTCTTGTCGTTATTTAGGGATGTGAAGGCAACGATCCAAATGCAGATGAGCACTAAAGAGGCGTCAAGAGGTGCGATGACGTCAGTACTTTCGACAGCAGTAACAAGCTTGTATGCAAAGAGGGTCGTTTATGCAGTGGAATAACGACTCCTCGCAAAGAGATCGAATAAAGCATTATCGGGCCTAGATACTACTGTTGTGGCTTGTTGTCACGCATTCTGTCTGGATGGCCACAACCAGGCTTTTTTTTTTGCTTCATGGTCATGTGTATATCTTAGAAAGCGAAAAAAATAGTGCGATTTATTGCGATGACGTAAATCTATGCACAACTGTGTATTGCATTCTACGTCTACTAATGAAGAGACAATCCTAGACGTTATGAGCTAAAGTTTTCCTATCATTTAGAGGTGAAAGTTCGAGTTGAGAGTGCTGAAGAAATAGCTTCACTATATCTGAACGATTTCTTAGTGTATATGGAACATTGTATTCATCGGTATCAATTGTTGAGTTTAAAATGATGCGCACAGCATCATTTCGAATGCCAACCATGTTTTCATAGCGATCGTGTGCAACGTCATGAAGGTGAATTTCCTCTCGTAATGTTGAATGATAGCGGTTATCCTCTCCCCTCTCATCGTCTCTTTGTGTCATTTTCTGGTAACTTCAACAGTATAAATGGGTCGGGATGAATATAATTTCGGCGATTTTAAGCTACCACAATTGTGAAAAAACTGATGTGCGTCAAGAAATTATGAAAATAATAATCTTCCTTCTTCTGATCACGTTTCAACAAATTCATGCCCACTACTTCCTATAGAATGTTTCACGTCGATGGGCATATTAATGGGGGTGGGAGGAAATTAGTGATATCTGATCATTTTAAAAGGAATATGATGGTTCGGAGAAGCGGGAATTCGCCGTTAGAGCTACGAGCGTCCTTTGAAAAATTTAAGAGAAAGCAAAGCATCTCTTTTATATATATATATATATATATATATATATATATATATATATATATATATATATATATATATATATATATATATATATATATATATATATATATATATATATATATATATATATATATATATATATATATATATATATATATATATATGAGCGCATGATACTCTTACACATTTTGAGCCATAGTAATAGTGGCAAAAATTTGTAAGACTACTTGCATGATGTCATTGCGCCGACTATTCCTGTACCCATATATTGCGTCTAAAAGAGACCAAACAGCTTCCAACTATCAGTTGAACTCTTTCCACATTTTCAAGAGGCGCGCAGTTATTTTCCAAATTTATTTGCCTTCATAATTCAATAAGATTGTGCTAGTAAACGCTAGAAAATAGAGGTAATTTTTGGCGGACCTGCAAATAAATTTTCGTTCGTTTTCGATGCCTCTTCTCCTTCCTCTCGCTGCCAGTTTTCATCCAAAATGGTGCTCTAAGTGGGAGAAACATACTTTCTTGACGTTTGATAATGGAGATACTACTTGTTGACACAATGGATGATTGGTTGACTGAAAGAAATCCGTTTCAAATACTTGCAGTTGGGAATTGAGGATGTATTTATGGAATTCAACTCATAATGAGTTCTTGCTTAGCCATTATATATACCATTTATATTACTATACGATTGTCGGCCTATTTTATGGGAAACTCTCAAAACTGAAAATCATAGTGGAGAGAGTTGTTGACCTAAATGACTGAACTAAAATCAGCTTGACCAACGAAGAATGAATTCCTCTTTCTTCTCCTATAAAAGAGATTTTATCTCTCAATTGATAATCGGTCACCGATCATTTGCATTCCGAATTGCAAATTCGAGTTTATTTGAAAGAAAGTAGAAATTGTTTTTGTCGACTTCACATGTAGAAAAGGCAATTTATTAGAAATATCGCCGGCAAATATTTTTCAAATACTTTCAAATATAAACGACCATAAAGATGAGCGAAATAAAATACTAGCCGACTGTTCAACAATAAAGCAAAATTTAAACTTTCAATTACAATTGTTTGCGTCTTATATTGTCGACAAATTCACCACATTTTTTCGCTCCACCCATTTTTATTTGAAAGAATGGAGAACAAGAGAGAACGGAATGAATTAAATAATTTTCTCATTGAAACGGAAGATAGGTGGCGGCTAGCTAACCCAATAGGCGCAACGACTTAACGCATGTGAATTATTGACTGCAACGAAGAAGTTGACGTGAAATATCGACTCTAAATTAGGCATCGAACAGCACAAATGGTTTATTAAAGGGAAATAACGCATTCTAATATATATATATCAGACATAAAGTACATGAATTTGCCGATAATATTGTCAATGAAGTTTTGCATAAAAATTTTTGAATCCATCGAAATTGAATTTTCCATATTGTGAGCTAAAAATTTTGAATTAGTATTTTCTAAGATTTTCGGACATTCAAAAATTTGCTTTTTCCCACACTCACATCATACTTTTCTCAATATGAGTTACCCATAATATGGGTGAAAAATTATCTAACCAATTAAGCGGTGACAAAATTCGAAGCCAAAAGGAGTCGATGGCAATGCCCGGCCGAAAACACAAAAAATTGACTTGTCTTGATGAGAGATAAGCAACGATACCTCCATTACGCTATATCTCTTAGGCAGATATATTCTGTGGGAAATTCGATGCACAATGACAACGAAGATACCATCAATTGGTGCATATTATAAGATCGGAAATTCAATGATTATGTTCAATCATTGACGGCAATCATGTCAAACACTATTATAAGTTTTCGTTAAAAAAAAACGTACATTAATTTGAATTAAATTTAAATGCTTATTTAATTAAAATTTAAATTTGATTTTCAGCACTTCAACTGTACAATGTTTGAAAGGTTTCGCATAGCAATATGTTGTTGACTTTTGATTTCTATCATTTTTGCGGGGCAATGATTACAAATGACATGATTTCCTTCTAGAAATCTATGAGTTAGCATTTCATTGAAATGTGCATTGCTTTTGTTCGGGCAAAAAAAAAAAAAAAAGCTACAAAAACGAACGGGGCAAGGTAGACGCAATTTTTCCGCCATTCTCGGTATTTCTTATTGTGTATTGTCCTTTTGAAGCCTCATGCATCAAGCGCGGCCTCTTGTTTTTTTTTTTCTCAACTTTTAATGGGGCAATAGCAGATAACGTGCTTAGCATTGCAGCTGTTAGCATTCAAAAAAAAAGCATTTTCCTTTCTCACTTCCATATTGTGGTCACAATTAGTGAAACGCAATGATGAACGTTGGAGTGAAAATGGGAATATAATGTGGAATGTGTGCATAAATGAGTGCTATTATCTGAACGCCGAATATTGCGTTGACTTGAATTGCATTAGTCAACACGCACAGCGGCTTGCAACTAGTGACTATTAGTGTGATACTCGGTTTGAAACGTAGACAACTGTAAGTGCAACATCCGATTTTGCAATGTTTTAACGCCTCAGGCTTTGGAACGATTTATCTGTAGAAGAAAAAGCCTTGCGACGTCACCGAAGTGACGCTTACCGCTTCTCCGTGCCAATAATGACCGCTCATTTGCGGCAGCTTTTAACGATACCTCTTAGCTATCTAAAGCTCTAAAAACACCACTGTTGAAATTTTTTACCTCTTCCAACTGTAAATTAATTGTCATATTCACTGAAAGTCTTGAATTGCAAGCTTGAAACCGTGGAATCGCACTCATTAAAGGTATAGAAGGAATCATTCTAAGCGTTGAGCACTACCTGAGGCCGAAAATCATAAATGCAGTGAGAAGAGTAGAAAATTTCCTATGCATTCATCTAAAAGAGCCAACTTTGGTGCAAATTCGGCGGAAGAATACCGATCAAAGTTGACACACTCTGAAGAGTAAGCGCTATATAAAAGAAGAGTGAAATTCACTTACGAAGAGCCATTATGCAGCAGAATAAATGCACGGCAGATCTTGCAACCATCTTAACCGATGAAGTAAATCTTTCTTTGAAAAAGTCTGCGGCCTTTTCAAACTAAACCAGAAAACGAGTGTATCAGCAATCCTTAAAGCCGGCGATTTTGGCGTGTCGTCCCATTTCAATGGAGAAGCAGCTATTAACGTCGAAGTGGCATTTTGAATACACTGACGTGTTCAACTCGACATATGAGGGAAAACGCATAATATTTTTTGGATTGCGGCTTTTGCTGCAGGTGAATACTTAGGAGATGTCTGCACAAGGAATACTATCTACTCAGAAAATCTTCTTTGTACCTATCAGATCTTGCCGAGGATATTGAAAGTTCTTTTTTTTTTTCAAGGAACTAGTGGATACAAACCTGCTTTATTATTATTTTTTTAAACATTTTGCGCGCTGCACTCAACTTATGTGCCTGCATAGATCGCTTAGTAAAGCTTAATAAGCGCCCCATTTTAAAGGATATAAGAGCCTATCCTTCCTAATAAAAGAATAATTTATTCTGACGATTATTTTTCGCCAAAATGTGCTATTCAGCGAGCTGATAGGTAATACATTCGACACAGATAATTGTTATTTTATCGATGAAATTACTTCCATTGATCGCGTATTAGTTGGCATCAATGTGTTTCAATGAGTGAGGCGCTACTTCCATCGAGAAAGATGCCAGGCGTTCCGAAAATTTTCTCTTTTTTGATGAGTTTTTCTCAAATTGATAAAATTTTTAGTTCATTTCGATACTGACCACTTCGAGAGTATCCTGAAGGTTGGCAATTTACTATGCCTTTTAAATTTGAAGAGAGATGATCAGGACGAATCATGCCACTTCGATAGTAACATTGGTCAATAAAAAGCATCAATAGTGATATATTGTGACGCTCCTTCTGCACCTCGAGCTACGTTTCCGAAAACATCATTGCTTGCTTCTTTACCTATATTGGCTCAATTGTGCATTTCATCTAAAGCGCTGCGTCTTTTCCTCGCAAATTTGCATATACGCATAAGTGCCTCGTGAAGAGTGCAAGTTAGACAAAAGGCCTGAAGTTTTAGCTCTGTGAGGTCTTCGCAGAGCCTGAATGGTTGCGGGATAGGCTTGGTTTTATCACGGGATTGTTTTTCTGAATTTGTGACAATAAGGTACGTCCTATTCACATAAGATTGCACTGAATTAGCACTTTCGGAGATGCTTCACTTTTTGCCATATCATTGCGTTGGAATGCAACTTTTTCGATTTAACAGCTTCCATAGAAGATAGATATTTTTCGCTTGCCATTTGAGTGACTTTTTGTTTGTTCATCGAAAGCGCAAACTTTCCATGAGAAATGTAGCCCTCTTCTTAGATGCAAATATTGAACATCTTAGATGCAAATATCGAATATATATTGAACTTATGTAAATTTACGCTTGTTAGGTGATTGTCATCATTTTTAGCTTTGGTTGCATAAATTTATAAAAGAGGTATCGGAGAACGAGTGAATGCGATGATGATGCAATGAATGTGATGAAGAGAGGGAATTTTCATTGTAATTTGCATATTGTATAGAATCGGTGAAATCTTAATAATTTGCATATTATCATCGGATTATTTGCGCTTTTTTCAGTGAATATCGAAGCAATGCATGAATAAATTAGAATTTCCTTATTCGCCACAATAAATCTACTGTCAATATACGGGCAACATACTCTGTGAGCGAGAGAATCTTCATATTGAGCCTTGTCATTACACGACAGCACAACGAATGTCTAATGCAAAATCATTGTTTTCACATTTGTTTCTCCTTGTCGGTATTCTCTGCTGTTGCCTCTATATCAAAGGTTAGCGATCAAGAAATGCGATATAAGACTTCAGGGTTTCCGGATTGCCGGATGATGGCCCACCCCTCATTTGCTAGCAGTTTCATTTTTATTTCATACGTTTACCCTAATGTTAACTCTGTAATGATAATCTCCTTTGAGTTGCTTGAACACCTTGAGGGATAAAAGAATAAGTGATAAAACTATCACTCAATGGCTGGTAAGGCAACGGTCATCTCAGGACTGCTTGCAATTCCTTCTTGGGCAAAATAACGTAAAAGTTCATAATATCGTTCAGGCTTCATGACGAGATCAAGATAGAATTGATGCGACCATTTTCTCACAAGCAGGTGGTTTTGCATTGAAAGGCGCACGCCTTTCCGAAAATTGGTATGGACGGTGTGGCAGGATGTTTGCATCCGAGAAGCGCTCATAAACCGCTAATGTGCTCCGTGAGCCTAAATAAGGAACTCAAAAGTGCTATAGAGGCGCACCGTCCACACATGGGTTTCAAGAATTCCCTCACTGTGAGACTGTATCGCTGGTTATTGCATGAAGAAAAACACTTGTAAAGGTTAATGCCGAGAAGTAGTAGCATAATACGTGATAATACCTCTTCTATGAGCGCAGAATTTTTTGCAGCGCGCTAAGGCGTCGACGAGTACTAATTACCTTAGCAACTCATCAGCTTAACCGTATTCAATTCTTCTGAAGGAATGGAAAAAATAACGTATGTGGGGAGTCGTTGTTTACAATTGCAGCGAATGGACAAAATTTTGAAGAGTTTCATAGCGAACACTGCTTTTTCCTAGGAAATTTCCGTCGTTATGCTGCGACCACTGTTCTGCCACACTCATTTTCTTTTCGAATCAGTCTTTTAGAATTGTTCAGAATGACCTTCTTGACCTTTTCTTGCGAAATGTTCACCAACTTTAACTAGCCTTAAAAAGAACGGAAATCTTTAAAAGGCCGCCTTGAAAACTAGAATAGTTTATAGCTGATCTTCGACTGCGTTTATATCTCTGTCTTTTGTTAAACTTATTCTCCGCTGAAGTGATTTTGTATTATTTCATTCTATTCGTTCCAAGTTTTTTTTTAAATCAAAATGAAAGCTTTTCTACCTATTCAAAACGTGTAATCGTTCATTCATTCATTCATTTCCTTCCTTCCTTCCTCCTTCCTTCCTTCCCTTCCTTCCTTCCTTCCTTCCTTCCTTCCCACCTTCCCTCCTTCTTTGCTTCCTTCGGCATATAATCCTTGCTTCAAACAAAAAAACACATCAATGCAGTTGTTTACTTGATTTAAGCTCTGAGGTTGCCCCACTATACGTGATTCACTGACTGCCTACTTTTTTCGATGCATAGTATTAGCGACTCACATATGCACTTGCATGATTTGGCATGATTCTTTAGTATATGTGGTTCTTAGATTTGTTTTTCTATGCTCGATGCTTACGGCTTATATATACCCACCTTTCCAATTCGGCAATCTTAGTGAAAGAATCGTAAGGAACTGCATTGAACTAGAAAATTGAAAAACTTTCTAAGTGAGCACACCAAAAGTGCATTTCGCTTTTTTTTTCTTTTTTTCTTTTTTTTTTGCTTTTCTCTATTTGCATATCTCAAAGAATAAATCATATGCGATAAAAATGCTAATTTTTTGCAGAATGACGTCACCAAACGATATAGAACCAGTGCTTTCGATTGATCCAGATGCTGCGCATTTTCTTATAACTGGCGGCAAATCTGAACATATGCTTGTCAATACGGGCGAAAAACGAATAGCCGTAAAGGTTTCCTTTAATTTCGAAGAATTCTCTAGAAATGAAAAAAAAAATTTTTTTTTACATCTTTTCACACAACATTCATTTCATATGAGATTTCAAAAGAAAGGTTAGGTAGGAAAGCATTCGACGACTTCTTTTTCTTCGCTTATACAACTAGTCTCGCAAATTTTACTAAAGCTCGGCAATGAGCATATGCATGTTAACAAAAATCGCACTTTAGTCATATATAAGCCCGAATCACTTTATGCAACAATATACACACAAAATAAACGCAAAAATTCGACGATGAGATTAGCAGTTTAGAAAACGATTCGATGACAAAGCGATTACATGAGATCTTGAAAGAACTGTAGTTTTTTTTTTAGTGAATGGTGAGGTGTTTAGGTACGATGTAGTGATAACAGTCTATTTCGAGTTTGTCCAGTGTATATGTTTGTCGAAGCAGGCTCATGCAACAATTTGGTGATCACAAGACTTCCAGGTGAGTAGAATGACTGCAAAACTTTCGTGCGTGGGAGGCGTTTGGGACGAGCGGGGGAGAAAAGAATCGACATATTATTGGTGTAAACGAAAAAATAGACCTGGACTAGAATGTTATTCGCTTGTAAGGATAGCTGCTTTCATAACTAGATGTATGAGAATGTCAATGGTTATTCCTGGCAAAATACTGGCAAAATGTATATTCTAGAAGAAGAGTTCGATGGAAAATAGCATTTGTGGGAAATTCGTGGATTATTTTGGAGAAGAATCACATTTCAAGTTTTCTTCCCTACAAAAAAAGGAAATATTCAACTTCACGGTAATTTAGTGCGTTATAGATGTTACTGTTGAGCTGAAAGAGTGAGCAAACAACTTTAGCTTTTCGTTGGTTTCGGCTGTCAACTTTTCACTGCGGCAGATTTGACTAGTTTTCCTTCAGACCAGGTCTGCATTCGTCGGTGCGTTGCAGGACCACCTAAAGTCGATAAGCTGGTATTTCATTATGTACCATGTACAGAGAGAGACATCGATCCGAAGGACGTGTTCAAGAAAAAAGCAAAACCTGAGTCAATCAAATTACCTATGGATACTATAACCCCAGATGACGCTCTTCAGGTGCACTAAAAGTTGCTAACTTATACAGGCAATACTTTTTTGGTTTTGCAAGTCTGAAGTTTGCCTACAGAAGTGATTGATCCCTCCAGCATATCTACCCAGGGACACATATGCGATGGGCAATACGGGGAGTGCGTTAAGTGAATATAACGATAGACTGCGGAATAAAAGTGAATGATACTGATCTTGCACCTTGAAAGGGAGCAACCTCTTCAAACATTTTAAGAACAATCTATTTATGCTTAATAGGCTCCAAAAAGAACAGGGCATGCGGCAGCGTTTTCATCGGCAACCTCTCTAAAATGACAAATACAATTACGCAGGTAAATGACAAAACCGCTGTCGCATATCTTGATTATTTTGGAGTCCACTATACTAGCCATAAGTCAGTGTCTTATATCAAGCCTAAGCATGCGTCAACAGGTGGATGGTTACAAAAATGGATTACAAAACGTGGCGACTTCATGGTTTATAAATAAATAAATAAATAAATAAATAAATAAATAAATATATATATATATATATATATATATATATATATATATATATATATATATATATATATATATATATATATATATATATATATATATATATATATATATATATATATATATATATAATAAATTAAGCATCAACTGAAAAGTCAAAAAATGAAGAGGATATCCTTAAAACGATTATGCAAACGAACTAAAAACATTGGCTTGGTTCAGAATAGAAGTATTTTTGGGATGGAAGGCAGGAAGAAACAAAATCAACGAAGATGATTCTTCGATACGAGAAGAACTTCACGGCTTATAGAACTAGAAGAAGTTGAAGACATTGTTAAAAGACCGTTACGAGCGAGCAGTGTTGAATGTAGATAAACGATATTAAATATGCAAACGAGATATAATTAAAATTAGCATATAAAAAGTGATAACATATCGGCCAATATCCGATTAACAGAGGAATTGTGTTATGCGTAGGACGATCATCGGAAGAAAAGAATACCGATGTTAGAATAGAGATACGGGTAAGAACAAGTATAAAAGAGAGTATCATAGATAATTGATTAAAGTAAATTGCATAAAAGAGGAAAGAAAAAAATCAATGGGAGATAACAAAGTTACAAAATAATAATATAAGTAAACAAAAGTTTGGCTAAGACTTTGAAATGATTCCTTGTCTCTTTCATAATGCTGCAATTTTTTCTTCTTTTCTTGAATGTTGCCTTTTTTCGAGAAAACGCTTGCAAACATTTCGGAATCATCCTCTATTTTGTTCATAAAATGAAGTAAATAGTTACTTTAAAGTAAGAGTTTATTAGTTAGTTTATTATTAACGAATAGTTTATTATATAATGAAGTAAATAGTTTATTAGTTACTTTAAAGTAAATAATGATGTTATAGCACCAAAGAACATTATAGTTCTTGCAGCTGCTATTTATTCGCAAATATAGAGTACGATGGCGCAAAAAATTACATTTCCTAAAGTCAATGAGTGAAACATAGACTAATTTTTGAAAATTAGCACAAACGCAGTATAATACCGATGTTTTGGAAAAAAAATTGCACGTATATCCTACTCTACCTTTTGATTGCATTTTTACTTAAAATTCTGACGCTAATGCGAATCATCTTTCGTCAGAGGTGATTCGTAGTAGCGTCAGTGCACTTCTCAAATTTAGAGTTAGAGCTTCACGTCCCGACCTGCTTCTACCGGCTATACTCGGGGACAAAATTTTGGAACGATTGGGGCTAAATTCTCCGTTTGAAATAATCAGCGTATTCAATTGGAGTGAAAGGTTGCTTTGCATTCGCAAATCTATTTCATCTTCCATTCTCTTCAGTTTTTCTTTTATTAAATTATTCGTTTTAAAGGCGGCATTTAATGGGAATCCTCAACAAAATCAGACTTGCAATTTCAGACGTACCAAAGAATAAATGAAACTGAGCAAATAGAATTTACGTCTAAATTTCATTCCTTTAGCATACTTTCTTTTTTTTCAGCGTTCTATTCTGCTAATGTCACATTTGCGCGAAGTGAGTGACTCCCAAACTGCACCTGCAATAGGGCCGTATTTGTTGCCTATCTCACCCAGCCTTGCCTTGCAATTTTATGAAGGAATTCAAGGGGCTATTAATGTTGGGGGTGTTATGGGTATGACCTAGTAGGCCTGAACACTCCAAATGCAGTAAAACACTGGAGATGTGACATGAAGCTGCGTCTGCGGAGGTGATGCAAGCAGCAGCCATCAGAAACAGCCGGTAAAGCGGAGTGCGCTATTAACATCGCCTGAAGAATCGTGGGTGGAAGTGGAGTAAGGAAGCTCAAGGTAGTGCAGGAGGATGATGCGCAAAGATTCTCTAAAAGCTCCTGACTCTATCGAATATATCTCTAAGCTTATTCCTCGACCATGAGTTTCGCGAATATTCAGTCGTGCTGAACTAGTAATTCGTCTTCCCGACCTTCCGAAGAGGCCCTTGCTCTTTTTGTGAGGAGTAGTGAAGGCAAACAGAGACCAAGGAGAAGATTGTAGCAGATGTGAAAGCTTCTCCTATAGCGCCCATGATTGTTGACGTTTGCAACGAAAACTGCAACAAAGATTCAGTTTTTGAGCCAACGATTGATTCCTTATCGTGAATATGGAACTCTCAAAAATGCATTTCCTGCCTGGAAGAAATTATGCGGATGCCATGATGCGCAAACGTTTAGGCAAATCTGTTTTAAAGTGCTGGACAATGGAGGCACCAACAAATCGTCAGTACAAAAAGTTATAATTGACTCACAAGCAAATATATTAAGCGTTTTTAAAAATGAAGGCACTATGGCATATAAGAAGAAGGAAGTATGAGAAGGGCGATTTCTGATGTTTATTGCCGTAGTAGCACCAAACGTATGCAAGAATTGAAGGGTACTGCTACATTTTCTCGGTGGAGAACGATTACCTCCCTGCAAAAGTAACCTCGTTGTGCGTGTGCGTGCGTTGCATCGCAGCCAGTTGTTTCCCTTGATTGAAAGAGTGAACGAATAGTAGATAATTTAGAATTCTATTGCTGATTACATGAGTTGTTTATTTCTCAGGGGGGGGGGGGGTGGAGGTTGATCCTTCCATATCTAATGTCTGCCTTGCTCCTGAAAAGATTTACTGGACTGTTCATGTAGGTTGTAGATTGTCCTTCTAGCACTTCTTGCAACAGAAGCAGCAGAAGTTGATCGAAGAGCAGCAGTTTGAAATGTTATGGATCTAGTTTCGTCGAAGTTAGATGAAACGCTATATATTGCCTCTTGATCGAAACAGAAATAAAGTAATTTCAAAGGATTTGTTGGTATTAGCCGGATAGTTTTCCCTTGTGTTAGAAAACATCATGGCAATATCTTCGACGCCCCATATTTTGGAAGAGGAGACAGCTTCTGAACTGTGCACCTGCAAGAGCTCATGCTTTATGGAATGATTAAATTAATTTATGAATCTTAAAGCGATCATGGCGATGTAGGTTTTCCGACAGGAAGCTGTCCATCACTGTGAACATACCATCGGACTTAAAATCACCCTTCTTCACAAGATTTTTATATTTTTGGCAAACTTCTGTTCACATCGGTTCCTTGATGACGACGGATTTTTTCTGAAGTATTTTTGTGTTGTTATCTCTGTGTCCGATATTTCAAACCTTGACCAACTTAAGCGGCAACGTTTTCGCACACACCATCTGCATTATTGTTCCAGAGCTCTGGGAAAATAGTTCAAATACTTGTATGTTCTTTTTGACATAATTACTGCAAGCTTCTCGAAATAAATTCTTCTCATCATTGTGGATAAACCTCCTCAATAAACTTGCGGAAGAGGAAGAGAGTTCAGCTCCAATCATCGTGAAGGATCCCAGAAGAACAGAGGTAAAACGAATCTTGTAAAAATCCTACATGAAAAAAACATTTCTTTCTCCTCTTCCAGCAGTCTGAAGAATTGTTTGATGATCTATAGCATTATGCAGCCGTAATTTAATGTTCTGCGTGATGCTGGTATCAGTAGTTGGTGGCAGCGATATTTCAGTTTCCTTGAAAGGTTCTTCGAAGCAAATTCAACTCTATAGACGAAGCATTTTTGGGACGCTTTTCTTCCCTAAATTCTCTCGCCATGGACTTCTCGTATCTTAGTGATTTTCAAATTTAAGGCGTTGCGAAACTTCGACAGCTGACGAACTTCAAGATTTGATGGCCTTGACTAGTTGTTGAGTTTTTTTTTGGTCTCGTCATTCTCATAATCCGCATCTCCAACCACTCCTCATCTGCTTTGGCATCAACTAAAAGCTCCTACCAACGGCCATATCTTCACTCTCTTCGGCATTTTAGTCCCATATGAGGCGAAGAAGGCAGGTTAAATAGGCATCTTGGTGCAGAAGGTCGATAAGCACCGGTATAACACGTAGGATAGCTGTCCAGGTGTTTCATCGGCTTCGGAAGGACTTGTGGATACTTAAAGAAGGCGTGAGATTCTTAGGAATCCTATGCTGGCAGAATTGGAAGAAATAAGCATACTGCAAAGAATTTGTTCAGTTGATCGGCTTGCTTACTATATGAATGTATTCACGTATATTTTATTGTTTGTTGGGGGGTATACTACACTATGTCGTGAGGTGACAGGCGATTGTAAATAACGCATTTCGCGACAGCTTCTGTTGTGCTCGATCCCACCCGCTGATTTTCAGCTCGGTGCAATTCCTGCGATGACGAAGAAGTGAGTGGGAATCGATGATGCTTGCGCCTGCTTTAGATGAATTGCCTAATCACCAATTTTTTTGTCAATATGCATGTAGCAGTCTTAACGATATGAATAAAAGCTTTCACATGTTAGCCTTCTTATATTTCATGTCATAAAATTTACATATTGGTCATCACATCTGTGACATATATTGCGTTGGCCATGCAGAGCACAAAACAATGATGCAACGGGACAGGCACTCGTTTTCGGAGTTCATCGTCACACCTCTCTCGTGAAGCCCCTCGCGGAAGCCTTCCATAAGTGGGACCCCCGGACATAGGTGATGCAGTGATTCTGGACTATGGGAGCACCCATCGCGAGAAGTCTTGCGCTCAGAAGCTCCTCCCCATGTGGGGATTTTCTGAAAGGAAGCCTTTACATTGGGTTTTCTCACGTCTGTGACGGATTTCGTGCTTTGAAGTGGTGCGCTTATGACGCTTTACTATGTGATCCGCGCAGCTATGCAAGTATATCGCAGTACGCGAAGCACTCAATGATAAACGCAGGCATCTACAACGGTTCTTTGAAAAAAAGGAAGTTTCAACATCCTGGAAGAATTCTCATAGATACAGAGAAGGTTTACTGGATAGTACATCTCCGCAACATCCATGCGAGAAGAGCCCTCTCTTAACAGGAAAACTCACGATCAATAAAAATGTTGTGAGCTTTTCCTCATCTGCCGAACAAATACGTCAATGCGTCCAGAACAAATACAGCCTTTTGGGTGTTAGCTACAGCTTCTTTATCAAGCCAGCTCCATTCAAGCAATGGTGCGCCAGAATTGCAGCTTTTCAAAAATTGTTGATCCATTGAAGTTCTATACGAACAAGAGATAGCGCAACAGCATGAGCACTGTCGTCGAGACGATCGCGATCGCCTCATATAAGCTGGCGTTTTGTGACCATCCATCGCTCATAAGGTACCGTACGGAAGCTCTGAATATACCTCACTTCCATGAATTGCGGAACACACTAAAATTTTGCATAAATTCCGATGAGAGACAATTACAAATCACCATATATGGAACTGGCTGCCACCGTCTGCTTTGAAAATGATGAAAATATTGTGCTATAGGAAATCAATAAATTTAACATCACATCCGTTGTGTTCAATGGCATTGTTCTCATTTCTTTTCAAAACGTGGAATGATAAAAGATGGTGATATCACATCGTTGAATAGCAGTGTACTATTTCGTTCGCTTTACAGGCCTGTCAAAGTGCCATTTTAGAGCAGTGAGCATTTCGTGTCCATTCAGTACCTCGTCGATGGTTTGTCGGATCTTTGCTTCACTTTGTGATTCCCTGTTGATCGTATCGATCTGAGTTCCATTCTTTTGTGCACACTGTAGAGAATCCCATTACGATGCGAAATGAGCGCCAATTTTTGTCAGTATCCCAAGACTAGGGTCAATGGTGTAATAGGGCGAAAGGTGACTAAAGGAGTGATCAAAAGAAGATGGAAATGACAATCTTAGTTAACCAAACATCAATCTTAGTCCAGTTGTATCAAAAGAGGGTGAGAAGATGGAAGTATTTACACTTCCTCTGGATGCGTGGATTGGCGGCGAAGAATTCTAAATGATTTAGCAAGACTTCGGAAAATATTATTAAGATATGATCACAGGTACCATAAGTTGCCACGTTCATATAGACCAGCTGTATGGACGACTGTGTATGACGTCTTACTAAAATCATATTACGAGCATATTCTACACACTGGATGAGAAAGAATTCATTCTTGCTGAAGTGAAGTTGTTCCCATCTTCTTAGAACTTTACGTATCTGACTTGAAAACGAATCATCGGACGTTTTCTAAATCTTATGCATCAAATATGTTCAGCAACATATGAACTCGAAAATTTTATTGCAAACTTTTAAAATAAATTCAAACGTTCATCCCACATGTAAGATGGCCTTAGTTAGAACGATTTTCCACTATGAACATTCCATACGTAAGGCTAGAAGGGCTCTCATTTGCATTTTCAAATGCCAACAACATCACAAAGTTGTCTTTTTTTTTCTCTTCCAAACGTACATAGAACTTTATAAAACGCAATATTCTTTCACGCGAAAACTTGTTTCCCATAAACGCAATCATTTACAATTTTTACTCGTGGAAAATATGAAAATATATACCTATGAAGAAGCATCGATAACTATGACTTGAAATACTTTCAAAAAAAAAAATGTGATGATGGCGCATATTCGACTGAACCATTATAAATAAACAAGTGTGGTTTATTTATAATTAGGCTCAATTTTTATGGAGACGTTAGAAAATGTCACTCTTATGCGCTTGTTGATGAATTTATGAGCATGTGCAAACCTCGAAATCTTTGAATGTCCCCTTGCTATCTGCTTATATAATGTTCAGATCTTTGCATCCGCAATAAACACAATACACATTGACAGCCGAGTTGAAAACAAGCGATCTCCTTGTTTTGACGCTTCAGTATTACCATAAACTCACTTTTCGTGAGGTTTTCACAAATTTGCATTTTCAAAGCGCATATATGCATTTGTATATATTCATATATTGGTTCGGTAGGTCTAATGCACCAAAAAAAAAGAACTGTGAAATACGATACGTGTAACCAACATTTATATCAGCTTTTAAATGGTTTTATAAAGCACAAAAAAGTTTATGCTCACTTAAACGTGCTAGTAGCGATATATATTTGATAGCTAGATATGTGTCATGTTGCAATAGGTTGGATTACCGAAATAAATCTTTATGCAAATTTATATAGGCGATCGGCGCTCGGCTATAATATTCTTGTTTATGTCCTCATAATGGCGCAAGAAACATTCACTATATATGATTCTCTCACTTTGCATTGCAGTCTTGCAAAAGCAAAAGAATTTTTTAAAGGTATTATGTGCAACGTTCCCATTTATCGTTTATCATTTTATTGGCAAAATTGATGCGAGTATGTCCTCGACACTGATTTGTTCCCTGCTTGGCATGACGCCAATCGATAATTACCTGTCCTATGTCGATCGTTTGTACAGGTGTGCTATCATCTTTAAAATATGATGTCGGCTGGGCAATCTGCCTAAAATGATATGTTCCACATGACAGCGTTAGTTTCGGTCCACTGATTCATTTAGCTGGTGAAGGGAAAGTGGCGAATAGTAGACAGTTCAAAATTACGCGGACAGGTTTGCGTAAAATCCTAGCTTTAGCCTAAACCTAAGCAAGGACTAACAGCCAAAGATGAACAAAATAGAGCGATCCTTTCGACGTATTTTATAGGATCCTAACGTGCTTTATGTGAAGAACCAATTGACCATATTGCTAAAATTATCGACTGAGCGTTAAGCCGTCTTTCTAGGTTATAAAACTTTCAGCAAAAATTTCAACGACGAAGTGGAGAGTCGATACATCAAAACTGAGGGACTATGTTATTATGCTTCAATGAGGGATGAAGAGAAAAAACATAAGCGCTACATATGGATAGCGAGAAAAGTTATGAAAACTTAACCAGCAGAATTTTATTCAAAAACCATCGAAATGAAACTGTGAATATGCTTTGATGAAGGAATAATTAAGTGCTGTAATGAAAAAAATCGGAAAAAATTTGAGTAATATGTTCCATTACAGAATTACATAAAAACGTCTTTCAGGAAAAAGAGATTCTCCTGTGGCGTAGAGATTACGTGAAGCTATTTGACAATCACCTGTTTCACCTGGAAGTTATCACAGCGACTAAACAGTTGACGGTTATTTGCAAGATGCTGCTGCAAACAAATTGGCGCTACAACAATCTAATCTTGGTGCATCCTCGACTATATTTGCTTCCCCGCAATGGGACTGAAGAAGCTGCATTTTAGCAGGTCAATGGTCACTCCCGTGCCAATGGAAAAATGCCGTGTATATATCCCTCAACTATTCACGAATATGCTTTCCACAAGATTCTATGTAAGGAAACTACCGAACAGTTTCCTCGAATCCCTTCACGCTAGCTGCATTTCTTCCTTCTTGTCAATAAATCCTTCGCAATCGCACTGTGCACACACTCAGCTCTCGGCCGAGCCTAGCTTGACTACGCTGAACACGCTTGATCAGAAATTTATTTCGCCGCTATCGCAATGCAGTGATTCTGAAAGAAATTTGACGCTAAAAACTTTTAGTCTTGCTGCCACCAGGTATGCTTTCGCTATGAACATACCCGTCGAACATCCATATGTTTACTTCCGGTATTTCGTCAGTCGAAAATATCCGATAGGTAGGCAAATAAGGATGCATGTAATACCGCAGTGTTGATTTAGACGTTTGATAGAACAACAAAGGATATTCAGGAAACAGGTACTTACTTCCTCTAGGTACACAACAGGTAGGAAAATTTGTCCAGAACTTGCTGGGTTCTTTTTACTGCAACGATTTGACTGTCGCCACTGTACCTTCAGAGCAACAAGCAGGTTTCAAGGTGACGCCAAAAAACAAGGAAATAACGAAATGAACCTTTAACTGTGGTGGTGTGAAGGGACAATACACCGTATTTCATGCGGTGTGAAAGTGACGAAAGCGATAGCAGTTGTAGCTGATGAACGCTATAGTTTGATTGCGACGAGACGAAAGTAAAAGTTACTTCTACAGCACTGGCTCCAATCAATGAAGACGCACATGTCTGTATCCCAACTTATAAGGTAAGAATGGGGCACAGCATTTTTAGTCTGTTTTCGTATAAACGCTGCAATTGAACAAACCGCATTTAAAATAGAGCATGTTTTTAAGCTGAAAATCAATATCTATACAGATAGGTGGACACTGTAATTCCTATCACTACGATGCCAGTGCAATTGCACGAGAACTCGTCAAAGCAAACGTTTCAATAATGAAAAATGTTCATTCATTTGCAGATTACCGTTGAATTTATTCCATCAAAGCGATTTATCCTTCGGTATAGTTGATTTTCTTCATTCAGTAATCACCTGTGCGGAAATTATATTACAGTAATACAACTAAGTGCTGTAGCAGTATGATATCACATTAGTTCAAACTAACACGTGGGTATATTCTCCCTCACTACTCTAGTGTATTGAAGGCATTTTTATTGCATTATAAACTAGAATTGCTGTTTAAAAATTGTGATGTATATTCATCGCAAAGTGCTTCATTTTTTCGACTTACTCGTTACGAGCAAAATTTTTATAGCACATTTGCGTTAAATGCGTAACACTAACGGTAACGAGATAAGCGCATAATCAAATGCCACATGACCAAGTACAATCAGCGAATGGCATCTACTCAATGATGTCAAGAAAAAGGGGACGAATGAACTTAGTGATGCTTCGTCTTTTCTTTTTTCTCCACACATATAGACGATAGCCGCAATCACATGAAATGTGTGCTCTTTTAGCAAAAACTTTTAGGTATACATTATCGATGAGTCCTTATCAGTCCTCGACAAGTGAAGTATTTGAAGGTGAATAAAACTTCATTAATTCAATTCATTCAGCAAACCTACTAGCCACTCGTTATGTCCGCTCTCAATCGAACTCTTTACTTTAATATCACTATCAATTTCAAAATTTAAGCTTATTTGGAACTTGTTTCATTAGGCTATAAGCATGCAATGAGATCGTCAAGCGAAATCTTCGTTATGCTAACAGTTAATGGTCGTAATGTTTTAATTCATTACGAGTTTCTAATAGAAGATGAAAATGAAAAATTTCGTTTTCTTTAAAAATCCATCCGTTATCACACTCTTAAAGACTACATCTAAACAACTGTAAAAACAACCGTAATTCGTTTTTCTTTTGTGTCAATTCAAGGCATAAGCCCTACATATAATTTTCATTGCAATATTCATTTCATTTGATTACATTCTACACAATTCAATTCGACGTCTTCTGATAGAATAGAGATTCACACCAAAGTAAGAGCGTAGATATGTTTAACGATGAAGGGGATATTTTCAATATGAGGTGATCCAATATTTTTGACGAAAAATGCGACATCATCGGTCATCCTTCTCTGAGAAAAGGTTACTCAATGAATGCCAATTTACAGATCCAGCATGAATGGGCCATCTACACAAACATCGGAAACAACTCCAACTTCTAGTACCACCGATGAAAAACTCTCTTGCCCTGCTGCAGGTATTTCAATTTGAAGAGTAATTCCTAAAGCGAATAAGATTGCAGTTTAGACTCGTCACACAAAGAAACAAGGAGCAAATATGTAAGAGTATAAGTAGACGATATCCAACCAATTGAAGAAATTTTGAACGAAAATGCATTTATATTACAGCACCACCTCATAACTTCAGTGAGTTTTTGAGGAAGTTCATTCGTCGAGCGTCAGGCACACTTTATCTTTAGAGATATAGGATGCAGTAAGTATTTTGTATGAAGAGAGATTATTTCGAATTTATTTTCATGGATTCTTGCTAGTTTCAATGTTTCGAATATTATAAGCAATAAATTCTTCACTTTGTTCATCTATCAACTGGAGCAATTTTTTCTACCTTTTGTTTTATCACCTTTTAATGAGTATATTAAAGATAGAGTCGATTTGACGACGATTAAGAGTGATTATCATTTACTCTGTCTCTATGAGATAACACCATTTTAGAACGAAGAAAAAAAAATGCTATAAATTGCTAATGCTATCAGATAATATCAAATAAAGTCACATGCTTTCTTTGCACATATCTGTAAATTATTTTCGGCGCATTATCGTTTACAGTGACATTATCATGATATGTACATGTGGCTATATGCACTTTTTTGTTGCAAAAATCTCCCTACTCAAGTAACAATAAGAGATGCCTTGAGGACCTAAATACTGCTCTTCATTATCGTACTATCCAAAATACGAGTCAATGACTTGCTCTTGGACTTTAGCCCCTCCTGACTTTCTCCATTCCCCTCTCCCACCCTTCAAATCTTAAACTGCTTCTGCTGCTTTATAAACATCAGCCAGTAGTCGCTTCCGCTAAGAGATCTCTCGAAACGACCGTATCTTCGAAAAAAGGTACGTCTAACTATCGGCTTATTTTTCCAACAGATCACATTCACCACTAGGACCACTAACAACGGCATACTGCCTATATTAACGTTCTTTTTGTGATTTTTTCCAGGCACAGAGAAAGTGGAGAAAGTGGAACCTGCTGATCCTGATCCAGAACCAAAGGTAACAAATCATTCATCCTATGCGATCATGACTTTCTTGGAATTAAATGAAAGAAGAGATGGGAATTAGTTTAAAAAAATAGGCGTTCTAAATGAGAAATTGAGTAATTGTTCATGGATGATGAAGAAAAGTTTTTATATCCCAACACTTTCATATAATCTCACTTTCATTCACTCTCATGTTGTCATTCGGCAATATTTCAGAAACCTCCTTCCGCTGCTACTGTAGTATCAATGGCAACGATGTGTTGAAATTTAGAAACCATCTGAGCACCAAATTTGCCAACCAAATTTCGCATCGATTTAAATAATGGCCCAAAGCTGAAATTTTTGCAGAGTTTCGTAGCAATGATGAAAAGATGGCCCAAAGCAACATTCTGCATTATTGGCAACGAATTTTGCGAGCGATTTTCTTTTGTTGGAATGCGAGGTTTCTATTCTTTTTTTTTTTTCAAGGGACGGCTGACGGGGAGGGTTAGGGGATTTTTTTTGCTGTGCAAAGCTTTATTTTGCGATGAAATATGTCGATAAAATTAACGATATAAATGCCAGTGCAACATTTCAAACATAATTGCATTTAAACGTATAATTGCAAAAAAAAAAAAACATAGTGCATCGATTTCCGACTATTTAAACTCTTTGGGGAACTTGAGCTATATTGTAAAATAGAATTCGGAGCTGGGGAAATTTGATGACGGTACAATCAAAAACTTTAGAAAACCACTTATAGTAAGTAATAAATAAAAGGAATTCATGAGCGGGAACAAGTCATAAACCGGCTGGAAAGAGAGAGTTTCTTCTTTGTTTTTTTAAATCCTCATTATGCAACGAATAGACTTTCATCTCTACCAACTGCAAAGTGTGCTCACTCGTTGCATTAAGCCTATCAATACTTAATGGATTTTTGCACAAATGGAGGAGCATAAAAATTTGGAAGAGAGCCAAGAAGTCAACGTGAAATGAAGAATGTAAATTTTAATAAATATGACAGAGAACATCAAGCTAATGATGTATTCATTGACCTTTTGCAATAGGTGAAAGTAGATAAGGCGCAAGATAAGATTCGTTTTTTTCGGTATTTGTCATTTTATCAGTATGTCATTTTGTCAAATCGTAATAAATGGCCATTTTGTCCAAATTATTGTGTCATTTTTCAGCGGTATTAACGTTGTACGTGATGAATATCATGGCGTTTAGTGACAACAATGCAACAGTCCTCTTCCATAGTTTTATTGTACTTTGCTATACAACACCATTATTTGGCTCAATTCTCGCTGACGGTTATATTGGAAAATTTTGGTTTGTTTTCATTATTATCAACTTTATCTGCGCATCGAGAAGCACTCCACAGAACGAGGAAATCACCTGATATGCATAAATATTTAAAAATCCACAAGAAATTTTTTTTTTTGAAAATGCAGTCAGAAATTTTTTCATTTGGTTTATTATATAGCCAGTAGACAAAATGACTGAAAAGGTATAGAAAACAAATATGTGCAGCCATCTGTGGGCTGCCGGCGAAATGCTAAGGTTAATGGTAATCACTCATCGACAGACCATGAGATGCTTTCAGGACAATATTATCGATATCGTTGGTGTATGCCGCAGGCAACGTAATACTAGCCGTTGCATCCACTTTTGCCAAAGGCGACAGTACCCATCCGTTAGTGGCTTTGTCTCATTTCACTTCCTCTTTTCAGTCAAGGGGCAAATCTTTTTACTGCCATTTTTCTACTCTTTCCAGATGCTATTCCTATCTGCTTTCTAATCACCTACAGACTTAAACTTTAAACTCTCTGCGTTTTCCTTATGCACCTAAAAGAGTTATATTTTTATAAATTTTCCGAAAGCGACAGTCATAAAAAAACGTTTACTTCTTCAAAGAAAAAGACCACACTGTAGAAGATAAATATTTGTAAGTTAAGCAATAAATTTATTCCTTGGTGATTTCAGATATTTGGATATTATTGCTTTGGTGGTGATTGGTATCGGTACAGGTGGTATTAAACCATGCGTTTGTGCGTTCGGTGGTGATCAATTCAATCCGAATCATCTTCGCATGATCTCGATCTTCTTCTCAGTGTTTTATTTCACCATCAATGCTGGTTCAACGATTTCAACCCTCGTTACGCCTATGCTAAGAAGTATGGTTTTTATCTCAATTATTCTTCTGGAATGAAAACGTTTTTAAGGTTCTAATAAGCGCTAAACCGTGACAGCCAAAGAAAAAAAAACCATGAACTAAGGTGTAGAAAAGCGCATATTTACTTCTAGAACTCCATCGCTAATGTTAAAAAGCATGTCCTATACTGGCCAAGTACGGTATAGAGTAGAAATAGTTTCTGTTAAATTTTAAACCGGATACCTCAGCTTCATGAAGAAATACCTACAAAATGCATAAATAATATCGGCGAACTTACTAAAGGAAAAGATTCACTGATCTATATGTATTGAAAAAATGGTCAGTGAGACTAAATCAGATGTGGAAATTATTCTATGGCACTTAAACATATCATTTCATGCAATCAACTATACTGTCATTAATTGTAGCCGTACCTTGTAATGGCTCCGACAGTTGCTATCCTTTGGCATTCGGTATTCCTGCTGGATTGATGGTTCTTGCGACGCTTATATTCGCTAGTGGATCCGTTTTCTATAAGAAAATCCCACCGAAAGAGAATGTTATGGCCCGTGTCTGCAGTACGATTGGAGTGAGTTATTTTTCAAGCTCTGTTTGCCGAAGTTTTAGCGAAAATCTGAGAAGCTAAGTCAGCTGAGATTTCTTTGATTTAATTGAGGTGTGATTTTGGTTTTGAACTTGATTCGACGATAGTTTTTACCTAGTTTTGGTTTGACCTCTTTTATAATCCGCTGTAAGTTCCTTTGTAAGACTAGTCTGTTGTTGTGGCATATCATCAAGTACACTATACATAATTCCATCCTAATGTTTAAAAAAAACGCTTGGCAGAGCAATTGGCATACGTTAAATTGCTAGGCAACTTAGAAACGTCAGGCAATTTTTTTTTTTCGTTTGCCTTTCTTCTAAAGAAATTTTCTAGCGCATTCATCAAGATTTGACTTCAAAAGTTCCACTAACAAAGTAGATTTTATGCATCTCATTTCAACGACTTTAAAACTTCGATTTCAGAGAGCAATACGAAATAAGATTAGCTCGAAGACAAAACGTTCGCATTGGCTTGAACACTATTTGGATACACACAATTGCGAGAGTGATCCGCATTGTATAGCGTTGCGAAATAATGGAAAGCTTATAAGCGAAAAATGTGCCCAGGTTGATATTTTTTTTCGATCACTCAAGAAATAAAAGCCAGACGTAAATTAAATTTACCACAGTTTCATTTATTCTTCGTATATCGGGAATTATAAGAAGACGGATTTTGTGGATGATCTCCATTAAATGCCAACTTTAAAGCGAGGAATTCATTTGTCCGCATTAAAGAACATGAAAGATAAAATAATCTCACATGGAGGATGATGAATGCAAATTACATAAATTAGAAAGGAAACGAGCGCTTTAAATATACCTTGAGGGATTAACAAAACAAATTTGCAATTGTACGACAACCCTTCACCGCTTTTGATTTCGTTGAGAATCTAAGAAATATTTTATTCTCGAGCGCGAATGATAGATACACGTTGGAACCGGGTGCTTAAACTTGCAATTGAAAAAGTACAGTAACACTAATATGAACCCCCTCAGAGTGAAGTATTATAAGGCAATGAAAAAGCTATGGTGTTCTCGTACTTCTTCCAAGAAATCAGTATTATACTGTAGTTTATCACCGTCTAAAATTCGTCTCCACTGTGTTTATACCTCCGAGCTTGAATTAAGTGCGATGCTCTAGTATACCTCGTAAGATGCAGGTCACTATCACAGGTGAGGGTTTTTTAACGATTACATCACTGGTCTAAATGTAGGTGGTGGGACATAGATATTCTGTCCGAATGGCCGCAGCTTAAGTGATGCTGTTGCCAAGACCGCCGCTTCAACAAAAGTGGAAAAAGGAAGCTACTCGCGAGCAAATTTTGTTATATTTTTGCCCGAAACCACTGGACAAATATTCCTATAATAGCGAACAAATTTGTAGTTGAAAGAAACTCGTCTATCGGACGAATATAGAATATTCGGCACGATAAGCGCAACGATAAATGTTACTAATGAATGGTGAACAAGATTTCTTGTTGAGAACGAATTTATGCACATTTGTTAGGGTTCACTTATCAGCAAAAATTCCCCGTGAAAGGCAGAAATGAAAGTATTTTATATTTGAGAACAAATTTCTTAATTTCTTGCAGAAGAGATTCGTCGAAGATGTGAAATCGCTATTTCGTGTTATCATTGTCTTCCTTCCAGTACCATTCTTCTGGTCACTCTACGATCAACAGGTCGGTGAAATGTTTCTCTTTGTGTGATGTTGTACTTTATTCTATGTCTTCATTAAAATTTTTCGAAGCGAATATAATGAGTGGTTTATTCTTTCGAAGTTATTCCATAGTAAACTTTCAGCTTTACTTACTTGTTTATTTTTCATTTTCCAGCATTATTTAATTTCATTATGTTTGAAAACTGCTCGGTAAAAATTTTTTATATGGAGTGGACAATTTGCTTCTAAAAACATCCTGAATTCAAATATTTAACTTATTCTTTTAGTTGTGACGTTCATTGCACTATTCATTTTTTATTGAATGATATGTTCGTTCGGTTCAGTCGCTGTTTAAAAGCGAACGGAAATGATGCATGTTTGCAAATTTTAAAAAAAAGGGCATTTTATTGAAATTTTATGAAGTTATGCGCTTCTTATCGAAAATTTTTTCATCATTTTGCAATAACACTGACGCTATTCAGGGATCGAGGTGGATTATCCAAGCTGTGGCAATGAATTCAAGGATCACTGGCTCGTTCACAGTGCTTCCCGATCAGATGATCACATTGAATGCAATATTAATACTCATTTTCATTCCAATATTTCAGGTCAATAGGCTGATCATTTTATTATATGAAAGCGATAAATTTTGTTTTGATATTATTTGATTAAAATACGCCCCTCCATGTGTTAAGTGCTTTTTTTATTGGCACGGTCATAGAAAGAACTAGATCTCTTTGAATTACGAAACTAAAAATCGTCGAAGTTTTATTTGTTATTCCCAAATACTATTAAGGTGCAATTAAGAATTGAAAGTTTTCTTTCAGACATTCGTTTATCCGGCATTCGAAAAATGTGGCATCCGAACAACGTATGTATTGTTGAACTTATCTCGATATTAGTCTTTTACAATCTATCAACTCATTTGATATTCATGAGATTATGTTAAGCAAGATCATCTCTTGTTTTTGATAAGTTAGGCGCAATTTTTCAGACTTATTTACATGATATTCGTTTCTCATAAAATCGTAACGCTACTTCTGCGGATGAAATTTTTCGAACTTCAAGAAATTTCATTGTTTTTCCAAACAACAATTTTTGAATTAAATTTTTCTCGTAGATGTTTTTTTTTATATGATTTTACATGGCTTTAGACCACTTCGGCGTTTAGTTGCTGGCGGTCTTCTTGCTGCAGCATCGTTCGTTATTTGTGGACTCGTCCAACTCGGCGTGAATGTGAGATTTTCTCTATAGTGCTTGAAGTCAGCCTCGTATCATAAAATTGTGAATAGAAGCGACCAGCTTGAAGCTTTCATTATTACGAGCATTTTTCGAAGATCAACGCCCTTGTCAGTGCTCGATTTTTCATTGAGCAAGACGATATTTGAAATTACGGAGAGCTAGAACCAGGCAGCTAGCACTATATGCAGATTTCTTAGTGAAGTGAAAAACTTGTTCATATTGCATACATTCTTATGTGCAATCTAATTGATAAAATAGGTGTGACGCCGTTTAATTGAGCACACTAAACTAAAACGCGAGTGTCGACAGTGTTGCGTTGATTGAATGACATTTGCTCAATTTTGGATTTTGCCTGAATTCCGATTTTTTTCTATTTCGCGAAAAATTTGTATTACAGATTAGGTTGGAATTTTTCTTTCGTACGTGAATTTACTCTCATTGCACAACCTGATACCCTTCATCTAATAAACTTTCAATATCTATCGATCGATTTTATGAAGTCAGTTAAACTATGTTAGAAAGTTTGCGGATTAAAACGGTTGCTGCGGAATTTCTACTTCTTTTCTTGAGCGCTAAAGCAAAAAATGTTCTTGCAGCAAGCCATGAAGTCAGAATTGAATAAAATCTGCATTAAAAAATGATTTCAGCCAACAGTAAACGTTATTTAGTCAATGTCGAAGGCTACTTGTATAATTTGAATCATTAATCTTTACTTAGGAAACGTCCATTTTTGCATTTTTATTTATCTTTTGCAAAGATGTTTGCAAAAAATTTTTGCATATTTAGCAAGTTTGCAATAACTGCATGAAAAAAAGCAGGCAGGTATTCGGCTAATGACAGCATTGTCCATAGCAAGGTTGAATTTATCCGCTGTCTTTCTTCTCATGAATGCATAGCTTCAACGTGGCTCAATTTGCAGCAAACTCTTCCTGACGTACCAAACGCAAATACAGCATTCCTTAGCGTTATCAATACGTACACTGACTGCAACATCACAGTGAATACACCTGGATTTGCACCAAAATTCATTTTGAGTAACTCAGTAAGTTTTATTCAGCTATTCAACAGACTCAAAATATTTTCCATTCGTTTTCACTCATTGCTTGGATGATAATTCACAGATCTACTATGGTATTATAATTGAATTTTATTTTTTTTTGATGGTGGTTATTTAAATTGTCTGGTTCAATAACGGATGAATTTTCTACTACAAATAAATACTGTTAAAGGATAAAAGTACTGCATATCAAATACGCTATCTGCATATTAAAATATTCTAAAGGGCATTAAAATCCCGTGAATACGACTGATCTTGGAAATTACTTGAAATTTTTTTTCCAAAAATGCATATTTAAACACTTCTCTCCTTTAAAAAAATTTCTATGGTAGTGTGTTTTATTCGACTTTCAACTCATCGAAACATCCACTTCATTATACTTTCTTCTTTTATATATCTTTTCTTCGTTTAAATAGTATCTTTTATTCGTAAGTTTTAAATAAAAATAATTTCTCATTAAAGCTAGACTTTTCACCTTATTGCTTCGTAATTTGCCTATTTCTTAAATCATTTCGTTTTAGATTTTCAATGTTTTATATGTTCTCTCTCTTTTTTAATTGGAGTTTTCAGTAAAATTCAGTCATTCAATTGATTATACTTTGTTTGTTTTACTTTAATCTTTATTACTCATAATTGTTTGAAAAAATTTTTTCATTATGCAATAAAAATTTTACCCACGCGGCAGTTTTTCTTTTATTTTCATTTAGTACCAATGTTGGATAAATGGTAATTTTCTTTCGATTTCTAGGTAAAACATTTGGTATTAGGCGCTAATGTTTTCTATGCAATCGTGACGTTGAGATAAAGATAAGCGGAAAAATAATAAAGTCTGAGAGTTGAGCATTTCAGTCATTGATCGATGATAAGGTGGAGAAGCGAATGGAGCTGTATCGGATGGAGGCTAACGGTCTGAAAGATGTTCTCTTGAATATATCATTTGAGTATGAATTTCTTAATTTTCTCAAGAAACCTCATTGATCTAATTGCCATAATACCACTGATGTTGCGTTGTGTATAGCGCACCTATTTTACACTTACTTTTTTTGCTATTTTTATGAAATTGCAAACACAACAACAATAGCCTAAGTGAAGTTATAGAATAGTCCTTTCAGAACTATTTTGCTAATGGAGTGCAAAATTTAAAGAAAAATTTCAATTTATCAGCATTTAATGGTACATTATCGAAATACCACGTTGCAAGCAATTTTTACTGGTTTCTGTTTATTCGTTGATTTATTTATTTGCTTATTTGTTTATTTCCTCACTTGTTTGTTTTTACATTTATTGTTTAAAGTCACATTCAATTAAAGTGGAAAGTAGGTGACCATTTATATTCTTTCCTCAACGGGCTCTCAATATCTGGTACACTAAAAGTTTTTTGCAGGGGAGCATGCGGTGTACAACAAGCGGTTTATACCGCCCATATCGAAGGTATGTTTCATTATACTGGATAATAGTTCGAGTCTGCGAATATATGGATCTGACTGACGTATAGCAAGGAGGAACTACTTCTCTATTCTTCTAATGTTGAACTACACAGTAGAATCAATCATTTTAATCGATGGGCGCTCATAATCTCATATGATTTTTTAAGTGAAAAAAATTTTCCTCCTCATTCACAATCCGATTTCCAGGAGGAAAATCGTTCTACGTCATCGTTTCCCCTCAGGGGATCACAGAAGGTGAAGCAGAGTGGGACAAGCCAACCGAAGGCTCAGGACAGTCTTCTATGAAGTGAGATTTGTCTTTATGCATAAAAAAAGTAAATTCCCACTTTATCGCCTTGAGATGATTTCTCATCTGTTTATGAAATATTTCTTAAAGTGCATTGAACTTTTCGTCGACCATGATTTCCGTTTAAATCGCTATTAAACCCAACGATTTCCCTTTAGCTACCCTTGTTTTCCACTTTAGATTGTCCTTGACTGATAGCTCTGCAAATAGTTATCATGGGAACAATAGCATGATAAGCATGGATTTTTAGCATTTGCAAATACGACTCTCGTGTCACTGTTTTCGACTTTACATAAATACTTTCTTTCATTTAGCGCATTTTTTTGAGAATGCTAAAAATTCCTATATTTACAGCATCAATTTCATGCTACCATGCTCAATGGTGCCTCCATCGGTTACATGGGGCAATTGCCACACAAATAACGACTCGATAGCATATGCAGACCGTATTGTCATTTGCGCCAGTTCACGAACATGCAATCCACGTTCCAGGTTTACCCGTTCACGCATTTGCTCTCAAGGAAACCAGAAGTTCACCTATGTAGTTTGAAATATGATGTTTTTGCTTATTCATATTTTCAGAGAAGAGAGAAAAAAAGTGTCGCAGTTGCGATACGTACCCTACATTTCAGCTCACTAGGAGTGCTCCTGTTACAAAGCTTTGAGCAGCTAATAATGTGCTCTCTAGCGATGCACCGCAACAAAATATTTCGTTTACGGTGTTTCCGTTATCATGAACTCTTCTACAGGATGACCAAATACATAAAAGTGGAAGTGATAGGTCACTTTGTGATTTGATTATACGAGGCAAATTTCCTCGGCTTGATTTGTAAGTTACCATCTGATATCATCACAAAAACAGATACAGTGCAGTTCATACGCATACATAACGGCACATTCACAGATTCGATACAGCTCAAGAATAGCATATACGAAAAAAATTGCATAACTGCACAAGAATAATTGAATCTGTAGCTACCTACCTTTTTCAGCACATACTATAGTTGGTCACCCGATGAAGCCCACCCTCAAATCGTCACACATGACGTTAATTCAAGTTTTATCGCAACGAATTACGATTTCAAAGACATACGACCAGGAAGGTTCATATATCGTCTTATTCGTTTGGATTTTATCATCCCTTCTTTATAAAAAGTATTCCATACTATCGTTCCAGAATCACTATTTCGCACAGAAAATCGTTTCAGTAGCCTCAATTTTTAAAATTGACTTCGTGCCTAAAAATTCTGTGAAATTATCTAAAAACCCCGCAATTATTACTAATAGTGATTTAATTTTCCTCAGCATAATGCACTACAATATCACTTCATGTTCTTTACTTGATGTATAGTGTTGTATGTTGAGTAGAGGATAGTAATATTGCTCTTTATTTCATTTTTATCATCTGTAATTATTAAAACGGAAGCAGCTCGAATATCTGAAAGCACCCTATCCGGCATGAGAACGGTGATGGAAAGGGTATGAATTATGGTACATTAATCATTGCTCGTAAGACGTTACGATGAACGATTCAAAGTATTCCATTTCCAAACGCAACTTCCGCTTTTTTTTTGTATAGATGCTTCATTAAAGAGCAGAAACTCATAGAAGAAACGAAAGATATCATACAAGGCGATAAAAACTTTTGTATAAAAATGCAGCAGTCTCCTTAATTGATTACATTTATTTATTTCCTCTTTTCCACCACGACATTTTGCATTTCCTTCTCTTATACATTGATGTTTTTTCTTCCAGGTATCAGGCATACTATGCCCTCTATAATACAACAGTTAATGGAGGTACACCGGCAGCGGAAGACATTATAACAGTTCCAATCGATGGTTTCGCATTTCAATTCGATACAATGGGTGGCGTTTATTCGTTTACACTTGATGCACGAAATCAGTCTTCAAAACTAGTGAGTTAATTTCGATGATTATGCTCGATATCGATTGGTCCTGTGCAGAATAACACGTTAACTTTTATTCTGCCACTAGGATCAAGTAGTATGGCGTATCCTGGGATGAATGATTGTGGAAGCGATAGAGAATTCGACCTGAAATGAATAATCTTCACTTAGACTCATTTGCTTTGCTTGTTGAGAATATTATTGTTTATATGCCGGCTATCACAGTCCTGTTTCCTGAATTCGACCTTCAACGCTAGAACCTGCTCAACTCTGCACAAGCAGATGCAACCAAACGATTTGCCTTTTTCTCCGGATTCACAAAGTGGCCCTCAGCGCTCATGGTCAGTTGTAAAACGTAGTGACCTTTGCGTTCACTCACATAGAGACGCTGTAAAACTCTTCTGAACCCTCACATTTCCCTCATTTAAATTACGTTAGGTTAATAGAATGCTTTATTATGCAAAGTGCGAACATGTTTTATTTCGCTCAATGGAATTAACATATTGTTGTGAATTTTAGATACCTAACATGAACATACATACGATTGTACCGGCAAACCACCTCAATATCCTCCTGCAGATACCACAGTATGTCGTGCTATCGATTGCGGAAGTGCTCTTTTCGATAACCGGCCTTGAATTTGCCTACTCACAGGTCTATTTTATCAATTTTCCATGTCAAGTTGAATCTGTGTTAAATACTTTGCATTCTCGTTCATTTTTGCAAAGTGATTATTGCATTTGCTCAAAAAAATTTTCCACGCAGCTATTAATCACCATAGAAAGTTATGTACGGGATGGTTAGAAATGGAAGAATGCCATACGAAATTTCTAAAGATATGGAAAGCACAGGCTCCTAAAGATGCATCTTCTTGAGAAATCTCAAAATTTTGCTGAAAATATGGCCACCGTTTAAAATTTTTTCAACTTAACGCACTTCCAAGATTTTTTTTTCGCGTTATCATAGGGAATCTTAAGGAAGGCATTAGGTGAGGTGAAATATTTTTTCTTTTGGTCTGATTGTTCTTTGTTTTTTTCTGATTGTTCCTATAATTTGGTTTTTATCTTCCCCACTAATATCAGCTGCGGTTTCCCACTGAACAATAGAAATTTTTGAATTAAACCTGAAGACGAGTTTAATTTCAGGCTGCACCAACAATGAAGTCAGTAGTACAAGCTTTATGGTTGTTAACAGTGGCATTTGGTGATGTTATTATTATTATAATTGCCCAACTGGACCTGTTCAGCGATCTTGTAAGCACAATTACTCTCCCTCTGCTTCTCTTATTTCTTCTATCTTCATTTATAGCCTATAGTAGTTACGAAATAATATCAATGAGACAATAATGGGCAAAGAAACCTTGAGGATTTTTCGACCTTCATTCTTCCTAGAATTGCTTCAACGTAAATTTTCGTTGAACAGTGAGTGCACCAAAATAACGGTATTAATTTACGAGAAATTTCGTATAACTGAAGATAATTTTGAGTTTTGGTATACAACAAATTCAACTTTTCGTAATAAATGTTTCCATGATTTGTAAGCGTCATAATTGTACAAAAAACAAACATGGATAATTTGATGTATTGAGCGGAAGCAAATTCTGAACGTTAAAACATATGATTGGTTAAGCAAAAGCGCTTTAATTGAGCGCAATCTTAACCCTTCTTTGATAGAATCTAAATTCGCTTCAAGTTAAGAAGATCTTTAGAAAAACAGTTCTGCAGCAAGTGATCAGATTGCATGCTTCCTTTTCACTGAACGATAGTCTTTGATTTTCAACGGGTCGAATCACCTGATAGATTATTTTCCTCCCATCATCTGATTTAGCTCACCGCGATCAAATAGTCGAGTGGTTAAAAGTTTTACCGATAATATTGCCACCGAACAGTCGAGGTTCAGAAGTTGAGAGTGAAAACTCACAAACTGACCATTTCAATTCGCTAAACCTTCACAGGATTCCTGTGAATTCATTACGTTGACAATGAAAAAGGTTTTCCTGGTGTAATTTTGAAGTTGCTTCAATTCTTCTCAGAATTTCAGGACTTAAGGATTTCTGGCCCAATTATCTTCAATTATTTTCAATCATTTTCAGGCGATCGAAATGTTTGTTTATGCGATCGCAATGTTTGTAGTCATTGGAGTATTTGCACTCATTGCAATTTTCTATTATGAATATGCAGATTTTGGCGATGAAGCAGTTTCAACAGCAACGACGGCAACGGCTCCGACCTATAGCACTGTATCGCTCGCTGATAATGATGAATTACTGCCGGAGAAAAAAATTTAGCGGCCGAGCGCACAATAAAATGAAGTGCTCAGAAGATAGTGGAGTTGCAAAGAATTTTGAAATTCACCAATCAGCCTCGATCGATGACGACAAATGGAGCACAATTTGTTGGCTTTCGAAAATAGCCTAATGTGGCTTTTCGTGGAATCGATATGGGCCAAGTTCAATTTGTCGTCTTCGTATGGTTGTATCGGACTTGGTTAGACTCCCCCCATTGTATCTATAACCCCTTATTGTTAACCAATGAAAAAGCCGCCTATTCCTTCATGAGAGTTGTTGAGTATTGGATTGATCTGAATGTGAAACAGTTGATCAGTGATTATGTGGACGTCAAGAATGTGAACGTTTAAGAGTTCTGGTAGAGAAAGTTCGTTTTTTTTACAATACAGTGCAGTCACCCTTTGAAAGCTGTCTTCTTTTAAACCAGTTACAGGCATTAAGGTCTTCTACAAACAGCAGAGATGAACAGTTTCCGCTGTTAGAACTTCATTAACATTATCCATCGTTGGCTTATATTACAAAAGAGCAAAGTAAACAGTTGCAAGAAACAGCATAGGCGAATATTACAAAAATTTGCACATTTCTCATGGCATCTTGCAACACCTTCATAGTAATTACATATGCAAGATGTTTCAAAATGCTAACAGAAATAAATTTTTTTTTTTCAAAAAGGGGAAGATCAAAATGAAAATAGGTCAAAGTGAACATAGATCAAAGTGAACATGGACTAAATGAAGAGAAATCAATGCGAAAATACATCAGAATGAAGAGATATGAAAACGAAAGGAGATTAAAATGAAAACGTATGAAAACTAAGGTGAACGAAAACAGAAATACACGAAAAGGAAGACAGACCGAAACAAGATCAAAATGAAGATTGCAATGCAGATCAAAGTGGTGATCGGAATGAGGATCAAACTGGGGATCAACATGAAATTGAATATGAAAGTAGATCAAAATGAAGAGAGATCGAAACGAAGATGGATCAGAATGAAGAGACATCAAAATGAAGGCAAATTATAACCAAAACAGAATGGATCAAAATGAAGATAGGTCGAAGTGAAGATCAGAATGGAAATGAAATGAAGATCGAAATGAAGGTCAAAACGAGGATCGAAACGATGTTAAAAATGAAGGTAGATCATAATGAAGAATGATCAAAATGAAAGAAGGTACAAATGAAAGTAGATCAAGACGAAGGTAAATGAAAATGCAGACGATGAAGACCAAAATCAAAACAGATCAAAATGAAGATATATCAAAGTGAAGATAGATCAAAATGAAGGAAGATCAAAATGAAAATTGATCAGAATGAGGGCGGATCAAAATGAAATGAAATGAAATTAAATATGGATCAAAATGAAAGCAGATCAAAACCAAAATTGGTCAGAGTCAACAGACATCAAAAGAATTGACATTATACTCAAAACAGATCAAAACTAACGTGGGGGAAAATGCAAATGGATGAAAACGAAGATGGACTAGAATGAGAATAGTTCAAAATGAAGACATAGTAAAATGAAGGAACATCAAAATGACAGCTATTCACGACGAAGGCAGATCAAGATTAAATTAGGTCATAATGGTCATCGAAATATGGTCAATGTGATAATTATAATGTGGATCAAAACCGGGACCAACATGAAGTTCAAAGTGAAAACAGATCGAAATGATGATCAAGATGAAGATAGGTCAAAATGAAAACTGATCGAAACGAAGATACATCAGAATGAAGGAAGATTCAAACGAAAACAGATCAAGAAAACAAATGGATCAAAATGAAGATAGATCAAAATGGAAGCAGATGAAAATGAAGATAGATCAAATTGAAGATGGACCAAAATGAAGAGAGATCAAAACGAAGATGGATCAGAATGAAGAGAGATCAGAATGAAATTGAGCAGAATGAAAGCAGATCAAAGTGAAGGAAGATCAAAATGAAAACTGATCAGAATGAAGCCAGGTAATAACTAAATTAGCCAAAGCGAAAATAGATCCAAATGAAGGTCACAGTGCATCAGGGTGATGGTCGAAATGAAGATCAGTCAACTTGAAGTCCAAGACGAAAACCTATGAAAAGGTAAGTCAAAATGAAGATAATAAAAATAAAAGTAGATCAAAACGTAGGCAGATTAAAATGAAAATAGATGAAAGCTAAGGCAAATGAAAATGAGGACAGATGAAAATGAAAGTAGATCAAGATGAAGGTAGATGAATGTAAAGATGGATCAAAATGAGGATACATAAAAACGAAAATACCTCAAAATGAAGGAAGATCAAAATGAAAATTGAGCAGAATGAGGGCAGACCAAAACGAAAAGACCATGATGAAAACAGGTCAAGAAAAAGGCAGACCAATATGAAAAGATATCAAAATGAGGACAGATCAAAACGAAAATTTACCAGAATAAGTAGAGATGGAAGCGAATTCACACTGCAACGAGAACAGATCGAAATTAACATAGGTGAAAAGGGAAATGGATGAAAACGAGCATAGACCAGAATGAAAATAAATCAAAGTGAAAATGAACCAAAATTAATGTAGATCAAAAAGAAAGCAGATCAAAATGAAGGAAGATCAAATAGAAAATTGATCAGAATAAACGGAGATCAAAACAGAATTAGATGAAACTGAAAATAGACGAAAATAAACTCAGAGCAAATGGAGATAAATGAAAACAAAGATAGATCGAAAGAAGAAAAAAAACGAGGATCAGAATGCTGATCAAAATGAAGATAGATCAAAATGAAAATGGATCGAAATAAAGGCAGATCGAAACCAAGATAGATCAATGTGAAGAGATATCAAAATGGAGGATGATCAAAATGAAAATTGATTATAATGAAGGCAGATCAAATCAAAATTAGATCGAAACAAAAATAGATCAAAACGAAGATCGCAATGCTGATCAAGGTGATGATCGAAATGAAGATTAAATGGGCATCAACATGAATTTCCAAATGAAAATAGATCAAAATGAAGGCGGATCAAAATGGAGATGGATCGTAATGAAGAGAATGGAAACGGAGCAAGACAGATGAAAGTGGTGACGGGTCAAAGTGAAGATAGATCAAACTGAAGATGACAATAGACATGAAAGTGAAGATCGAAATGAGGATCAAAACGATAGTCAAAATGATGTTCAAAATGGTGGCAGATCATAATGGAGATAGATCAAAATGAAGGAAGATGAAAATAAAAGTAGATCAAGGCGAAATGGGGATATGTCGAAGTGAAGAGAGATCGAAATGGAGACAGATCAAAATGGAAATAGATCAAAATGAAGATACATCAAGACGAATGTAGAGAAGAATGAAAATAGGTGAAAACGAACAGAAACAAGCAGAAGATGGACCAAAATGAAAATAGATCCAAACGAAAACAGGTCGGAATGAAGAGAGATCAAAACTACATCAGATTATAATGAGAACAAATCAAACTAAGGTAGATCAAAACGGAAATAGATGAAAACGAACATAGATCAAAGCGAAGACAGACGAAAATGAAGACAGAACAAAGCGGAGGAAGATCAGACTGAAAATGACTCAAAGCGACGATAGACCGACTTGGCGTACGCAGTAATGAAAAGCGATCAAAATGACGGCTGATCAAAACGAAGGTAGGCGAAAATGAAAACAGATCGAAATGAATGCAGATTAAAATGAAAATGGAGAAAAATTTAGGTAGATCAAAATCGAAAGAAACGAAAAGGAAGAAAGATCAAAATGAAGATCAAATTCAAAATAGATGAAAAAGAAAAGACGTCAAAGTGAAGATGGATCAAAATAGGGATAAATCAAGATTAAGATAAATCAAAATGAAAGTACATCATAATGAAACTACATGAAACCGAAGAGAGATCAAGATGAAATGTAGATCATAATGATAGTAGATGAAAATAAAAGTAGATCGATGTGAGGATACATCAAGATCAAAATTGATGAAAACAAAGATAGATGAAAGTGAAGACAGATGAAAATGAAAATAGATGAAAACGAAAACAGTTCAAAATGAAGAGGTATCAAAATGAAGGCAGATTGAATTGAAAATAGAGAAGAATTAAGGGAGAGAGGTGTAAGGGAAGAAAGACCAAAACGAAGGTCTAAATGAGGTCCAAATGAAGATCAAATCTAAAATGGATCAGAATGAAGATAGGTCAAAATGACTATGGATCGAAACGAACATGGATCAAAATGAGGATCAAAATAAACCTTTGCTATGCGAATCGCAGTTTCTTGAGTGAAACTAAATTAGGTATTAAGCTACAAAATATTTGAAGAACCTTTCGACAAAGTAATAAAGAATTTCTATGGATTCTTTCTTTGCCTTTAATTATCACACAAATGGGCATTAATCATTGCAAATATAGGTAACCTCTAAGCGTGAAATGTGCTATTGAGTGCAGTCATAAGAAACATTTTTCAACATGCTTCTTCTGTCGTCATAAAACAGTTCTACTTGAAAATAATTTGTCATGTGTCAACAAAAAAGTCCTTGAAAAAGAAGAAAAAAAAATGCACTTCGTGTAAATTAAGATCGAAAGTTTTATAAATTATCCTGTAACTTCACAGAAATTGTTGTTATATAAAATTATAGCATAAAAAGGTGATTCCTTTAATTTCTGATTTATAGTCGATTCAAAGGACATCCCATATGCGCTCCTCTTCCACACATACATGGTTATCACCAAAAGTTCGCTCTAAAACGAACGTAATTTCTTCATGATTTTATATAAAAATTTTCGTTTAGTTAAAATGACCATTAGGTAGATGTCAATGCTTATTACATTAACTAATATAATTCGCAGTCAGATTTGGTTGGGTAAAATGGCAAAATTCGTAGTCTTATTAGTACCACTACTATTGGCGTGTAAGCAAGTTATACACATATTCTTTTCCGTTTCTTCATTAATGGCGAAATCGAATTTCATATAATTGGTAGAAAGGAAATAAAGAACGATTCTAACTATTAACTGCCTCACGTTAAGTGAAACATAAAACTTGAAGCAGAAGCCATCAAGTTTGTTTAATTTCTTCGATTCGTTGGGTCATCGGTCTCCGCACTCTGTCGATAAAATATGATTGTTCAATTTTTATGCAATTTCATAAGCTTGCATTTGAAAAACGCATTGTGGTGGCGTCGTTTTCCTGTGTTGTACTTGTATGTTTATCGGTCCATCTACACTGTCATTTCGAATCGCAGAGGCTACTGGAATTAAAACTGAGCAATAAATGAGTATGAGAAGCTCATAGGTCAAATAGTGTGTTGATATCTAAGTGTTAGTTACATCCGAAAAAAATGTCGTTACTTAAATGTCGTTTTTCGGGAGCTAGTCGAGACTGTTCAACAGTAAAGCAAAGAATAGTTGGGCACATTTTGTCTTTTATTGGTGGTCGATTTACTCGACGGAGTTAAAAAACGTAAATTCCTCTGGTTCGCTTTTCCACATATTTTTATGCCACTTGTTCGGCACGCCATATTCACGAAAAGCATCGAATCGCAGATGTCGCTAGTAGCTTTTAGGACCTTCTGATGAATTCTTTGATAAGTGCATAGGAGTGAGAGTATTTTTGTGGGACAACGTTATTTCCTATTCTAGAAAAATGCGCCAGATTTTATTCCAACGTTTTTTATAACCACATTCGTAAGAAATCTTTGCGTACCGTTAGATGGAGCAATTCTGGCACTGAAAAAAATATTAACTAAGAGAGAATATATTTATAATATGCAAAAATACCTAGGTTTAAAGAGAATATATTTATAATATGCAAAAATACTTAGCTTTAATGACATCGGAAATTTTATGCAACATTCAATGAGGAATAAAATGTTGAGTGTTCCATTCAACGTATAGTAGCTCTTCGTTGATAGCAACTTTGATCATTGTATTCCTTTGTAAAGATGCAATTGTAAAGTGCAAATAATACGAGTGATTTACCGACAGGTTTTCGCAAGAAAAATTTTCAAAAAAAAAAAAAACTCCGCTATCTAAAGTTGGCCGCAGCTCAGAAATGAGCTGTTTAAAGTCAACAACTACCTGTTCGTTCTTTTTTTTTTTGCTTGTAAGGAATGAAAAATTGTAATTTTTGAGATCTGGATCTTTTTAAGAGCTCATTGAAAAACGGAAAACAGGAATTTTATAAATATAGAAAAAAATCTCAAAAAGAACAAAAATTTAATTATGAATCTAAATAGGTGTCAATGCAAACGGCATGACTAATCGAGCAATGAATACCGTCATTCGCTGAATAAGCTTATATAACTATTGCTATTGCTATTGCTCACTTCACGCAGAATTTCCTTCTGAGCTTTTGGAAAATATAATCGTCCGTTTTTTCAGATGCGCACTCCTCTCACTTTTCCCTATCAAGGCGTCGAAAAAATTACCAAACATTGCCATCGTTTTCCCACACTTTTTTCTCTTTTTTCGTGACCACATTTTCCTCATAGTTGTTGTGAGAATGCTTGAAAAAAAAATCTCTCCTCTTTCCACCAAAAAAAAAGATTTAGCAAAGTGGAGACTTATGCGATACACATAAATATACTGGATGATTCAGTTTCGACGATATTATTCAGTTTTTGAGGTAATTTTTTGTTGTCACTTAGTACAATTCGGCTAATAAACGAGTCCATAATGCCTTGTACCTTGCCTCTTCGTTCGCCAACTTCATCAGTTCCCTTGAAATTTCCAAAAATTAAACATAGAAATCATCCATTCCATAGAATGGCAATACTATTTCCTTGGCGTTTATTTTAACGTGGTATGTTGACGTACGGCAATCAGCTGTTCATTAACCGCTGGCGGAAGAATTTCACCGTAAAGAATGTATGCCATCATTGATGTTTGTGACATTACAAAGTGCTCACTGTATTATTATAGAAGATTAAAGTAATCGAATCTATTGATAACCATTTAATCGACATTTCTTTCGAGTGTTTTAGCTCTTGGTTCTTTCTATTTCGTCGTCCTTTTGTTTTTAAAAAAAGCGATACGTTTACCATATTGTACACTATTTGCAAATGGATATATGCTACGTTGTCATTGTAATTCTAGGTAGTTGAGAAGTGCAATAGTATGCGGTCGATTTACGTTGAGATATACAAAGGTATATTCGTTGTATAGTACCTTCGTAGAAAAAAAAGTGAAGAAACTCCTGGATTACTCCTCCACTGGAAGGCACTAAACAAGGAGAAATGCTTATTGAGTACATTGCCAAAAAAAAAAGATGCTACTGGTGGGATCTATCACTTCTTCCGATAAAACATCACCGATCTTCTATAAAATGAATTAGTTCACTGTCATCAAGGTATTTGCAGGTGAGATGCTTGTTTAACCATAGACCATGACAGCTCACCTGAGAGGATCTTTTTCCACGAAGAAAATGCACTTTTTTAATTTATAATTCGCATAGTTTGTTAGAATCCCAGTTAATATGTCGTAAACGTTTTAATTGTACCTTCGAAATGATAGAGAATGCAATATTTTGTCTCGTTAATCAAGCTGTGTACATCATTTTGTCAACTTGTTTTCATGGATTGTAATGCAGCAATGTTAATAGCCAATTACCTATTGGGGAAAATGTTTGATGTTCATAACGTTGTCTAGTCACCTTGTTAATTGCAAACGAACAGGTTGTTTAATCGTGCAATTCGAAGGACATTTGATGGGGAAATGTGGAATAGTTCATGTCCGGGATATTTTCGCATTTTCGATTGTATCGCCGTTCTCTTGCGGTGCGGTTTTTTGTGGGATTATCGATCATACTTCAAGGTTATTGCTGCTCACCGGACCGTTATGCGAGTGTCGCTAGTCCTGTAGCTTATTTCGTTTACTTTAATGCTGCGCAAACGTTTCGTGTTCAGGATATTCGTCGAATGTTGAAGCCTTGTGATATGTGGTTGTCATACAGTGGCATGTTTACGGCCAAATAGGTCATTCCATGGCACATAATTTTTTCGTAAGGCCTTTTGCCTAGATAAACTTCCTTGTTTGAAAAGAAAACTCGCCCTTAAAAATAGACACTAAACGTTGTTTGCTCTGGTAGATGCATTCCTGAATTTAAAAAATTAGGAAATTTACAACCGATAGGCTTCTATTTTAAAGTTTTTCCACATCGAAAACGTAGATCGGCTCATTAGATTAGATGAGTGACGAAAGTTAGCAACAAGATTTGCGATTTTTGGAAATGAATAGCCGAAATGATGAACGAGGAGTGAAAAGAATTGAACAATTCACAAATGATGAAAGGATCAAATTTTTTAGCGTAAACCCCCACCCCCCCCCCCCCACCCCACCGTACCTTTTCTTTCAGTTAAGCAAGTGAATCGCCATTGAACGCTTTTTTATGCAGAAGTTCGCTTAATGTATGTGGCAGTTATTAAGAAGTAAACTTGGCGCAAAAAATGACTCGCCAAATTGTCAAAAATTACAGTCTTACACATTCTTGTAATTATAATCACTTACTCACCTTGCTACTGCACTTAGCTCATTCTGTAATTTTATACCTTCTATTTATTTATTCACTTTATTTAATTTAATCAACAAAGCATTCATTACGAATAAATGCCTCTTCATATCACTGTCAACTCCCGTTTAGTTGAAGTTATAAGGTAGGGCTTAGGCTCATCTCCTGTCTATCGGACACTGACGAGTCGATTCATCATTGTTCCACTAAGGAGGAGAGTTCCGACTTGCACCACCGCTCTCGTCCCGATGAGGCTACTGGCCGGAATAATTCCGCATCACGGACCTAAAGAGTTTGCTTGGAGCGCTCTTAAAACCTACAGTGCAGTAAGCAATACTAAACGATGAATGTGCCTTCTATAGTTAGTTAGATGAACAAAGCGAAGAGGAATTCAAAGAATTTCATTAGTTGTTAGAATGTTTGTGCGGACAGTGAAAAATGTCATGTGAGGTTCGCTCGTTACACTAAAAGAATTTCAATTGCTTTCTACAACAAGTGCATTCGAAAGCACAGAGAAATGCAAGAGTTTTATAGATTCTATGAATCATCTTGATGTTTTGCGATTTGAAGTTCTGAAAGAAATTTTTTTCCAATTTAAAAAAAATATTTGCTAAAAAAAAACTTCAATAAATAATAGGTGGAATAAATTTTACGCTTTATTGTCTTCTCAAAATATTATTCACTTATGAGTCATGAAAACATCTTATTATGCTTATAATAGTGATTTGTAAGAAAAAAAATCAATATTATTTGCAATCAGAAATGTTTTTTTAATGTTTGATTTTTCTATTTGGAAGATTTTGAAATGATTTTTACATTTCGATGAAATGATGCCATGAAATTATCTATGACGTTAGCATAACTGTCGCGAAAAAAAAAAATTCGTGAAAATTACAAATAACGCCCAATTCTGTTGATCATCTCAACAAAAGACGCAATTTTCCCTATATATGCTGATGATGTTTACGTGTGAAATTCTATTGTAGAAGATATTTTTGGAATATTGTGATGACAATGAACTTTGCGATTCTCTCTCGTCTAGTCAACTATCGCCAAGTTCCTCTTGGAATTTTTTATTGCAATTGAATGAAGTTCACCGATACTTGTTGTTTTCATCATTTTTTAATAATAGATCTTCATCAACTAAAATAATGAGACATTTTTTGTTTCCTCGATGGCAAAACCTTCTCCACCTAGAAGCTCTAAGTGAAATATGTTGCGATTGTACGATATTCGTAATCAAAGCATTGTGTATTTATTCTTCAGAAATAGAAAAACAAATCGTTGCGTAAATATAGTTAATACGTAAAGTGCTATCGGGTGCCATAAACGATACGCTACACGCTTCACGCAATATTTTTCATCACTTTATTAGAGAATTCGAATTAAAAAGGTTGAAATTTAAAAAAGACAATTAAAAAATCGGGAAATATTCTGCCGAAGAAATTAATTATTTGATTTTTTTCTGACAATTGTTGATAAATTATTCAGCGATAAGGAAATATATTTTGTGTACATTGATCACTAGAACATTGATCGCAAATTGTGCGCCTTTTATTTGGAAAGGTTGGTTTGAAATGATGTCGTTTTATTTGGGTTGTTCAACACGTTTCACTGGTCAACTATTCCTACCTCGACAGGTTTTCCTAAAAGTTTTCTTAATTTAATGATTTTTCTGTACCGACTCTTGAATGTGGTGTAAAATTTTGTTGTCGTTTCTTTATTTCTGAGATATCGGTATAATGCTTCTCGCTCTACTTTCCTCACTGCTGTATAATTATATATATATATATATATATATATATATATATATATATATATATATATATATATATATATATATATATATATATATATATATATATAATAATGCTATCGTCGAAATTACTGCTTAATCTCAAGTCTCTAAGCAGTGAAATGATAATTCTTGAATTTATTTTCTATCATATTTCAGCACGTCAGTTTTTTTTTTACGAAATAACTTCTGAGAAACGCATATATCACTATTTCACTAATATATCGTAAAGCTTTCGGACGTAAACTACATTATTTCTATGAACGATAAATAAATAATTTCAAAAAATTTCCTGCAAAAAAAATTTTTTTTCCAGAACGAATACGTGAAGCGTTAGAGTATTTGTTGTGCACAAATCAGACCTGTTTTAATTCTCGTTAGCGCTCTTTAATGTAGATCGTGTTTTAACGATTGACGTGTTCACTTTTTGTATTAAAAAGAAAAAACCCTGTATACTTGTAAAATATGATCGACCGAGACCATTATCCTGAATAAAAAAAAACGCATAGATTTCACTACAAGTAAAAATTGCACTATCCTGAAAAGAATTATGAATTCCACAAAAAACATAAAAAAGTCTCTTTTTAAATGTCAAGGTTATCTTCTTCAAATACTATCTAACAATATTCAGAAATAAACATCATAAGTCATTCTGCAGTCGAATTTAAGTGAAAATCAAATATGTAATGATAACAAACATCTTTTAAAGCAATACATTTAAGTAAATGTTTACAGTTACATTGCTTAAATATTTGCACTTTATATTTTATGCTACCATAATGTGTTATATATTAGATGATGCAATGAAACTAAAAAATTTCATGAGAAAATTGAACACTCTATTTGTAGCAATAGAGTTCGCTCAATTGAAAGTTAATGTTTACACACTGAATATCATAAAGTCACATTGGATCGCCTACTTCTTCGTTTGAAATATTGTGTTGTTTGGTTCGTAGATGCCTCCTGATTACCCACTAAGAAGCTTCCTAATTTTCTATATTATTTTACCTTGCGATAATGTCGCATCATCCTTCTTGTCTTTTAAAATTTTAGATTTATTCGGTTTTGTTTTATCCTGTAAGATTTGCCCCAAGTTCGCGGGAAAGAACAAATTTTATGTCGTATGTTCTGAGGAGCGATCTTGTTTACCACATCGTTGTCAGAAGGAAGGGGTGATGACAGTGACTTTGAAGAAGTAGAAAATGAATGAGAGGAGAATACTCAAATATTATTCAAGTAAAAAACTTAAACATTGTTTAAATTCTTCCCTCTCTCCATCTTTCTAAAGAGAGAGAAGGAAAGAAAGAATGCGGATGAAAAAGGTGAGATATTTGAACAATGGTTGCCTTAGCCTGAGTGAAACAGAGGTCGTACTATGGATGTTTGAAGTCATGGCTTTTCTTCCAGTTGCTTGTTTAATCGCATTTATTTTTTGTGTTACGCCGGATATTTTGTTCAGTTATGTGTCGTTTTGATTTCTCAGCGACCATCTTTTGTAATCGAAATTTCCTCCTCTTCTAGTGCCCAGTACATGTCTCTTCAATGGAAGATGTTGTTTGATAAATTTAACATTACACTAAGGGAGATGTTCGTTCTACGAAAACCCTTTCAGTAAGCCATACGATAACTAGTATTTCAATTCAGAGCATGGATGAACAACCACAGCCCCCTTTCAGCGATCAATCGATGAGCTCATCAAGCGAAAAAACAGGTACGCTGGACATATTACCGACGACAGGTATGGAAAATATTAGGGAATGCATTAAATATCAGCTTTTGTGGCGCCTCTTTACTAACAACGTATTTTGTTATAAGCCGCAAATTTTTCGGTCATATTTTTATGCATTTTTCTTGTGTGATCCTATTGCGCCTTCAGCTTCCCTTTGACGGATTCATATGGACGTATGATAGCAATATATGAATAACAGAAAGATCTCGTGTGGATAAGCAAATATTAAAAAATTGCTTGACGTTAGAAAAAATCATAAAATTATGTGTGCACTTATGAGAACTTCTAAAATCAATCAAATTTGTGTTTTTTATTTTCTAAAAGAAAAAATTCGAATATAAGATTTATTTATTTGCAGATTCGTTGGAAGAGTTTAGTAACGAATCAACAATGAGAAATTCGATGGAGAGGAAATTACAACCTACGGTAAGTGCAACTCTTTTTTCACCTATGTGACTCGTAATATTTATTCTCGCTAATAGTTTTTCATCGAAAATTGATAGGAATTTGAAATTCTCGAGAAAAAAATTTCTTTAAGAATATCGCAATTCTATTTTTTTTTTCAAGGTTTCGTTTCTTTTTCATTACTCGTGGAAATGTTTTTTTTGAATGTTGCAGAGTGCAAAAGAGATTATTCGACACTGGCCAAAAGTAACATTCTGTATAATTTGCAACGAATTTTGCGAGCGTTTTTCTTTCTACGGTATGAGAGGTTAATTTTTTACCGCATTAAATCATGGAAATGCACCGCATTGATTAACTATCGGGTATTTTCATGTGATTTAAGAGAACTGATGAGCCATTTATAATGAGTAATGAACTTTACAAACACATTATTGCAAGTTGAATTGATCAAAGAAGCGATCACAGCCGACATTTGACATTCCACCTGTTGTTGTATTTGTGCAAATGAGTTAGAGAGTAATCCCAATGAATATTCATGAGAATTGACGATAAAAATGAATGGAATATGTGAGAAAACAACGTTTACAATCAAAAACATGAATTTTACTCGTAAAGCATTATATCCATAGAAGAAAGGAAATTAGAGAGGACGCAATGCGCATTCACTTCATAAGCATTTTTCTCAGCTTACCGGCAATAGTGTTCCAATTTCGAGTTATGCGAAGAAAAACCCAAACGAATGATCGGAAATAATATCGCATTTTACGTTATAATCGCTTTGTTACCACTATGCTACTTCAAACACGTAGAAAAGCGTGCCCGAATTAGAGGTGTGGCGACGTGAAGGGGCAGGGGACAGAAGAGGGTGAAGGAGGAGAGGCAGGATCGTGCGATTTGCTTTTTGCTGTCTGCTAACTAGGCCAACTATATTTATAAATTGCCAATAAAAAACAAGGTATGCGTAGCAATTAGTGTATTATATTTCAGTAAACTGTACAACTTGCACAAATCCTTTTTTTTCCTGATTGATATATAGTGAAAGCCGATTGATCTAGAATGCACGAAGTATTTTCCGATCTCTAAGTTATTTCGAGGTTGTTAGATCAACGTGACGTGTCGTTAACATTGTCATCCTATGATTTGCATCGCACTGAACAAATTTCCTAATTTTGTCTCGAATAATCTCTCGAGTTGGAATTATCAGGACGACAAATGGACAGACAAATATATACACAAACACGTAAATGCATGTATTTACACGTGAAGACGTTTACACATAGATATGAAATCGCCATATTGAAGATAACTAATGCAAATTTGCAAAAAATGTATAAAAATAAAAGTTTTTGAAATGATGGTCTCCTTTTGTATTCAGTTGAGCGGATTTTTTTTTTTTGAAGAAAGTTGACTTCTACCATACTCAGCTTTTTTAATTTCAGCGATACTAACGCTCTATGTGATAAATATTCTCGCATTAAACGCTACAAATGCTACGATCCTTTTTCATGCATTTATAGTTCTTTGCTATACATCACCATTACTTGGATCGACTCTCGCCGATGGATATATCGGCAAGTTTTGGTTGGTTTTTCAAAGATGACTTACTTCATAATTTCAAAAAAGTTCAAAAATTAAATACACTCATAGCTGATAAACCGATGATGAATTCAACACTTCGCCACATTTTGATGCAACGCTTCCAATCAGAAAAATTCCTAGCGTTGAGTATATTGCACTGAATTTTCACAAAAAATTTCTTAGAGAAGGAAATCGCCGAAAATTTGCGAAAACTTGACAATGGAGCATCAGGCTATCTGAAACAAACTTTCTACTTCCACTAAATTTTCATCATTGTAGCAATATCGATTCTTTCAGAAGCGATGTAGATAATTTGTCGTCTATGATGTTGAAGTGTTCGAAACGATATTGGAACACTTTCTAACATTCTTTGAATCTATAACGCCGTATTACTTTTTTACTTTTCATCGAAGTCATCTAATTTCTTTAGTGTCAAGTTGGAAAACAACTAGACCGCCAGTTAGAAAAAAAGTTCATAGATGGCAAACAATGCGCATTTTTTTTTGCTAAAAACTCGTTTTGAAGTGTAATGTTGAGTTGTTCCTAAGCTTTAATAAAACAGTTTACCTTTTTTTGCGTCATTCAATAATATTGCGGTGAATAATTAAATGAATACGATGTATAATTTTATAGGACAATTTTTTCGCTCTCTCTTTTCTATGCCGCAGGGCAAGTGATTCTTTCGATTGCATCCACCTTCCCCACATCGCATTCTCTTCATCCGTAAGTTAAACTCATTTTAAAAAGGACGGATAACTTTCAATGGCAAGATGTTATCAACTATAGGTTTTATAGAATTGTGAGATGTTGCCTTCATTTCCTATAAGATTGTTGTATGATATTGCTCAATAGATGCCTCATAGAAACATTGTAAGATTCATTGTTACTGAAAGAAATATCCGAAAACATTGAAATGGACAATAATTTTCCACGATGGCAATAATTCTTATAGTAAACATATCATCAACATCAACAAGTCGTTGAACTTTTAAAAAGCTCATTTAGGCTATAAAGCTTATAAAATTTCCTTCAAACTTATATGATAATGATAGGAATAGAAAACATCATTTCTTAAAATGCCATTTTGCCCATTAAAAGCGATTTTTCAGCAATCTTTGGCGAGCCGAAATGACACTCATCTATTTGTTGTTTTAGAAACTTTTTATGAATGTTGCAAGAAACAAAAAAAAACTCGTTAGAGTGGATATTTTCACTTCGATTTATCAAAGAAGTGATGATTTACAAGAAATGTTTGATATGCGGAAAAAGAATTTCACCGAGGCTCAAAACTTTCCAGGAATTTCGCGTTAAACTAGGTTTTCTAAGGGGATTAGATCTATTTGGTCTTGTGATAGCTGCAATTGGTACCGGTGGTATCCAGGAATATCCAGGAATTTCGCGTTAAACTTTCATGGCTCAAAACTTTCCTTTGTTTTCTTCTTAATCTTTGACAAGAAAATTTCAAAAAAGAAATCTCATTAAGGGGATTGGATCTATTTGGTCTTGTGATAATTGCAATTGGTACCGGTGGTATTAAACCATGTGTAGCGGCATTCGGCGGTGATCAATTCAATCCACGCTATACAACAATGATCTCAATGTTCTTCTCGATTTTTTATTTCACAATTAACGCTGGCTCAACAATTTCAATTTTCGTTACGCCGATTTTTCGATGTGAATTACTTTTTAACTTCTTTTCGCTTATTTTGAAAAAAAAAATCAAATATATTGAAAGTTGTTTTTATCAATGTGCTAAAATTAGTAATTAAAAATCCCCTAAGATACGCAATCGCTGATCACCTACTATAAATTTTTCTGAACTAATTCAGCTATTGACAACATCTTAGTGGTTAGGCTAGTTTTCTTTTTTTTTTTCCACTTTCATAGAAACTAATTGACTGAATTAATTGAACTCCATAAAACATTTATGCATTGAATAGAATAAAAATTTGCGGCAAATAGCACTCGAGAATTCTTGACGTTGAATGTAAAAATTTGAGCGCATATAATTTGAACGCTATAGCAATTAAAATGTTGTTTATGTTGAAAAGGAAATAAATCTGATATGAAAAGAACAGTCATCGTTTGAAATAAAACCTTTCGAATATCTACTCGAGATAATTGGCAAAATTCATCGAAACTATCAAAACATAAACGTCGAGAGGATTTAAATCATTAGGCGAGATATGGGATAACATAGCACTTCATTCGGTAGAAAACAGATGCGCATAAAAATGATTGTGAAGGAGGCGATATGCAATGACACCAACGAAACGCTAGCGAATCACTCCTCGGTTGCCAGTTGCCTTAGGCATCTCCATTTAAATTGATTAGATTATTGAAGTTTGAGCAGTTTCTTAATATATGTGCTGAGCTTCTATCTCAAGCATGTGGTAGTACTTTGCAAAAGCTTAACTAAATCCTGATGTTATTGCTATGAGTACAGATAAGGGAGTATAGGATTGCAGCAATCTCTTGTAATGGTCACGATAGTTGCTATCCATTGGCATTCGGCGTACCCGCAGCGTTGATGATTCTCGCAACGGTCTTCTTCGTGCTCGGCTCTAAATACTACAAAAAATATCCACCGAAAGAAAACGTTATTTTTCGTGTTGTGGCAGTCATTTGGGTAAGTAAAGTTTGTCTGAATTACCCAATGAGCATGTTCTTGGGAACTGCTAAAGTGATAGTGAAATAATTTGTAGGTGACGATATACCCAATGGCATTCTCTTATAATACTTGAATTTAAAACTATGAAAGCATTTTAAAAAAATTTTTTTTTACTTAAGAAGAACGTCTAGTGCTATCATCTACTACAACAAATTTGTGACTGCGACATTGAAATATACATATAAATATTTAGAGTTCTATTGCATCATCTTTGACGAAGTTTCGAAAAGAGAAAATGTAGAATCACTAAGGCAGGATATCCTTCTATACTATTGCTATTTGAAATATAAGTAAAATATTTACTTCTATGATTTATTCTTTACACTTACATCTGGAAAGAGATTTGTCTACAAATACCATCACCGTTATGATAGTTCATAACACTGAAGCGATGCAATAAGTTCACCTTTCATTAGGGCAATTGAACATTCAAAGATATTATAAACTTCATTATTAATGCATATTCGATTTGAGCCGTTATTTCTTCATTTTATTAGTATAAAGATTGCCACTAAAGAGATGAGTGTTTAGAAATCGAAAATATGCTAAATATGCAAAACAAAAATTTATAAAATATGCAAAACACAGTCATCTTTTAAATGAGTCGTAATTCTTATTGATTTACAAATATCTCCGTTAATGCATTAATATTTGCGTTGAATGCAGATAGCAATCAAGAACACAATTCGATCAAAAGTGAAACGAGAACATTGGCTAGAGCACTATTTGGATACACATCATTGCGAAAAAGATAACGATTGTGTCGCATTTATTGGTAAAAAGCCAACAAAGAATACATGTGCACAGGTACACTTTTTTATTTTCTAAGTTTACTTCGGCATGCAAAAAAAAAATTCATATTATGCTCGGAAAACTGTTCTCTTGAAACTATAGTATTTCGCTGATTAGGTGTTTCTACAAATTTGCTCTAATAAAGCGCACTATAGCAATGTTATGTTGATGCTTACATATGGGCTTGTGAATGCGCGTTTATTTTCCTATCTGTCTCCTGGTGGTCTTTTCCTTCAGTTTTCATAACGTGAGCAACTTCATGTGCATCATAGAGGAGATTTCCTGTACCATGTGGTGTATTGATCAATCAGCTTATTTGAAGGGGGAAGGGGGTTTGTACGCCTTTTGCGCCGGTCAGTTTTTATCTCATATCGGTCAGGCTGCAAAATAACAGGCCCTTTTTGAAGAATTAGTGCGAGCTGCCAGGCTAATAGAAATCTGAGAAAATTGTTTTACACACATTCGCTACTTAGTGGCGAGTTATGAAAGTGGTTGCTCTCATGAACGCAACGCAAAAGCAGTGTTGCGGCAGTTGCTGCGCGGTATGTTTCTCCACATGCTGTACATGTAATTGACCAAATCGAACGTTTCTACTTAGTTTAGTTATGATATTTGTATATAATGGAATTTCAATATTCTATGATCAGTGATTGTAATAAGTAATGTTTGTTATATGCAGTTGCCGAAAAAAGTCATAAAAAACAAGTTTTATTCAGAGAAAAAATAACTTGGGGTCACACTGAGCGTCATTCGTTGTGATTAAAATAGCGTCTCCACAAAATTCGATTAAATATTGCCACTTTAATCGATGTTTCAAAGGGAGTAATGAATGCAGTGGATTTGCGATAGTAGTTGTTACAACATTATGGGTAATAGTTGCAGAAAACTCATGCTATGTTGATCTGGTCTCATTTCTTACTACATTCTGTGATGAACAGTTTAGATTGACTCAAAGAGACTAGTGCGTACTTGGAAATATGTAATTCTAAGGTGGTTGACGATGATCGATAATAATAGAATAGTAACTATGATTGTTATCGATTGATTTACCTGAAAATGCTAGAAATGTTGAGGAAATAGGCAACGGCATTTTTCTGCTCATTTAGAGTTTTTACGGAAAGAAAAGAATATCTACAAAAAATGGTGACAAAAATGAATGCAGTATACGAAAAAATAGCGTTCGAAAATCAAAAAATCTGCATTAAAAATTTTTGAAATTCTTATGCATTATGATAATATTTTTTTGCAATTATATATTAAATAAAAGTATGAAAAAACTATCAATGAGAACCGTTTCATTCAGAAAGCATTTGTGAAGGATGTGAAAGCACTCTTACGAGTTACTGTCATGCTATTGCCTGTACCAATGTTTTGGGCATTATACGACCAACAGGTAACTTACCTACGTTAGTAATACTTTACGTGTATGAACACATCTGTACAACGTTAACTTTTGCCTATAAAGTGGTACTACTTTTTCCATCTCATCATTTTTTTTTTTAAGTCCAGACATATGGTTTTTTTTTCGTTATTGTCATAGCACTGTATAGGGCATGCTGATCTTTTTCAGCAATGAAATCAACTTGCTATTACATATCATTCACTGATCTTACGTATCGCTGAATGACTCATAATAAGGATTACTGATGAGTCAGCGATTAGCAAACGGTACATGATTCGCTAAATGGCCAATTTATTGACATTTCGCGATGCAAGCATCGGAAATGATCGATATTTTATCAGTTGAATACTGTGATCTGTGATGGAATTCTTAGTAAATAAGATTTGAGAGATGTGAAAGCTGCATTTAGCGACGAGGATTTTGATTCTCGTTGAAGAATAATTGGACGAATATATGATGGAATACATTTCAATTGAAAATTGATCAAAGAAGCTTTTCGAAAAGAACGAATTTGATTTATGTGGAATATATTAGTGAAAAGTTCCGAATGATGATCTTATTCATATATTAATTGCAAAGAATTGATTGCTTCGAAGTAGACGATGAAAACGTACTCTGAATAGAAAGTCGAGAACTTTGCTTGTTGCGATTCGGTGTTTTTTTTTTTTTTGCTAATTTCTTAAAGGCTCTAACGCCGTAAATTTTTGAATAAATTGGTTACTAACTGTTAATCGATCGTATGTTTGTCGTAGTAAGTGGATTGTTTGGATATTAGCGGAGGAAAATATGCAAATGCAGTAATATGCTTATAACCATGACCTTGTTCACGTTGAATTACCTATGAATCTAGAAGGAGTAATGCACTTCAGATATGTTCATAGTATGCCGGGGCATTGTTCAGTTTGTTTTCCATGAACAAGATTGTTTTAGGGTTCAAAATGGGTTGTGCAAGCTGTATCGATGAATTCACAGATTACATCATCGTTTTCGTTATTACCCGATCAGATGTCAACACTCAACGCCATCCTCATTATGACTTTCATACCAATTTTTCAGGTAATACATTAAACAGCTTCATTTACATATTTATTAAACATGGCGTAAGTGCGTGCCGGAACGGCTGATACGACATTCACCTAACCTGATTAACTGCTTTCGTGCGCAGTGAATAAATAACGAATATGCAAAATATGCAAATTCAGTTCATCTCAGCACATATATAGATCTTCCATGAAGGATTCGTTTTCTTTAAATACATCTATGTGAAATACTTGCAAGTTTCCTTCTTGTCTGAATGCCTAAAACGTTTATCAAAGTTGATAGTTTAACATGAATTTGTGCGATAGAGGTTTATTCTATGATATGCATATTAAACTCACCAAATTCTCATCGCCTTAGGCGTCGATGGCATTTCAATTCAAACAAAAGAGGAATTGATAGAGACACAAACACATACATGCATGGATCGGCCTAGTCATATATGTGATGTTACTTTTCAGCGGTATATTTGCAAAAAAAATGGTGAACGATATTGGATTCATATTTTTTCTGATCTGGTCGTACTCAGCATTCCCTCAGAAATTGCTCATTCTTTGTGAAACGTAACCATTAAAAAATCAACGCTTAACTAGTTTAAATCATATGCTATTTGTAATCACATAATCACAAATCTTCTTCGTATAGAGATGCCGAAAACACAAACATATTTAGGTATATGTGGTGCTGTCGTATGGCTACGTGCCTTAAAAATATAGATCATAGATATGTTCATGGTCTTTTTTATAAACGAAAATTGAAAGGCGCAAGTTTTAAGGAAATAATGAATAGTGAATCATAGGACCCGACGTTGAGAATGAAACTTTTTACGAGGAAAAAAAAGCAGGAAACAGCTATATGCCTGCTATCATGAATCTAAAGCGCTATGTGAAGTTATCAATTCACCTTGTTTTATACTAAAATTGCATCATAACTGAGGAGCATTTTCATTGCTGGGGGTTCAGCAATAAATCGCATCGATTTAACCGGCAGGTTTATTTTAAAACCTGTTTTTAGAGATGATCGAAATTAGGAGTTCACGAAAAAATTTTTGATCTAGTACGTCCAACAGGTTGCTTCTCCACGCATTGTATTTAAAGTATTTTTTATCTATAGTAAAAAAAATATGGCACTGCATCCTTTAATTTTTTCTCACTATACTCTCAGGTTTTCTCGAAGACTATAGATCAAAGGACATACCCTACAATCAAACATGAAGATATTTTGATTGGACGAAATTTTCGATGAATTGTATCGCTCATTTGCGAAAGCCAACTAGTTGCAGAAATACCTTCAAATTGCGAATTCCATAGAGGAATTAAGGTATTTAAAGAGATTGTCTCTCAATGAGTTTTTTTGAGTCAATTTCTTATTGAATTTAAATTTCAGCTCATTATTTATCCAGCAGTTCAGAAAGTGGGAATTCGTATAACGTAAGAATTTTAATTTAATTTTATCCAATTTATATCCTATACTCTTAAAAGATCTTACAATATTCTGCCAATATGTTATTGAGTTATCAAGTTTTCTAATAGCTATAGAAATATATGACATTATCAGTGATATCGTCAGCGATATCAGTAATATTTTTATTACAGCACCACCAATAATTCAGCTTGGACATTATAGTAATATGATATAGCATATATTTATACTGAGCATGACAAATATACAGCTAACATTATCACAGGACTTTTTTTAGCATGCCACATGTATTTCACCAATGATACCATAGCATTCTAGTAAACAATGCAGATTTGATAACGACAGCTCACAATTGTTCTATCTATGAAAAAGCAAATCTTGTAGAATTATTCGTCACTCCTTATTCAGCATATTCTTAACAATCACCTCAATTGTAACATGAGTTGAAGGAGGGAGGGAAAGAGAAGGAACTCGTATCGTGAACATGCAATCACTTTGCTGTGAGTGAAGAAAATCCCTTGATAGAAATTGATAAAGTATGCTTGCAAAACTGTTGCTTTAATTTTGCTTTATTGAGTCTACATTTAGACCTCTGCGAAAAATGGTTGCTGGAGGTATACTCGGCTCTCTCGCTTTTGTTTCTTGCGCTATTGTGCAATTTCGAGTCAATGTAAGTCTCACTTTTAATATCATTGCTTATGCGTACCTCTCCTATTTAAGCAAAGTTGATCCAGTTCTTCCCCACCGTTCTTTACACCCGTTTTTTTCGATACGAACTACTATTTTACTGCCACTTGAGTTTTTCCTCGAATTTTGAGGAAACTTTTGAGATCTATTTTATGCTAAAACATTGCTATTTCTTTTCCATCGTCTAAAATATGCACTAGTAAGTACTATGCAATATTAGCTGTCAGTAATTCCATGTTTCTCCCATAAATTATTTTTGCTGACAGCCTGCTGGCACCTCATGAATATTTGTCACTCATTTGACTCTGCTCACATATATGATCGCATTTATAAAATAATTTCAGCAAACGCTACCAAATATACCATCAACGAGTAGCGCATTCGTTTCGTTCATTAATCTATACGATGATTGTACGGTAACACTAAGTTCAATGAATTTCCCATCTAAAACGATCGCTTTCAATAAGGTTAGTTTTATAATCGCTAACATTTTTTTCTTACGAGAATCCTTCTCTTTTCTTTAGTTCATTACTTCCGGTGAAATATTTATGACGTTTAATTGAAAAAATTAAGGATGAGCCATTTTTTCGTTATTTTCCTTTACATGCGAAAAATTTGTGAAAAATATTTTGCAAACTTGTGACTCATAGTTATTATTTTATTTGCAAAGTTAATTATATATACGCAAATTCTTTCGATTCTTTTCGTTAATGATCTCCCATTATGATCGCCGTCGCTAAATTTCAGCTTATTTGATAAACGAATTGAATTAAGATAGTCCGCAATCGCTTATCAATGTTAATGCTTGCGTCTTGAATGAATTATATTTCAATGAACAAAGTCAAAAAAAAAAGATTTTTTCTCTATACTCTCAAATTTCAGTCATTGGTTGATGATAAAGTCAATGATGTTCATGAGATCTATGAAATTGATGTGGACAATGTTCAAAATAGAACTTTTGAAGTAATTCCCGAGTAAGTCATTCCGATTTATTCTTTCTATGATATTACGAAATTTTTTCATTGTAAATGAAATTTTACCCTTCCAAGGATGTATTTCATTTCTGTCTTTAATGCAATATATATGAATACTCCGATAAATATTATGCATTATGGCTTTTAGAGTTTTTAAGTAATTTTTTTTTCGATTTGTAACCTATGCGATTACACCTAAATCTTGACGCCTCAATCGGTTTATGTCGAGGCTAGGAGCGAAGTTTTCTTATTCTCAACTAAAACTTGCGAGAGATTTTCCTAAGAATATATTCATCCCCCATCCAAATAATAACGTAAAATTTTTTAGTTATTTCGACCACTATCACATTTGAATCATATTATTTCTCGGTCAACGCATTCACTTCTTACAGTACTGTAATATTCTCGACATTCTGGCGATCAGTTTTATGTGTACTTATGAACTTCGAAACAAATCATCAAATTTTCCACAATTTCTGAAATTATCATTGTTGAAATGATTTTCCGGCCCCAGGAAATTTATTCTATTTTAGGCAATCATGCCGTCATTCGGCTTCACAAGTGACGATAATGTTGCAAGGTTTGTGCAAGCTTTACTGTTAATATTTCACATCCACTTCCATACAATGTCTCTCTCATTATCGTTGCATTTATCGAGTGCCTCCAGACTTGTAATGTCACTTCAAACGTTGCCGTTACTATGTTATGCTCCTTGGTGTTTCCTCATAGATCTCAATGAAATTCAGGAGCTTCTCTTTTATAACTTGACCTCATACGTCATATATTGTTCTCAGTTGTTGCAATGACTATGTCCTTTTCATTACATCATTTCGTTTAATTTGGAACTATTTAAGCTCGCAAAGTATTTATATCCAACAAGTGTTTTGTATTCATAATTGAAGTATTTGTGAAGTATTAACCAAAATTGTTGGCCAGTACATAGACATATGTGAATAGCCCGGAATTCACGTAAGATTTAAATGTTATATTATTTCTCGTTTTACTTATTTCGTTATTTGTAGCTATTAAATCCATCGATCGAATGGTATCTCATATAAGATAAGGTCGTTAAAACATTTAAATGCTATAAGGAATTCCTCATTTGTTGATATGATTTGATAATTCACCAGGTTTTAATAGGTGGTCGATCTTACTATGGAATACTTTCACCATACGGTTTCGTTTACAATGAAGCAAATTTGGCTAAACCGACATCCGGCCAAGAGCAATCGTCCGTAAAGTGAGCATTCCATACATTCGCATAGTTCTTTTTAATAATTGCGGTTTCCGAATAGAACATTTGATGAAAAACACTTTATTAAGTTAAAGTTAGATTGAAATTTCGTTTCAAAAACGGAAAACATGATTCGTAGCGATTCATAATGATTGACAATTAGCAGGTGTTGACAGGTAAAAACGATTGGCAATCCTGTGATGGTTCAACGAAGGAAAAGTGTGTTTGATAGTGGAAAATTAGAAAATATCATTTCACCGAAGGAGCAGTTTTTTAAAAAATATCTTAACGGAAATATGTTTTCTTATTTAGCGTAAATTTATTGCTGCCATGCTCACTGTTACCTGAGACAGTTGAATGGGGAAGTTGCCGCAATCGGATAACAACACAAGTCTATTCGGATGGTATCGCTCTATGCAGATATAAGAAAAATTCGCCAGCATTATGCGATCCCCATGAACCCTCGTAAGTTCTATGTAAATTGGACGCTTTTGTGCATATGCAGAAATATATAAGTATTTTGCGCATGTACAGCAAACACGCACGCACAAAGACAAAAATACATGCAAACATACAAGTGCGCATATACATGCATGTAAAACGTAATAGACATACAAAGTAAACAAGTGCACACCTAAAAGCATGCGCACAATGCATGCACTCATAACGCAACACGTATACACATATGTAAGACATATGCAGAATACATATGCAAAGGTACACATGATTTTTGGCCGTTTAAGCAAACAGCTAGGAAGGCTACTGGTGACTACTCGGTGAAGCATATAGCAAATCCCGCATATGCAAAACGACGTTTTGCCTTACTAATATAATGTCCATGCGGAAAGTTTTGCGGCTGCAAATGCTCAAAAATTACTGCTGTGCATTTTTTGTTGTTTTTTGATAGCAAGGAAGGCATCTGCTCTCCAAACTTATCCGTCAAGGTTTTTCGCAATTTGTCATTTATGTTATTTATAAACAACTTATTGACAGCAGTGTAATAAAGAAAACTCCACCAGATAGCATTAAGCAATTATTGGAGAACGAACACCACAGAAAAATCCGCTGGTTTAGTTTGCGAGAGAACAAGGTGAGATTTCTGGCCCACATTACCTTTTCAGGTAATGCGCGCTCCACATGCATAGAAAGCGATTGGCGAGAAATGTTGAGAAGAACGTTCCACATTGCCACTTGTTTCTTTAGAAGCAAAAAACTTTGCCCAGATCGTGACGTAATTTTACCCTAAAGGGATTATACTGTGAACACGGATGCTTGAAAGATTGTTTACAATTTGACTGCACAACTGATGGTCGAGCTTAGTCGTTTGTACATGAAAAAATTCCAGCGGAAAAGTTTGACCATTTATCATCTACAGCAATGTGTGGAATTGTCTTTAAAAGGCGAAAAGAATGAGCTCTATGAGCATCAGCCAGCGAGACATACACGAAAATAGGAAATTTTATACGGATTTCGCCAATTCCTGGCATATTTATCCAGAATGTAGTCAGTGATGATAAAATTATTGTCTTCAAGGCTTCCGGGCACTTAATTGATCATTTTCTAGATCGTTCTTTGCGTGGAGTGCGAATGATGCGAAATCGGTTCCGAATGCGACATTTTATACGTTTAAGGATGTTAAAATTGGAACGTTCGTTGTTTCAACATTTTATTGTCGTCATCATTTCTCTTGAAAAGTGATTTATCAAGCGAAAAAAAAAAAGATTTTCATCTGAAGAAAGCAAGTATTTGTGTGCGGGAACATCTTCTAAATCTTTTATATCAGGAGGAATCGAATTTCATTAAATGCTTGTTATGATTTCAATCATTCGTTTTCCATGTAATTTATAACAAAATATCGTTTCATTTTTCTTCATTATGAATTCCATAAACGTCTAATAAATGGTTAAAATTCTCGTTAAAATTGCTGACGGTAATCCAATTCAGGTAATGTGCTAAGGATAATACACCTAGCAGGGTGGAGTAAAAGTAGTGTTCATGACGAGAACCTGAATGTTAGAGAAAAATCAAAAAAAAAAGATACTTTTAAATGCAGCTCGCCAAGTGAATTCGAACCACTTTTTGCTTTTGTTACCTGTCATCTACCAACCGCTGAATATTTTTTGCATTTCTTTTAAAGTAGAAGATTCCACGAGCAAGAACCGTCATAACTATTGCAGTTGGAAGCTACTGGCTACTTCTAAATTTTTTGTTGGCTGCAGCTAGGAATGTGGAACGCATAGCCTGCATATCAATGTGAACTAATTTCAGCTAGTTCAATGGCCAATTTGGTTCGCTGAGCTTGTTCGACTTCTTCACTTTTGATCCCTAACATTTGACCATCAGTCTATTGGTAGTTAGATCATTTACCGATATGATTTGCGTCATTCAAAGTTAAGCCGTAGGCGGAAAATAGAGTAGTCGAAGCGGTAGATCTAGCGATATCGTCTGCTTGACATTTTCTAAAGGTTTTAATGTGACCTTGCGATGCCTGCATGTGCAGCAGTCATTTCTCTCGTTGATTGCGTCGAGAAAAACGATATTTTTGCCTCAGAACATTTATTTATAGCGTTGAAATGAAATTGCTTATCATTTTTTTTTTAGATATGGTGTTTATTATATCCACTACATGAACAGAACGAGTGGACATCATTCGTCTCCTCGTCAAGTAATTGCTGTTCCGATGCAGGGGGTGGTAGTGAACATAAACGGTATGGGTGCAGTCTATTCGTTGACAATTCAACCAGCGAACGAAGCAAGCACTCAACATGAGGTTAATCGAATTTTTATAAATTTATCATTTCGTCATTTCCGTTTTCTTTTTTATTCATTTATGATTTGCATATTCTGAGTGCTTTTAAGGCATATATGGTTCATAGCGAGCAAAACAATGCTACATGAATGAGGAGGAAATTTGAGTGGAATTAGACTATGACAAACGCGCTTTTATTTTTAAATGATATTTTAATATATAAGTAAGGATTGTTTTTTTTTGTTTGTAAAAAGAGGAAGATCGAAAATGAGGCTCATTCTTCATGTATGATGAGAAAGAATGATGAAGATATTCTGATTGTTTTTTGATTGCACAATTTCGGCAGAGAATTTCTGGTTCCGTTGCATTTTTTGAATGGGAACGGAAGGGGACGGACGGTACTTTATTACAAAACGGCATATTCAACAGATAGTGAACAAAAATTCTGAAATTGCTAATATCAGCCATTCAAAGAAATAAAAATGCCGCATTCTGCTCGAAACCTTTTCAAAAAAAACTTCAGAGTTTTATTCAAATGTGATGGCAATGTGTGCACTTGCAGAAATTGATGTGGAATGTGCATACTGTGGTGCCTGCGAATGATGTAAGCATTCTTTGGCAAGTACCTCAATATATCATTATTACGGCTGCCGAAATTCTTATTTCTATAACTGGACTCGAATTTGCATATTCGCAGGTAGGCATAGCTCTTAGGAGTTGTTCCGCCGTCAATTTGTTCACTTCATGCTTCAGCAGATTGGCATTCATAAAGCTTACTGCACCGTCATACCTGTTTATCTATATGCGGTTGCGTGTACAGGTGTCTATGTACGTGTTTCTGTATAAGGGATAGTTTGAACTTATGAAACATTAAAGGGGAGTAAACAAATTTGGTGGATCTAGCCCACACCATGGGATAGTCTCCTATAATATCAAATTGATCCTTCACGTTTGCATGGGAGCTATAATATTTAAAACTGAAAAGAATTGGCTAAATTTTCCATCTTCGATTTTTTTTAATCTTCACGTCTAATCTTTTAAATCTGCTCACAGAGAAACTCACAGAGAAACGAATCTTTTATCGAAGAGTAAAGGTGTTTAATAAAGAACTAATAAAGTTATGAATGCGTTGCTTAGCTTAGAAATTATTTTTTTCATAACCGACGAAATTTTTTTCTCAGTTGATCGATTCTGCAAGCTCAAATGATACACTCTCTATTTCCTTTACAATATTTTAATGAAATAGTATTTACCATCATTTTACTCTTAAAAGAGTAAACTCATTTAAACTCTTTTGAAAAAAAAAATACTTCAGGTTGGACTTGCACAGAAAAGTTTTTCACAGTAGTACTAGAACTAACAAATTAGGGAAGTTATCCTCTCCTTGAAGTTGCTCGATGTGGTTTTTGTTTCATTAAACTTAATTCAAAGAAACTTGAGCTATTAGTGTTTGTTGAGTAGAGGCGGAAAAGATGAGGGCATAGAGGAAATTGCACAGATATGCGCGAATCGCTATCATCATTTCAAAGAATCAACAAATGCAAACATTTATTAAAAAAGTATAAGTTTTTTTTCATTATTACTACCGCTATCAATAAATTTAAAAAAATAGTTATCAGTTTTGCAAAAATCATTTTTTAAATATGTGTTTATTCTCAGTAAATAATTATATTTTAACTATAAGATTTTTCTTAGAAAAGCGAATTAAATTTAAGCATTTGCATTATATGCGTTATGCGGCCACCTATTTAAGATTTCTATACTGCTGAAGCGAAACAATTCTACTTCCGAATAAACGTAAATAGGGGCAAAAAATATTGGACTCCGAACTCAAAGAGCAAAAAACTTGAAGAGTTTCTGATCTATGGAAGTTCAATTGACAAATTTGGGTGATGGAGCTCCTCTTTACTGAAATAATGAAAGTGAAAGGTGAAATGGCTAATTAAGGTAAGTGGAGTGATACTGAACGTTTAGGGCGAGGGGGCGAAAAAGTGAGAAGAAGTAAATAAATTTCTTGACAAGTAAGAAAGCACCAATGCCGATGGATGTGCATTGCCACGATAGAGATAGTAGCTGTATTGCCTCCACTCACCGCATTATTCTAACTAGTGGTTAAAACGGAAATAAACCTGCGTTCGCTTGCATTTTTCTCCTTCTCCATCATAATGCGATATTCTTACAGGCTGCACCTGCTTTGAAATCAGTCGTCCAAGCAATTTGGTTACTCACCGTGGCGTTTGGTGATATAATTATTATTATCATCGAAGTTCTCGACCTTTTTCACAATCTTGTAAGTTTCCTTCTCACAAAAGCTGTTTGCCTCTTCCAGAAATCTTGCTCTTTTCCTCGAGAATTGAGAAGAATGGGAAGGAATTTAATGAGCTATATGAGCCAATTCTTGATAGCACTGTACTGCTTGAAAATCATTCACCGGCTTTTGGAAAATGTGCTTTTGCTCGCTTGAACTTGACTATGTTGAGTATTCAGAAAAACTTTAAATGCATGCCTATAGAATGACCGAAGTAGAAAAGGGTTCGCTAACTCTTAAGCTATGCCTTCGTTTTTATTGCATAATAAAAAAATTGAGTGATTTGAAATAACATTGTGAACATTCGAAAATCAACAATGACAGAAATTTCTCTCAAAAATTTCCACATCTATGAATTTGTCTACTTTACCCAAAATAACTACAATTTAGGCAATTGAAATGCTGATTTATGCGATTGTTATGCTTATCGTAATATTCATATTCGCTCTACTTGCGATCTTCTACTACGAATATGCTAATTTCTCGGAAGAACAAGAGGATGTTTTGATGGAAAGTGAAGCATCATAGGCTTTACTAGTTGTGTTATCCATAAAACAATAAGGACGATGAGGAGTACGCGTGGGAATCCTAAACAAGAAAATCGAATAGAGCGTGGATATCGTTGAAAGATGTCACCATTTCGATGTGCTATTTTGTCACAATTGACTGTAAGTATTTGGCATATGAAGTGTTCAATATCTTTGCAACACAATACTTATTTATGTGAGACTATAGAAGAAAGTCAATCAGTGTTGGCACTTTAATTATTCCATGTGATAAGTGCTCATCGACATGTATCCAAATAAGCAACTATAAGAATGATTTTTGGGTATTTAAGAAAAATACTATTATTTTTTTAATGAAGAGGAATATTTAAGGAAGGTACGTTTGAAGATTGCTTTATTTTCTATGACTGTGCTCTTTGAAAATTTCTTGAAGTTATATTTGATTCTCGTTGCCCTTCTGAATCTATCGACAGAAAAGTCGGCATAAAAAAAGAAGGCAAATATTTTTTTTTTCAGTAAACTTCATGTAGAAGTTTATTTTCTGGATGATTCTAGGTTCGCGTTGCATTAACCAGCTCAAATGATGTCCACTTTAATAGGACGAGCCGTTGAAAGCAAAGACTGCAAAAATTTGAATCGCGTTTTCGAAAATTTCCAATCCGTGAATTTCATATTCAAGTATATTCAACAATTCGTCAAATATAAATTTTATATGATTGGCTGAAATAATCTTTTCGCTTATTTTATATTCTCCTGCAAATTACAACCGAATTTGGAAACATTAGGATTTGTTATTTATTTCATGTTAGTGCGAATTTTTATATATATTTTAAGGAATTCTTCATTTGCATACTTAATAGCTTTACTTCTGCATTTTATTTTCTAATTTCGCACTTGAAGGGTGATTTACAAATGAGGAATATTATGCAACTGTTGGATTGTTTCATTGATTGAACGCCTGATTCTTCATATTGCTTAATAGATAATTACTATTTATTATTTATTATTGTAAAATAATTGTTATGCATATGCAAAATTTTGAGAACATTGAATAATTCTGTCGAATAAAAAAAATCAATGAATTGAAATGGCTGATTGTGACAAAAACAGTCAATAAAGTGATATAACTACAAAAGATATGATAGCATTTATTGCCGTTGAATTGTGGAGTAAGAGTTGTAGCAAATACTATAAAATAAATGAAAGCTGAAATTGTACGGGAAGGAAAATCAGAGAGCGATGAGATTTGCGTACTTTTTCCTAACTTTCGAAGCATTTGGTTAATGCTATCATTTATTAACCATTTTTCATTAAGTGCAAATGACTAAACCATTTATAGATTTATTGACTTTTAATGATATTGTCTGAGAAATATGCAAATGAGTAAACTCATTTTCCTTTTTTTTTTAGCAATTTTGAAAAAATTTTATTTCTTTACTATCATTTTTTAGCAAATAATATGCAGAAAATGACCATCATCGACATAGATACAACTCCGATTGTAATTGTAGTTGCATATTCAGCAATAATTTCTACAAGAAAGCAATCTTCAAAAGCAATTATTTGAGGATTTTCAGGGAAAATCTTTTATTGTTGCAGCAATCAAATAACAAAGCACATTTAAGCAATTTCTCTTCGCAATGTTTATATTGATCACAAAGTAGTTCTCAATTTTCCGGTTTACTTAAATGCAAGTTTTTCCGGCCTAATTTCCCGGATTATTTAGTTCTTTAGCAGTACGTTTCTCATCCTCACTTATTTGTGCCTTCTTCATCAGTCGTTTCTGTATATTCACGCTATTTGCCAGTGCTCAAAGCATCACATGCAGAGAAAGAAAACGAGAATAAGGAATAGTATCTCCACTCTACGACGAGCAAAAAGAGGGAATAATGGGTTTTTCCATCCCTACCTTTCTACGCTCTCCAACACCACTATTCGGTCGAGATTACATTGAAATGCTCAACGTTCACTTCCGTCTGCAACACACCATTTCCTCTTCAAGATATCGCAATGCACAAGTTTAACTGTTTCGAAATTGATTCCTCCTCTACCACCTTTCCATTCGACAGGATGTTGCCTAAGGGCGCTCAAAAGTCTCTACATCGCTGCAACAAAAGCATGAAGTTATTAAAATTACTTATTTATATGAACATGAAGCGGAAGAAGGTGATATATTATTCTGAAGTAAAGATTTTTAATAAAGAAACTGAAAATATATGCTAAAAAAGAGCACGTTACTTTGCGATAACACCTTTCGATTTGACGCCACAGGTAAACGTGAGAAAATGAATCACCTCATTGCACATGCATTGAGCATTATTGATCGCTCACTTCAATGTCAGGTGAGCACAAATTCGTCGCCTCTTCCGATGCCTCCTTATTTTGATCGGTTGGCTGAATCGATTGTGAAAAGTGTGCGTGGTCGATTGTTTAATTGAACCAGGTAAGGGTTTTATAGATTTAATTTCTGATTGTTAGCTATTACAAATTAGTGGGAGTGCACCAAAGGTAACAAGTGTTCGATAAAGGTCTATTCCAAATGCTCGGATGTGTTTGGCGATCTATTATGTTGGCGTGGTGGTGAGGTGAGCACCGATTCGATGAACTCGAACTCGGGGAGGAACTCGTCCCCTCCTGAACCATCTGTGATCATATGATAGATAAGAAGACAAACAGACAGGTACATTCGAGTAACACTTAGTAAACGGCTAGATTTCTCGGACAGAGATTTATATGTGTATTGAGTGGCTTTTCACCCACGGGCAATTTTGTTAGGTGATTGTTAAATATTGTTAAATACGAAACGCCATAGGGGCGCAGCAGTTGACTAGAATTTGTTGATATGAACAATGCATAAGGTTTATGCCAATTACAATTTGCTACCGTTATAACTGCAAAAGACTCATTTATTGGATGAAGGTTAGGTGTCACCTGTTGAGAGGTGCATCTTGCATGAATTGTTTATTTCTGTCATCCTTAATGAGAAATCCTTATCAGTTGTCTGTTATCAATCAAAGCTGGGGATTTTTGCAACGCCGATAACGGTTATTTGTGACTGATAATTTCAGATATTGATATTTTTCTCGAAGATATTATCCATCTGTCGCTTTGAGCGAAATTGCCAATGGCGAATGAATCGAAATAAAAATGTGAAGCAATGCCGGATTTAGTTGCTAATATTCCACGACGAAGAGGAAACAAAAATAAGCCTGATGGTGAGTCTTCACAAAATCTCTCACAATATGCAAATAACTTGGACATTTATCGGCTATCGGAGCGCACTAATAAGTTAAGGCGTTGACTTAAATACTTTAACCTCATATAAAAATTAATTTTATGGATGAAAAATACCTGAGAGCCTTTTATTAGCTTAGAGATTTCAACGAGAAATTCCTTGTCGAGTGCAGTGAAGAAAACCCCAATCACTACTGAACGTGTACAGGTATAAATACCCCATATATATATATATATATATATATATATATATATATATATATATATATATATATATATATATATATATATATATATATATATATATATATATATATATATATATATATATATATATATATATATATATTTATATTTATATTTATATATATTTATATATTCAGTAAAAAAGAGCCAACCTATTGTGGATACTTCTTATTTCTTTGTTGAATATGAAGCGTCGAGTTATATTTGTATAACGCCAATATCTGATTTCAAAAAAAAAACCGAGCATCCTTAAAAAATTGTTCAGAGTCGAAATGGCGTCAGCAAACATTACCCGCATATCGTCCGCTATTAACTGCCCGATGCGCTATGCCGATTACCCTTATCGTTGGTGTTATATTTATTTGTATCGGTGTTCTTTTATATTTAATCGCCACAGCCGGTTAGTCAAACACATTCTCGAGCTTCCAGCTAAATTACTCAAAAATCGGGCATTTCGTTTGTATTGAAGTAGCACCAACGAAAAAAAATCCAACTACTCTCTTATTGTTTGAAATAGGATCAGAAATTGTTGGTAGTATAGGAGAGAAGAGCTAAATAGAAACATACATAGACGCAAGCTCCATTTCCATGGTTTCAGCTGATTATGAACTGAAGTTTCGAAGAATTTTGTTGCCATATGACTCCCTTCTCGTCTACCGATAAGAAGTTTTATGCGTAAAGGTGTGAACAAATTGAAATTAAAAATGAAGGTAGAGCCAACAGGTAAAACGTTCTTTTCACTTCATCGTATGCATAACTCTAAAAAAAAAAACTCCATTTATTTAAACTCGAGATAAAACTCCACATATAACTTCAGGTAGCGCTTCATGTAATGCACAACATTTGATCAATCTCCAAAAACTTCAAAAGTTCATAGTAACATTGTTTTCACTCCATAACTTTAGATGAAAGTAATTTGCAGAAAAATTTACACCTAATCTTTAAAAGTTTCTTTCCAACTCGATAAGCTCGCGCAATATCTGTGGAAGAAAATTTGCTGCATTGAGTCGTTTATTCGTCGATTTGTCTCTGAGGTACTCGAACTCATTCGCTTTCCATTCACTAACGAAAATTTGTCATTCGTTTATAGCGCCTGTGGGCTCATCAATCGAATAAAAAATTTGCTTCATTGTTTTTAGGTAAAGAGATCGTAATCGACTATACGAACTGTACCATGACTAATAGCACATTTGAAGATGTGGATTCTTTTATATCGAAGCAATGTTTCTATAATATAACACTTCATGAAAACTTTGATGTTAGTTCCACCATTTTACTTCATAATAGAATTTTTTTTAAAATTTTCATACAAAGCCTCTTAGGGGAAATTTCTGTACTAAACCACAGTCTTTATGCGCACTTTCCACTAGAATCCCACTTAGTGAAACTGAAATATTTTTCGGCGAATAAGTGAAATCAAAATGAAATTTTTCATAGAATTTCGAGGAAACGCATATTCCTGGTCATTTGGCGGAGTTTTCTTGAGGAACGCCTTCTGGAAGTGAAGCTTTACAATATGAATGAAATTACATTACTGCAATAAAGCGCCAAACGCTGAATTATTTTTTCACTAATTTGCATCGGCTTGAAAATTATTAAACATTTACCGCCCAAAGTGCACTTCTAAATGATTTGTCTGTGATGATGTCCTCATGTCCGTCTGAGCTCAATGGCTTTAATCTATAATACCTAAGTATAAGATTTCGTAGTATATTTATTTAAACCGTATAAAATCCACTCGATAATCCTACTATAAAGTCACTCTTATCGCTAGATCTGACAATATGAGCCAGTTGGTCAAATAATGCTTTGAAATGCCTTTACTGCTAAAGTCGAAGTATGCGGAAAGAAAATCAACACCCATAATGCTTCAGGGCGCAGTGAAATTTCAATATGGTTTGGAGCATTTTTTTCAAAATTCACGGATGTACATAAAATCGAGGAATGATATGCAATTATTCGGCCACATCAATGAGACAGCCGATTGTGAACCGTTCGCTGAAAGTAACACCACAGGTCAAATGTTGGCAATCGTACCATGTGGAAGTATCGCAAACTCTATGTTTAATGGTATGGCTGTCATCGGTTTTTTGAGAAGTTTTTTCGGCAGGTAAAACTGACGCTAATTTGAACACTTCATCGAAATTCAGAACGTTACGCGCGTCAATAACAACAATGAATCTTTGAATACATCAGAAATAGAGGATTATAGATAGAGTCACATTGATCGACTCTAGCCGGTAGATTGTAAGCGTCGTATTGTATAAGACATTTGTCGTGCGAATCAACGATACGAAAACACAAACAACAAGGGTTTGCTCCATTTGGAAATAATTAAATTTTACCAAAAATAAAAAAAAGCAGAAAAAATAAAATAACTTGAGAAATTGCATTTCATTTCCTCGATTAAAATTCTCATATTTCCATATTTATATCTCTTTTTAAATTTCAAATGAGAAACTACAACAATAAAATATTGAGCCAATGTGTAAAAAAAAAATTCACACATATTGAGTGTAAATTCAATGAAACAATCGCTATAGACTTTGCGAAGATTCATACTATTACGATGGAGACGCTCTCTTCTCATAATTGTTTACACAATTTCAGATACTTTTGTACTGTATTACTTACCATTAGATGGTAGTCAGGAGGTCATTGTTCCATTCAGTACGAAAAATGTTATCTGGAAGAATGAACGACGACGTAAATTTAGAAATCCATCATATGATGCGACTAAGAATCAAACACTATGTGATGCATTCATAGTAAGCATTTTCCTTCAATCATTTCCGCATTTCTACTACTCTTACGGGTTATCAATCCAAAAACCATAGTTAGGCATTGTTGATTAATCAATTGCTAATGCAGATTGAATACTTTTCTTGAACTCATTGCGTTCATATATTCAAATATTAATAATTATTAAATGCTTTGGAAAAAACCTTTTTTTCTTTTTCTCAGTTGTTTTCAATTTACGTAGTTATAGTAGTGAGATCCATGAAAATTGATTCAAAGTTTTGATCAAGAAGGAAAATTATTGGGAACTGGTGGAAAATTTGACAACAATCACAAAAAGGAGTCCGACCGACTGTGGTCTAATCGAACTTATAAATTTGCTTGTTGGCCAACTGATCAAGCCAGTGATTCCTGGACAAATTCTTTCCTATCTATTACGATCTAGGAGATAATAATTTCATTACGACAAACAAAACAACTCCTTTGGTCGGAGTCTAATTCAGTATGCAAACAGGTGGACCGTGCACATAGACTGGAAGACCTTCTGGATGACAAAGTGGTACAGATACAAGGTTCGAATATGAGTAGATGAAAATCTTGAACGATCATTGTGAGTAGGTTGAAACCTGCTCGCCAACATATTTCAGCATGCATTATAAACTGGCTTCGCTTCTACAATGAATCCTCATCACCCTTTGGATCTATCATGGCGTTAGGTTCATAATAAATTGTACTCATTCATTGCAGTGTTTACCATTACTTTCTTACCTTGTCTTTGTAGACGGCTAAGGAATATATTAAGGTAAGTAGAAGCAGGTGATTCGTTGATGGATTCTCGAGTTGGACAATTGCATTTGGTCGTTTCGTTCCACAGAAATGCAAATTTCAAAAAACGTTCCCATGCTACAACGGTTTTTTCTCTGAGGATGTACTGATTTAGAACGACTTTTTTTGAGGGTACTGTGAAGCCACCGAATTGGATCCATCCGATTTGTGAGCTTGGCAAAAACGATCCGATTGCTGATCAAGATCCTGATGTTGGATTTGGATTGGAAAATATCGATTTCATAGTTTGGATGAAACCAGCCGCTTTACCAAAATTTCGAAAAACTTACCGCACACTCAATCGTACAGTACCACTCTTCACTAATGGTTTACCGAAAGGAAACTACATCTTGAAAATACAATATAGTATGTGCATATTATATTCCAATCTGAAATATTTGCAAATTCATTGCTACTGAGACGCCGATACCTTTTTTTAAATAGGTTTTCTTTCTAATACCGATTAGACGCACTAGTTTATCATTAATTATGGTTTACACCTTATGTCAACCAGTCATTATCGTTTACACTCTCCGTCAACCAGTAAACTTTGAAAAAACCAATAGAATTTTGGGGGCCCAGAAGGTATATTTAGTTTGCTGGAAATTTGAGAGGGGAATTTATAATCAGTAATAATCGTTTTTCTAGAATATTATTGATTGTGTTTTTTGCTAATTGATATATGTCCAACTTTTATCAGTGACTTTATTTTTCAACCTATTCCCATAACTCTAACGTATTTCAATAGAACCATAGACGACAGGCCGAAAAACCGGATTTTCTCATATTTTCCTGAATTTCTCCTAATTTCTTAGAAAAATTTCATGTTTTCCTGAATTTTTCAAATATAGCGTTTATTTCTTGTTGATTTCTTATGTATATCAACACATATTCAACACCAACTTCGTAAAATTTTAGCGTTATCCAAATTTGTGCACAGTCAGAGATTCATCAAAGAAACTGGAAATTTCCATAACTATCGTTCGACATTCTTTGGGCACCGACTATGGAAACGCTCTGACATAATTCAAATCTCTGACCTAATTATTTCCTAAGTTCATCACTTCATTTTATTAACCTTTGAAGTTCTAAATTAATTTCCTTAGTGGTAATAAATTCCTACATTTCAGATTATCCGGTGAACAACTTCGACGGAAAGAAGCGCTTCATAATTGCATTGGATTTAATCGGTCCGTCAAGTCCATTTCTTGGCATTGCATACATGACGTTTGGTCTTTTCTCATTGTTGGTTACCGCTCTCTTCTTCATTCTACACCTGAGACAACAGATGCCTTCGTAATTTTACACCTCAGATAACTGGTGCACTGTAACTAACGTAATAAATATATCCACCATCTTCGTCTCTGCGTATTTTTCTGCTGAAGATCATACCTAGATCGTAAAGAAGCAATGATACTTGGCCATGTTTTAAATAAACAAGAGCATCTAACCTATTAGCTCGATCTTCAAGCCTCTCTAGCGTGCATCCGAGTATCCGAGGCATTATCGATGCCAACTTCAAGTTCCATTCTCGCAGACCGCTCTCAAAGGCAATCACCTATCTGTTATGTTACTTGAGACATCTCCATCATACTGCTTAACGAAAGGTCGAAAATGCTTTAAGTTGTCGCCGGAGTTAGTGTTGTTAGAAATTATGCGTAAAAATAGTATTATTTACTTAGAGAATTATTTACTCCATATTTGACTACAAATAACCAGTAATATCACATTGGTCGCTGAAGATAAGCCAGAATTAAATCTGAATTTAACAACATTTCTGACTATCAAGCTTCTCCTCCAGTACTTTTTGCCATTCAACCTAAACAAACAATTGATTTGTTCGTAAACGTGGAAATTCCAACGAATTACTCTGATTTCTGATATAACTGAAACTTATTCATTATTATACAACTTGTCATTGAGTTGAACCTAACGAATCAAAAAGAAACTGCCCTTTCTGGATTTTCCAGAAAAACTGTTGCTTCAAATTATCGCCAATTAATGAAAATAAATCGCACAAATGCAAATGAAAAAGTGTAACCAAAAATAGCATCCCTCTAGGTGAAAATCTTCTAAAAATCGCTTCATAATTGTAGGTTAAAAATATCACTTATTCGGAAAAGTCATGCAACCACTGCTTGAGAAGTTGAAATCAAATATGGAAAAATACTCTAGAATTTGAATAGTGATTAAGAAGTAAAAAAAATCCACTACCATTTGCAGTACTGGAGTGAATGCAATTTACACATACAGCGATAATTCCTATATGAAGAAAAGATAAATGCAAAAAGGATATAAGCAAATGCAAACAAAGCTCAAAGAATGATGACATAAATGGCCCGCAACGCACTCGTTCTTGCATTTAAAAAATGCTAAAAAAAAACGAAACGGAAGTACGAAAATAGCAAAGATGGAAAGAAAATCGCAAATTCAGTTCACACATAACGTTATGCTAACATTAATTTCTTATGTTTCTATTCGAATAGTTTTATTATCTTATCGATAGAATTAAATTTTTTAAACTTATGAAATTTTTCTAGACAGATTTCTAAAATTTTCCAAAAATTTTCGCAAGAAAAATCAATAAAATCCTTCATAAGAAGATGAGAATATAATAAGCACTAAAATGAATGCTCGAATTATAACTATTGAAAGAGTAAAATCTCAAATATCCTCATAAGAAAAGCAATAAGAACAGCAATGAAGGCTAACGCAATTTGCCTATTAAAATTTAGCTTCGAGTTTTGTGAACGCTTCTTCGACGACTCTGATACACTACTGCCTCTGCATATACAACAATCTCGACGAACCACTCGTGGCTTAACGATCTTCGTGGTGCCTCTGGAAAAGAATGCAATCATCCGAGTTCATTGTTCAGTAGAGAAAGAGCAAAAAAAAATTAGACTTTGTATTTCTGACCGTTATAGCATCTGCTTTCAGAGATGAAGTAGAAGAAGCGCAATAGCTCCTTGAAACTTTTGCCAATCGCTGACGATGATTAAATCATTTATTTAGGATTTTTCCGGAGAGGATGATTATCTTAGAATAAGGAAATAAGCTGATGGACGAATCGATGTAATTAACACATCAGAAAGTTACGGCTGAGATGGAAACACCATCTGCGAAAGTGGAATTTCTCGAAGTCCACAACAACCCGGAAATTTGAAATGTAAATGAAACTTACTCAAATATAAAATGAAATATAAAGTATAAATTTTAGGACATCGAAATAAATAAACAAATAGACGATTACATAAATAAATAATAAATAAATGAGTAAATAAATAAATCAATAGACTTATCAAGATATAAAACTGTTCGAAGCTATTCGGTGCTAATAGGTTTAAATGACAATTGAAACGCCAAAATCAAGATTGAAGAAAACAGCGAGAAGACAACCAACTTCTTCACGTGCATCCTTCTTAGCCGTCGTTCATTCCTGCACACGTGGCATCTTCCTATACATGAACGCCAAAGAGCAACGAGTCGCTCTACAGGTGGCTTGATCATACCTCCACCTGCGTTACGACCACGACGTCGCGTCCATTGCGAATGCGCTGTGTCCAGGTCGTCAAGCGACCCCTCCGACACACCACTATCGCTGCTGTAGAGACTGCCCCGTGTCGTGTTCAGCCTGTAGGGATAACCATAACCTGCAAGAACCCGGGCATTTCAAGCATGTTTTAAAAGCTGCCAATAAGCTACGAAGGGCAAAAACTTAAAACGGGACAAAACGCTAAAACAAGTAAAACTAACAGCTAATAAGTTAAGAGTGTTTTTGGTGCATAAGAAATTCACAGAACCAAGACGAGACTGACGAGTGCTCAGGCGCTGTGATCCTTAAGAAACAAAGAGGGTAATCAAGCATATGGATATATAAAGAACACAAGAGGAGCCAGATTTAATCACTTACTTCGACGAGGTAGAAGTTGGTTGCAACTCGACTTCTTTAGTAGAGAGATCGACCGACTCGAGGTAGATCGATGAGGGTCATCATATGCCAGTCTGAAAAATTCGATTTCTTTGAGAGCAGTTGCGTTCAATAATACCGATTATAGTCATCGTCTAAAAGGGGAACTCATACTCAAAATGAGATATTTAAAACATCCGACATGACTTAGATGGTCGCTTCTGAGAATTGTTATTAAGAAACTCATGATTCTGCGAGTATATCTTCTTCGAGGTCTTCCTTTTCAGGTGGCTAATCAGCGATCAGCGATCAAATGGTACACAAATGCGTGAAGGATGGAGCACTATTGAACCTAAGCAAACAAATCACATTTTGCTGCCATACTACCGGCATTTTTTAAAACTTCTCGATTCATCGCAAAAACAATTCAAAGAGCCTATGCTCATTGCAGCAGTAGCCAATAGATGGTGCTTTAAAACGAAACGATCCATAACGAGAGCTCACAGAATCCGGAATGAAACGATCAACAAAGCAAAATCTAACCAAATACGCATCCAAACTCAGCGTAATGTTCGGAGCACGATATGCATAAATTCTAACAGGTACGTAAGCTAGTTTCGGCATAAAACACAATAATCACTACACAATGGACAATTTGAAATACAGAAACGTAGTAAGATGGGCCCTTGCAAACAAACAGTCCATCACATCAAACAATTCCTCTGGTCAGCAACAAACGATAAAACGCATGCAATGGCACATTCTTGCACAGTATATTTCAAGTGAACCATCACTCATATAAATCATCGATGGCACCGTATTCTTGCCAATTCCAATAAAATGGAAAGAGATTTCTAGGCAATTTTAGCATTTATAACTGCAAGGGTGATTAGTCAAATGGAACTTTGGGACATTCAAGTTATCCACACGCACATTACATTCACCAAAATTCAGAACTTCAGCTCTCAACGGCTCGTGCATTGAAGCTGCCAAAATAAAATGACAAACGAGCAGAATAATCTATGTGCGGATTTGAAATTACTATAATGCTCTGGGCAAAGGCTGTGTGGAAAAACGCAATGCGCGTTTTACGGATGACTTATCGGCATTAAGAAATTTCCATTTCTTGGAAATACACAAACCGGGCGAGCAGAAAATATACATTGAATTTGTAATTAATGCGAACCGTGTTTGAATTCGACGCGCCAACGAACCACATTGTAAGGCGAAAGAACTCTCAGGTAGATACTGCGATTCATCTTCACCGCTTTCCGCGCAATAAGACTTGCTCATAGTTCGTGAAGTGGAGCACTCAGTTGACGATGAATCTCCAGAAGCTATGCGCACGACGTCGTGCATCGAAAGTGCCTTCTGAGGAGTGTGGATCACAGTACCCGCATACAATCGTTCTCGTGGCCGACGAGTCAACGGTGCTGGCAACGACCTTAACCAGAAATAGGTACTTTGCCGTCGAATTTAGCTGAAGTTCGACAAGCATATGGACTTCCCTCTAGATCGCATTTGACATTAAACAACGGAAAAGTTCAACGCATGTTCGAAAACCCTAGAACTCAGCTGCATTTAGTGACGCCGTTTGTGTAAAGGAAGAATGAACTATATGCGCTGTGCATAACAATCCGGTAGCTTGAGTTTTAGTAACTTGCTGCACCGGCAAAAGGCAAATGAAGTGTACCTTTTGAAATGTTTGCGAGCGCATGCCGACTTCCAGTACTTGCATCGATCAAGCAGTCTCTTCGAAACATCAAAAGCATTATCTTCGAAGTCATCAGCAAGCCGCTCCTGAGATCCATGCACCATAACACCTGATAAATACATCGGTTTTAAGTACGCTATATGGAAAAGTGATGGCCTTCGACGAATATAATTAATCATGAAATATAAGTACCCATTCAACCTTGCCCCTCCTCCCTCTTCAATATAAAAAATCATACATCCCTCTTTTCTTCGTCATGAAGACCTCTGCGTAATCTTGAAAACATATAATTACAAAAAACTTTGTAATCTTAACCTTTCAGAATGTTAAACATTCGCATTAAACGTTTCATTGCTCTTTACCGTTTCGCTTCGATATTAAGTAATTTTCGTTTCGATGTCACATTCATAGAGCTTTTTTTCAAGCTTTTTCAGAAGGAAAGAAAAAAAACACTGCGATATTATGATGTGCCTACCTCCTGAAGTGATGGAAAACGATCGAGAATACGAATTTCCCAAATATTTCGAGGATTTACGATTCGCCGCAGATGCAGACCTCAAAAAAAGACGTTCGAATTAATTCAGCACTTATTAAATATATTATCAAATCTCAGAACGTTAGTGATGTTCCGAATTAATGCAACATATAAATGAGATGCACTACATCGTAGGACTACAAATGAGTAAAAATCATGTAAGGTTAGCGAAAACGATGCACTTGACATACAGATATGTAAATCCGAACGCTGTTTCTTTTTTTTTTTGTATTTAAGCATTATATGAAAGAATCCTTCTACTACATCCTCTTACTGTCATCAAGCGGATTATTATACTTGCACGTGCGAGCGCATCATTGTAACAGAAGTAGCACCTCTATTTAATATCAGAAAGCCTTCAGCAGAAGCAAAATTAAGAGCAATGCCAGCCTGTTAATGAACACACTAGGGATCCTCTTAAATTTACGATGCTTATTGCTCTTTAGATAAAATCAATTAAATCATCAACTATATAAGCATTGCTCGCACAACAACAACAACTGCTTTCATTCGTTTCACTTACAATTCAACTCGTTGAAAATGCATCAGTAATAAAAATCAAAAGTGGATAACAAACCGAGTCATGAGAATTGGCAGTCGAGTAGGTCGCAGTGAATGTCTACCTCGTTGTGGTCGTTCACGCTCAATAAGAGGCGTCATTAATGTTGGCGAATGACTGCGTGCGCGAAACTGTGAGAAATCCGAAGAACCATAAAAGTTGTGCACATTTCCAAAGAACTGATCCAACTCTCGACGCTCATCGCATTCAACGAATGGACACACGCTAGTGTGTTCGCTATCGAAATCGAGTTTGAAGACAGGCCTTTGGGAATGTTGTCGACCGTCAAAACATTCAACGCTATGGCAATGAGGTGATGGCGATGAAGAAGCAGATGATGCCGAATCACCAGATGGTGCTGTATAGCCCGAGCTACTGAAGCCTTCGCTTTTCGACTGAGAGTTGAGCATGACCTTACAGTTGAGATCATTTGATGGCTGTGAGCAAATCAATGTACCGAATGAATTATTGAAAATTCTTTCGGTAGTACTTGACTCTTGGGAAATATTTGACTTCGAAATTTTGAGATTTTCGGGATGCACATTCGAAGCAGAAGGAATAAACGTTAGTGCGAACTGAATTTGCGTTGAAGAAGTGGGGCAGCTATCAATATGGATACTTAACCATGGCTTCCGCTTACAAGCCCACGAGCTTTCGGATAGACGAGCGTGCCTCCGCTCGCTGCTGCAGTCGCCCTTCCAAGCGCGCTGCGGGCGCGCGCGTTTTTTGATTGAGCCGATGTCAACCTGGAAAGCTTTTTTTTTAAATTTATAAATGAGTATAAAGATATCATGAATATAAATATAATATCTAAGCATAAAAGTTATATACATATATGCATTTATTTATTTACTTATATAATAAAGATGCACCACCGCAAAGAAGAGTGTACATATGTTACAGTACCGGTCACTCTACCTTCTAAAGGAAAAATTACGGAACAATTAAAATAATTGCCTGGATAAAGATGGCCTTCTAGGAACAGACACGTTTGATGAGTGCGTTCTTCCGGCTTTACTTGCACTTTTGGGCACGGGAATACGTGATACGTCAATAACAACGTTCTGCTCCTGCTCTTCATCGTGCAAAGCCTGGTCGATTGCATCCTGAAAGACAACACAAACACTTAACGGTGACAGTGATAAGATAAGGAAAGTGTCAACGAACACTCGCCGTGAATGTGTTCCAGAAAAGAGTTTTCTATAACTACCTATGGAGCACAACTTGAGCAGTTAACAGTCCTTTGAGACTGAATGGCCACTATCATGGAGATCATGTGATCTTCAACCCATATAACGTGGAAATACGTACAATTGTGGATGAGGTGCCTCTCTTCGAACCAATTCGTCTTCAGAATGTCATCAGAAGAAATGTTCCGTCTGACTTGTACTCGTAAGGTAAGGAAGGAAAAGAGACAAAATTAGTGTGATGGTTGGATCATCTGGTGGCAGGCAAATGGAGCAACAAAATCAACAAAGATGAATAGCTAACGAAGATCACTGAAGCAGCCTCGGATGGTTCAAAAGGCCAATGAAGCAGCATCAGAAGGCAGAAGCTAGTTTGTGGACAGCAGCTATTATTAGCATAAAAGAAGAATTCCATAGAGGTCTTAGTTTCTTGTTCCACTTTTTCAGCAAGGCTATGCTATCATCTGCCCAGAAAACTTCCAAAATCAACCTCTGTTTTTGAAATGGAAGAAGGATACTCCACATTCGCTTGAACGTTACAGAAAAATTAAGTTCGACGTCCAAAACAACCAAACTGGAAGAGGAATCGAGCAGACGCATATGGGCATTTGACAATTGGCTGAGTGGACATATTGACCAGTAACGATGTCGGCAAATGTGGACGTACCATTAGGAGGAAATTCGGTGTAAATATGAGCAATATAAATATATCAGGTTTGATGTAAACGGCTTTGATTTTGTTGAAAACAAAAATCAATAACAATTTGGATCTGAAGTAACCATTTTGCCTATTAAATTAGCGACATTGATGTTTCAAGGAGAGTTAGCAATAGAATTGAATCCATAACTTTCAATTAGACAAATAAGCTCCAGAGTATTGTAAAGAACACAAATGGCAACTGTTTCAAAAAAGTGAATGAAAGGTATTCAAGAAGGAACTGCTTCTAATGAATGTTCAGTGGGAATTAAACACGCTTCATGCATGAGTTTGGATTTGTTTATCGATTCCAGGAAGCATTCCGCACCCAATCATTTCGTTGCCTCCTTTGGTTTCCTTAAACTATAACGGCTATTGTGGTAGCTAATCTTCTCTCACTCTTTATATAATATCGACCGCAAACCTAGCCAAGCTTCCTGAAATAGCTTTAAAGATTAGAGCTAATAAAATCGTAGATAAGCAGCATTTCCGGTATTCAGCTCAGAGAAAAAGATTTATAAGAAAACACTAAAAGTTGCCTGTAAATCGGCTTCGATATCTGGCGGTTGATAATCTTTAGTCCTCTTTTCGAGTTTCTCCAACGAAGTGAACGTCAAGATATTTTCACCACAGAATCGCATTACCTTTAAAATGCTTTATATATATATATATATATATATATATATATATATATATATATATATATATATATATATATATATATATATAAATGAAGCAATCTGGAAGTTTTGAATCAAAAAAATACATAAAAATCTCTTGATTAGAAAGAAAAATCTTAGTGGGTTTTCAAAGAAATAACCATATTTCTTTTAAACTATGACATAAGATTTTAACGAAACCTTCTCACGTTACGTTAAAATATCGTATAATTTAGAAATCTGATAGTGATTTCCATAATTTTGAACCTACAGATCCTCTCATGGTATCTGAATGAACAGGAATAGACCCATAAACCTAATACCACGAATATAAATATAATTAATTTCAACGGTTACTTTTTATTACATTTAAAGGTGAGAAATATGAGGTAGTCAGAAGGAAGGAACTGGAATAAGATATAATAAATCTTATGAAATTAGGATATAAGTGCAGGAAAAGATAGCGTTGCCTATATCATAGGACTGAATTTTCCGATCACTGAATTTGACTGATCGAGAGACATTCCTTATCGAGAGAAAATAAATGAGCACAAAAAGGAAATTCAGAAAACTCTTTAAGGAGTTAAATTTAATTTTGAAAAAAAAGCAAAAGAGACTCAACGAGCAAAAAATTCATTAAAAAATTCCTCCATAATTTCGCATAGTGCTCGTCGAATGAACTATCAAAAAGGTACAGACTGCGGATGTTGTGGAAAGAGCGTTTTTCTTTGCTGAAGGGAATAAAAGAGCTCGCAGGAGAAATTCTTGAAGCATGAAAATTGCGAGAAAGATGAAGGGAAGCACGTGAAGGTGAGGAAAGGTGATTAGATCTCGTTAATATTCTTTGAAATTCTCGATCGCGTTTAACGTAAGCATCGAAAGATGAAATTTTTATTGATGATAACCTCATCAGGAATCATCGCTTCAACTTTCATCGGATAAGAAGAATATCGAAAGCGTTCACTACGCGATTGCACACTCATTCTTTGCCGTAGCCTTGTTAAGCACGCTTTCTCGAAATCACCCATTGGACGACGCATTCCAGGAATTGAAACCTAAAAAAATAATTCTAAACGTGTTGTAGTGATGGTCAAATATAGGTGTCTAAGAGTGTACACCTACAATGAGCTGAAAATTTTCGACGATTTATTGGCTTAGGCCACTCTAGTATTGGCAAAAATTGTTAATCCTCTCAGCATTGTATTTCCGAACAAGTGAACCTGAGAAAATAACAGGTATTGTTACCTTGATGCATATATTGGTGTTATGCTAAGTTCATTTATCACTCATTGTCTTCTATAATTTTTGGACGTTTTGTTGACGTATGCTCCACAAAATCAGCAATAAAAACAGTTGTCATGTTTGGTTACTAATGAATGACCTCTTCTTTATTAAGCATTACTATCCTTAATTAGCACAGGAACATACCTGAATAGCTAATAAATCGTAATGCTACCTGGATAGGCAATTATTTCAGTAGCGGTCTATCGTTTACCTCTATACTAATCAAATCTAACGTAACACATGGAAATAAAAATACAACGAAGACGAAACAATTAAGGTCAATCGAAAAATTAAGAAACACTTGATCGGGCTCAAAACTGTCATCAGAAAGCAATAACGTTAAAAAAATACCTAGACACCCCGAATATGAGAATGAAGAAATCTTGTTATTTACAGTAAATATATTTTCATCGCGCAAATTACTAACAAATTGGCACAAGAATAATACGAATAATCACTATCAGATTTAGCATACTACGAGCGGAAATAGATGCGAGGAATCTGACCACTTGCCTCCCCTATGGCCGATAATTGTCTACGAATGTTGAAAAGCAAAAAATATCTCCCTACCGGTCGGTTATTGAGCAGATCATTACTGTTTGATTCGACGACGCTTGTTGAAGCATCTATAGTGCCGAATCCAGAATCGGCACCAGCTGAATGTGTCAAATCCTCTGAAGTGGCACTTTTAGGTCGTGTCTGACCAGGTTTCAGTAATTTCCATGCGTCTTCATCTTCATCCCAGAACGCTCTCTCACGAATTCGATTCCTCACATCAGATGGAATGAAATTTTCCACAATGAGCAATCTGAAAGCTCCCAAAAGGATTTCATACGATTTTCGAAGTTCAGTTCTTCCTCACTAAACGTATAACATAAACCTAGGAATTATTTTACTCATTATTCATGTATCCAGAAATCTCTTCTCGGATGGCAAAGTTCTCGTCTTTCAAAATCAGTCATCTTGGAAGGTCAGTCATCGTTAACCTAGATTCCCGCTTAGCTCAATGCTTGTTGTCAAGCCGGTATATACTTCAGTATAATATATGCATGTGTCCACTGCGTACTACCTGTCCCATGGTTCCAATTCGCAAACAATAACAGTTACAGCTAAGAAATTTACTGCTGTAAGCCATGCCGGTATGCTATTTAAGTAAGCATCTTTGAAGTTGAAATTTGCTCAAAACTTTACACTTAAATAGGCATTTTGCACTTGATCGAATTGATACGCATGAAAAGCAAAATGCCTGTTGAAGATTTGCGCAAAATCGCCGGTCGTTTCATTTAAAATATGAGCAGATTATTGCAGCACATATTGTTAGTTCTAGGAAATTGATTAGCATAAATGCAAAAGCACATATCATTCCATGTACTTTGATGTATCGTTCCCTTCACTTGTTGGATAAAAGTTGCAAGTTTTATGGCATCGTATATTATTATGTATTAATTATTTGACGTTTTGGTTATTCATAACTCCTTTCGGAAAAATGAACCAATGGAATTTTACAATGACGTAAAATGGAACGACTGAGTTAAGATTTCAGAAAAACATCCACATTTCCGGGGAAATTTCAATAAAAATGCCCAAAGGAGCATTGTCCTTGAATATTTCTCAGCATGGAATGAAGAATGAAGTGCTTAAGAGCCATGCATTGCGTAAGACTCATTTATTTAACCACTTATTACAAAAGTCGTACCCAGTAGTAAGATCTGCTGGAAAAAAAAACATATGCCGAAACACACCCCTCGTATCCTGTCCTTTTCTAAACGTTATAGCAATCTTTGCCACATAAAAATAAGATTTACATTTTCATAGATACTTTTTGTGAAAACGTTAGTGAAATATGACACAAAATTTGCCAAAGTTGTTCTAGAACAGAAAATTAGCTTAAGTTGTTTCAATGAAAAAAAACTTCGAACGTAGTAAATAAAATCGACTCAACAGTCATTTATCAAATCGGATATACTTACTTTAATTTCAGCTCCTTGTTAATTTCGGTGACTGAATTCTCAAGATCTTGCCGTTCTTGCGAATGATTTGTCGCCGCATCTGCCAATTCAGCGCGCACCTATACATTCATTACTTAAATTCCAGTAAACATCAACAAGAGTTATAACAGTCCTTCTGAATAGTGTTGGAGACGTGAATAAAATGTGATTTTCTGTGGGAAGTAGAGCAACATGGAAGAATTATGGCGGGTAGGAAATAGCAGAGTTAGATGACAGCAGTTCGGAGGGAAATGAGGATGAAGGAATGGAGGGGAAGGAACGGGGCCTAAGAGCGAAATTATCGGTTTAAATATCAATTTTATTTCGCAAAAATTCATTCTTTTCGTGAAATATGCTCTATCATTCCTTTCGGGAAATTGAAAAAGGCTGGGGGAATTCCTCAATTTTAATTGGGCATCAATAGTGAAAACTTATAGTTCTACTATCAATATGCCAGAAATTGAGCACGTTGAAGCGCAATTACTCTATTTTAATGATACTCGAGTGCTATTCTATTAAATGGATTTAGCCATTTCTTCTTAGTAGCTTTGAATGCAATGTTGCTGAATGAAATGTTACTTGGAGCGGAAGCTGGGCAATCCATATGCCTGGCTTCCGCTCCAAAGAAAAGCAAACCCGAGCATCAGGTCGCCTTGAGCGCTACGTTGGTTTGTACAGATATAATAGTACTTCAGGCATGTAAAAAGTCTTACAACCCTGATAGAGCTAAATGACTGATAGGTCAAGACAGCATGATTTGATTCAGAAGAGCATCCAAATCAATATTTTATTGAGGGAAAAGGAAATAAGAAGAGTTATGAGTATCATCATTGCCGTTGGTATTTAAAAGGAGACAACCTGTTAAAATTCTTTTCAGTTTGATATATTGATATATGGTATAATAAGGAAGCAATTTAAATAATTCTGTACAAACGAAATAAACTTCACGGCACACAAGCTTCCATATTATTTACTAGTCATTGGATCATAGGTCATAGTACGTCAACGAAGTCATTTATTAAGTCGTTAGATTAAGTCCCGCAAATGGGTATTTATTATGGCAATTAGCCGGCCATCACAGATATTTACCTGAAAAGAGAAATCATACCGTTTTAAAGTGGTGCCTCAATTTTTCAACGTTTCTTATGGAAAGGTGAAGAGACGTGCGCAAAGGAAAATTAAAGATATGAAGAGCAATGGCTGTTTTAAAATAATTTCCTTCATTTTTTCTATCGCCTAACATCTGTGCAATTCAATGAAATTTCAAAACCCGTATTGCTCCATATTTAAATTCAATGAACATCGCCGATTTTTTATTGAATAGTACAGAGGGAAATTCTAATCAGTATGACACTATAAAAACTACTCCTGATTTTCTGGATTAAGATGAGAAAATAAGGAATGATAAGAACATAGGATCGAAGAGAAGTGATTTCGGAAGAGATCATTTAGGCTTTATGGCACATTTCTATTTAGAGGCGAGTCGATTAGATAGCCAGAAAAATATGAGCAAAACAAGACAACAGATAAGGGAACGATTTTACCGTCTAACATTCAAGTGGCCCGAAAGAGTAATACATCTTCCGATTCTCTTCTGAAGTAAATATTTAGTACCTGCTGTAGCTTCAGGTAAAGCTTTTTCAATTTTTTCGTTTTTGCTTCAACCTCCTGACGCAAATTTGAGAATGTCTGATGAATTTCAGCAGTGTTATCCTCTTCAGCTTCCAATTGTTGTAAAATCTCGCGCTCTCTCCTCTGAAATTTCCATTCACTATATTAATAAATAATATTATATAAAAATTAACAATCAATATGATATTATTCTTCTCCACTGTCATCATTTTTGTATTTTACTAATATCCTCAAAGGATAGAGGTTTATTAATCATTCATTTTGAATGATGAAGTGCAATTCTTTTTTTAAACCTTTTGATTGTACAAGTTTAGTTATTCCAGTAATAGAAACTTTTAGAAATCTTTACTTAATAATTCTAGAAAAGTGATTCTCATAAGAACTGTTAAATTTCCCAATTTTTCCAATGCGAAGTAATTAAAGATGAAAAGAATAATGCGAGGAGGGAAATCAAAAAAAAAAAAAAAACGGAAGAAATAAGCACGTGATTCGTTTCTTACCTTTTGTTCGGCGAGTTGTCTTCTTCTTTGATCAAGCAATTTTTGTTGCTCACGTGTCTGATCGAGAAGATTGCCATCACCAGAAAGTAATTTACTTTGCATTGCGCGAATTTTTGCCGCTACAGCCATTTGCGCTTCACGTTCTCTTTCAAGTTGAGCGGCACGTTCCTCCAAATCGGCCAAAATTCGACGTTTCTCCTAAACAGTGAAAGTAATTAAAAGCGAATTTTGATAGAATTATGCGGCAAACAAATGATAAAAGAAAGCTAGCTGGCTTCATAAGGCACTCTTGAGAGATATTCTCAAGTGGCGCAAATCGCCATCACTGATATTTGAGTTGAATTGACAATCCAGCTTCAACCGCATAAATGTAGAGGGACTCACTGAATAATAGGGAAAGAATAGAAATCATGCTTCCAGAAATACTCCAAATCTTTCAATAGATAATTGAAATAAAATGCAAACTAGGGTTAATAGCCAAGCTAGCCAACACATATCGCTTCGTTATCGGGAAAGCATACCATTGCTGCAGCATTTTAAAGCCTTAAGCGAATCACAAAAGCAATGGAAAAAGATAGTGAGAGAGAATGCTCGGCCAATAGCATTCTTCACCAACTTCAACTTACGATTTTCTCTGGTTGATGAGCCTGCATTATAGTGAATTTGAAATACCGAATGATCAAGAAAAATTGGCAAATTTCGCAAACACCAGATATCAGATTTGAAAGATTTTATGCTATAGTAGCATAAGATCTAAGATCTATCCAGAAAATATGAATGTGCAAGAATTTTTCCAGTGGAAATTATTTTCTAAGAAGTCGTATACTATAAATGTCGATAGATTTCTTGTCATAAAAATGGACAGATTCATTTGTCTTCTGTTAGTTTAAACGTTGTTAAGCAGCTGAACATCACGGCTATAGTCCATGACGGTGGTATATCCTAAGCAATGATGTCTGATTATATTTATAATTGAAGTATAACGACTATTAACTCAGTGGTAAATGCTAATACGATAGCGATGCAGAACTGTATTTGTTCCTCGTATCGGTAATCCCTATTCAGCACATGTATACATCCAGTACAACCTTCGTCTCGATTTTAAACTTGCGGATATTCATTAGTATTCATTAGATCTTTCAATTGCAGTTTCTATAAAAGGTGTTGCATCTGCCTTTTTCGAACGAGGCTGGCTGAAACCCGACGCTGTGGATTTCTATCACCTGGATTACACTCATCGGGGCGGGGGAGGGGGGGGGGTCCACTGTAGCATTTTCTGCTGCGCACCTTCGATCCCATCCGAAGGCTCGAAGGATAGCAATCCAGGTGACCACAGCCAAAGATGTAATCCATCCAACCCAGTACAGAAACAAAATTCTATTTTCCTCGAAGAAATTCAGAGTGCTGTTTCATACGTCCTATCAATTTGAACGCTTGCCTATCAAAACATGTTGCGATTGCAAACAGCAACGCGAATGTAATTCTCGAAGGTGTTGTCTATACAGAAAAGATTCGAGGAAATCGGAGATCACACTCACTGGGAAATTTTGTGGCCATATCATTAAATGAGAGTAGTCACACATCCATAATATGTGAGAAAATCGTTTTCTCTCGAAAATCCCTGCTAATTCCTTTGTTGCGGATAAACAACATTAAGCTAATATGGCGGAAAATATCCCCATTGCATTACTTACCCGGTTTTCTGAGAAATTATTGGAGAAAACAATTGCAATATAAAATTACTGCAACGTATTTATTGTTCTTCAGGAGAAAAGAAACACTTTTTTAAAAGTAAGTAATTTAACATAATTAGTGCTATACTAGTGTATTGATTTCAGTTAAATGAACCTAAATTAAAAGGGTGGAAGCTTAAAGAACTCTATTATAAGAAGAATGAAACTGCGTTCGCCATTACATATGTAACTAAAGTTTCCACTTTTAGACTATTTTACATACACACCGACTGACGGGGGGGAGGGGGGGGGGAAGTGAGGGGGAAGAAGGAAAGGGACGGAGTATACGGATGACTAGCGGATGCGAGAGCATTGTTATGAATGAGAAAGAAATCGGCATACGCCATCACCTCAGCAATAATATTCGAATTCGCAATTATTGCTTGCTTTTCAGCTTCCAGACGTGTTTGTTGATCTTTGAGGTAATCCTCTGCCAATACAGAATCCGCTGCAAATTGTTTTCTTTAATTTTTAAAATGCATGAAAGAATTAGGGAGAATTTATATATATATATATATATATATATATATATATATATATATATATATATATATATATATATATATATATATATATATATATATATATATATATATATATATATATATATATATATAATATATGAGCTGAGCAAAGTTTAAAAATAAATTTAGCGATTTGCTTGAAAACACGCAAATTTCCGAAATTATTACGATTTTTGATGGCAATTTTATGATCTGAAAAGACTAATTGCGGTAATTGCGATGCTACGAAAAAATTGAAAATTATAATAAAAGAATAAATATTTGCTTGTTTAAACTAAAAGGAATCTCTACACGTGCAATGTTCGAACAGATTGTTTTGTGTACCTGTGAATTTATACATAATAACCAATCAAATGATCACAGTACACAATCAGAAGTTCAGTAACGTAGTAATGCCAAACCGAAATGACGTGAGATTTACAATAAAATAACTTACCGTCGTCATCGTTTTCCTCAGTGATACTCTCGCCTTCAGGACTAACACGTATTTTCTTCTCTTTCTTCTTACGTTTACCACCTGCACCACGCTTTTCGAGAATCCCTCGTAAGCGTGCAATTTCATCCTGTAATATTGCCACTTAATATAAGTTCTTTTGAAGAAGCAAGAGGCGTCTAGCATAGTTATTTTTCTTTTTATTAGCAAAAAACATTGCATAGAAATTCGGAATATTCTAATTTAACTCAACATAGTAAAATCCTCTAAGTGCTGAAGAAATTTTAAAGCAGGAGAGTTTTTCTCAAAGAATATAAAATAGTACAAATAGTTCACTTTCTTAACTGTCAATATCATATAAGCGAGACGACGATGGCATCATCTCGCCACTCACCCGTTTTTCTGCCATCAGTATTCACTGAATCCGTAGAGAACATCAAATTCAAAAACCTGTGAACTTCACTGAACCGACAGTGCTAAAAGTAACGACGGAAATAACGAGAGGTTTTCAATGAATGCGCTGGAAAAGTGATGGAATATATGCATTACCTGAAATTCACGAAGAAGTGCATCTTTGGGATCTTCATTGATACGAGGCACGTTTTTGATATTTTTGGCTCTATTCGCGTACCTCAATGTACCCAAAGTTTCTTCGTAGTTATAGGAAGCTGGACCAATATTTGCAACCATAACGGTTCGCGAATTACCGCCTAGCGAATCTGCAAATTACTGACTGAAAAATAATTCTCCTGTCTAGTTTCATGTGGGATTTTTGAACGAGGAGAATAAATATGCCCGAAGTTTCACGCATCCTATCCTGAAAGCATGTCCTTAGAGAGGCAAAAAAACCCAACTCCGATTGAACTTACTCCAAAGACAGCTTCAGTGCAGCTTCATTTAGAAATTGCCCGACAAAAAGTTATAGGGAAAGAAATAGTCAAAGCGAAAGGTGTCGGTGATTTACACTCAATAAGCTAAAGAAGGTTTTCTAAGAATAAAACTGAAGGAAATGATGTATAAGACTAAAATTAAAATACAGCACCCTATTAGTAGTGTTCTAATAAGACCTAATTCAACGGAATGCTTTTCTAAGAACAAATGAAGAGAGACGAAATCCAGAGATGATTAAAAAAGTCCACCCGTGATAAATCTTCACTGCATTGCGCAATTTAGTTAGTGGTATGGATTTTCGCTTTCGCAACTCAAGAAGAACGTCAGTCGAAGCGGAAAGCTGTTATAAAAGATGATTCATTGCCTATTGAATTGAGGTGCTTATTGGCAACATTTTGGAAAATATTGGAGCACATCAAATGCATGATAACGAACAATTATTGAAATTGTCCAGCGATTTTATTTGGTAAATACTACATTTCAATGGTTGTAAGCTTGAGGCTTGATGAACTCATGATTTTCCCAAAATCGACATCAATCAAGAAGAAATTAATAGATGGAGGCATTATAAACAGGTAATACAATAAAATGAAAGTTTTCTGAGATGCTGTGCGAAATGCAACTACTCTCATTTAGTGAGGCCGCCTTATTGAGATATTAACACTCGGGAGAAAGCAATACGACAGATTATTTTCAAACAAAGGAAAATCTCGTAGAAAGGTTACTCTAGACATGAAATATATGTGTAAACGAAACGTAGATAAGATCGTACCTTGTAGAAGGCGAGTAAGCTTTGAATCTCTATATGGTACATGACAACTTTTTCCATCGACAAGCGCCGATATCACATTGCCAAGCGCTGATAAGGAGAGGTTAATTTTTGTAGCTTCTTTGAAACGTTCACCTAGTGCACCAGTCTTCGATTGCCTCTCACTACCGGCCAAATCAACCAAATTTAAACGTCCCACCCTGTAAAATTATTTGTAATTACTCAGAAGTGAAGATTTCAGAAGACATCAGAAAATTTGAAAGAAACAAATTCGTACTTTTTTTTCGATTCGGCATGGAATTTTGTATTTTTAAAAGCAATTTTTTCTTTAAATTCAATTTCTATTGTGTTGCATAATTTGCAAAAAAAAAAAAAAAGATTTGATGATCGCCAAATTAAATTCTCGTTAAATTAATTTGCATTTATTTAGTTAATCTTTAGCGATAAATTAGAATTGAAAAATATATCAACATTTAAAAATTAGTTTAATTTGCATTAAATTTGCAATTAGCGCTTTATTAACCTCAAACGAATTTTAATAAATTCACTCTTTATTTTTTAAATTGCAAAATTCTCAAATCAGAGCACTCAACCTCAAAATTACATTTATCTTCGTCGGTTGCTCGTTCTTAGCACCGATTTATCTCACTCGTACTGAATATTCTCACGCGAGCCCCTGTGGGTATTCTTTGATGAATAAAGGTTTAAAAACGTATATTCGCACTTACCGGATGTGATTTTCACCGTCTGGTCCCGGTTCACTGCATTCAATCGTAATCATAAATATTGCATGCGATCTGCTGCTATGCTCATTCATATTCGTCCTTCTGAAAGAAATAATATTGCAAAAAGGAAATAATGGAATTTGATAATGAATAGAAAGATTGTTTACTATGAAATGCTGAAATTAGCATGTTAGATAGTAGAAAAAGTTGAGAAAATATAACTGAATGAGAAAATCAAACAAAGAAATGAAAAGGAACAGAAGAAAAACAAAAAAAAAATAGAAAAATGAAGAGGGAAAAATGAAGACTAGAATAATAAAAATAAAAACTGAACTGTGAAAATGGGAAATTCCAATGAGAAAAACGGAAATTGAAATGAGAAAAATGGAAGTTGGAAGTTTATGCGAGCCATAACTAGCTCGAAATTATATATTTATGTTCTAACCGCATCGGAATTTTCAAATTGCGGAAAAAAGATTTACGGACATCTCTAAGGAGAATTAGAGAAGCGACATATGAAGAAATTAGTATACTCCAAATAATGTGTAAAATTTGTACATAGATAGTGTTGTGAATTAAAATAGTGCAGTTGTAAATATTCGAGACTTACCCAACAGAACGATTTGCATGCCCTACTGACATAACATGCTGAATTTCTTCGACCGATTTTGTCACGAATGATGAGAGATCCTTGACATAGACGCCAACATCTGGTCTCTCCTTTAGTTCGAGACGAGTTTTTGAATCTTTACTTAGCAGATCTCTTATCTCCTCCTAAATTTGTGAGATATTTCAATGATCTTAATAGAAGTATTGAATTTCTTTTTTTTTCCAAGTGCTACCTTAGATATTGGAGGAATAAAATGGACTAAAGCATATTCGACCTGCGAAAAATCAGGCCCTCAAGGACGAATAGGTTCCAAACAGCTAGACTGATTGGTGTATATTCCGTTAAATTGTGCTGAAATCAGCGAAAGTTTTTAAACAAGTCATGAGACTAGCGTGAAATTGAAGCTTACATTAAACGAATTTAAGTTCCAATCAAGTCGTCGCATTCAATCCCAATTTAGTTTTCCTTGAGCGCGGACTTGACGCAATGGCAAAATGGTCTATTACAATTCATTATTTAATCAAATAGAGGAGAACTGATACAGCAAATCATACCGTTCGCTCTACCGGTCTAACGCTTGTAGCATTCGATGAACATCTCAGTTTAAGTTCAAAAAGCTATCGAGTTCATTTGCATCGTTACTCATAAGAATTCAAAAATGAAATACTAAATGTGTCACGATGAAGCCCTTTCTTTCTAGCCACCGCTAAAAAACCTCTAAACGAGCGATTCCTACAAGCATAAAATGAATATATATGTATAGAGGAAATGTTCCTCGTAGTTGAGGTTACTAAAATGATTGAAATAGAAACATATGAGAAAATCCATTGCATTGTCAATCATCAACTCCCTTGCTATGCTCACTTTCAAATATGTCAGCATAACATGTGTCTATATGTATAAACTCTCAATATATATGAAAGCATTAAGCATCAAAATTATTAAATGTTGTCTTGATATTTTTCCTCAAGAATAATTTATTGCAAAGATAAATTTGCATGACGATTCGGAATTTAGCGAGCGAAAAACGGTAAAATGAGAAGCGATGAATCAGCCTCAAAAAAAGAGGCAAGAAAGTTTGTCGAACAAAATCAGCTCATCTGCCATTGAAGAGAATCTCAAATAAAAATGAAATCGATATGAAGCAAGTCCATGATTGCATTCATTGTTTACATTGGAACATCGAATTTTTTCAACAAAATTTTTGACTACAGCAAATAAAATATTCCGATAAGCTCAGAATGAGGCTTTGAATGAAGATAACCTCAGAATGGGGCACTGTTATAGACTTTCAAAAAATTGAGGGGCTTTTATTGGAGAAGGTAGTTTGGTACAAAAATTTAAAGGCATGTTTTAGTAGAAGAGGATGGGTCTTTAAAGGTGGGGACTGGTCCTATGATCGTTGAAATACCATTAATAAAAAAAACAACGACTACTGCATCGAAAATCAGTGGACTACATCAAGAGAAGAAAATGAATTTTGGCTATTGATGCGTTTGAAAACAATCGTCGTGGACTCTCACCTGATAGATTTCCAGATAGCTGGCTCGAACGAGGTATTGTTGATTGTGAGACTGTGCAATATGTTGGAATATATGATGGAATGAATTTGGTATCACGCCTCGCAGTTCCTCATTGTTACGATCACCTGTAAACTACCCAGTGAGATTTCTCGTTCCCTCAGTGTAAGCCTCTAGCGAGCGCAACATGCAAGATAAAACATTAACTCTTAATGGGCGATAGCATATCTGACAAGTAGATTGTATCGCGTAGTCCACGTCTACATCTTGCTAATATGTTTGAGATTTTCTCAACGAAACTCTCAAAATGCTGTGGATCTCGCAAACTCCTCGACGCTGACCAATGAGTAATCTGCTTGGAATACTCTAGAAACAGATTATCCGATCATCATCCGATTCTACAGGATTAAAGGTGAAGATTAGCGAAGATAATGTCCAGCTTGAAATACCCTTCCAAAAACCCCGAACGCATAGTACGCTGGGTAAGAATTTGAACATTCAATTTAACTAAGATCACCTCTACAACAACTCAACTATTCAAATGGATATTTCGCTTTTATAAAATACAAAAAAAAAATAATTTGTCAATATTTTCTTTTACCTTCCATAGTGAACGTCTTTCCAGTACCGGTTTGTCCATATGCAAAAATTGTCCCATTAAAACCGCTCAGCACTGAATCGACCAATTCTCGAAATGTCTCATCGTAGAGATCAACTTGTTTTGAGCTGAAATCTTGTGGTTTTTTTTCGAATATTTCATAAACATAGCATTCCGACTAACAAATAATTTATTTTCTATGCTACGATAGCCTTCCGCTATGATTGTTTTTTCACTTTTTCACTCAGCAAGTCATTGATGGTGTAAGAGGAATCAGCGAAAGCCATCAACAATATACCGGCAAATAGGTTCCATCAACAAGGAAAAATTTTCTTCCATGTAATAATTAATTAAAAGTGTCATATCAGAAATTGACAATCAAATTAATCTTCCCTCTTTTTTTCACTAGTTGTTTGCAAATGATAATAGGAAGTAGGGTAGGTAGCCGGAATCAAACCCACTCTAAAGATACCTAACAAATGTCATTCAAAAACTTCATGTAACTAATGAACATTTCCTTCTCTATTACTTGGAGAACTATAATATACAAAAGTTCTATATCGTTAAAACTAAAATATACTATTGTAAAAATTCTTCATTTATTATGAAGCATTCAATGAAAAAATCCGTTTTCGACAAAAAGAACCCCCCCCCCTTTTTTCTATTTCTCAAATCCAACGTTAAAGAAAATACGCTAAAATTTAATGACTCGTATAATTATTAGAATAATTATTTTCGCATTTTATAAGGCATACTTCACATCGTAAATAGCGTCGAATGTGAACGATTTTGGTGGTTCATCGAGTGCTTTTGGATTTCGTAATTCGATAACTCCTCGATCCGGAAATATTGTGACAATACTGAAATCGATATAAATTTAAGTGAGAAAGTATTTGAAAAGAAAGAATAGTTCAAAATAAAGAAAAAAAAATGCAAAACAGCATGCCTGAAAAAACGTTATTTAAAAAATGCTTAAGGCAAGAGATACTATTATTGCTGTAATGACGAGATTTAAAATTAGATGGCAAAATTGATGCTTTAATTTAACTTCCTATAAAATTGTGCCCAACTATAAGAAGATAACAAGAAACAAGAAACCGAATGCAGTACGATTACGTTTTTTTAATGATCGGCTTTAAGGCCATTTGCAAGCAACGTTCACACTTGAATTAGGGAAAAGAAATAGGAGATTTTTCAATGATAAAGATAAATTTTTAATCATTTTCAATTCCTTATTCAGTTTTTAAGTAAAATCACTCACAATGAAAGTTGCTGATGTTGTTTCTTCTATCTATCCTATTATTGTGTAGCTGTTATCTAATTCTTTAATTCCATTGAAAATTATCCATTACCTCAAAATTTACTGATTGAAAATGAATAAGTGATTTCGATACTGTTCTGGGCATCAATAACAACATGCCAATTGATCACTGCCTTCAGATCGTGGATTTATTACAGAGGATGTCATTATCCTACTGCATGTCTATCAATACTTCATCCATAACACGATGCTGATCAGATCTGCCGTTCGCTTCTTCGTCGCTCAAGGAAAACCATCTTTTGATGGTCGGCGATATTTTTGTGGAATTTCTTTTGTAAAGAATTAATTTGATCTCATCTATTTTTGTAATGAATAAACTCAATTCAATTCGATAATGTATATGTGGCACATCAGCAAAACATTTTTTTTAACCGGATTATTTTCGATGATTGGCGAGTTAGCGGGGGGCCGTTAGGCGAAGAATTTCCAAAATTTCAAATTTCAAAAGAAACCTTTGATAACCGTTGGCGATTTCCGTCTCTGAAAGTGGTCTACATCTTACGATCACTTTAACGCATTCGGCAGTGTTCACCGATGCACGAAGCCGACTCGCAGTTGATACCATCGGGAAATCTGAATATGTAGACGAATAAACAGCAAGGTAGAAAACCGATGTGGCAATAAAAAAGCCGTAGATGCACACCTCGACTTTCGAGGATTCAATTCACGAATATTTTAGAGTGTGAGCATGAACGAACTGTACACATGAAGAATATGCATATTGGGGATGTATCATTTATGCTACCACAGGTATCGATAGTATATATTAATGCATTTAATGTTTTACTTGCACAATAATTGGTATTGTAAGTTATACAACTATCGCATAGTAACAGTAATAGTTGCACAGTAATATTATAAATATCGTCAGCATTATGTGCAACATGTGTGCAAAAATAAAGCTAGTACTCAGGGCATACTTTTTAGAGGTATCTGCGTTAGGCAAACGAAGCTAACTTATTAGGCCAACAAACTTTCACTCTTATGAAGAAAAAAAATGTAGTCATAAGTAAACTGCTCCACTTGCATCGAGATAGGCTTTTAACGATAGCAAAGAAAATTTTCAGTGAGCAAAAATCAATCCATCAAATTTGTTGTATTCGTTGAAAGTTGTATTCGTATTCGTTGGATTGCTTATTGGAAAAACGATGATTTACAGCGTTTATTATATTTATTTAATTTTTATGCAAATTTGAATAATTTCATAAGCTTACTTTATCAGCGTTATGTTGCAACACCTACAACATAAACAATAATCTACTATAGTTCAACATCAATTAATCATTTGCCAATTTTTGTAAATCACTCAAACAAGTTGCCGATCTATCGTCATTCATTATATCACCTATTTCATACCTTATTCGCTTACGAATTAAGAGTAGATTTCGATTCAACTAGTTAAATTGTTTTTGAGTAATAAACTACTCGAAATTGAATTTCATTTTCCCCGCTCCTAACGAATATTAACTCATTTATTTCACAAGCGCCCTTATATCATTACTGATCAAGGGAATAACTGCATTCCAGAAGTGGCGCACATATGAGAAATAATGGATTTCCACCGGAGAATGCCATAATTTTATTTGCCGATCGATGCGTCGCTCAGCATTATTACCGCAATCATCGACAAGATGGGCCCTAAATATGTATCTAAAATGCTTACAATGATCAATGGAAACGAATAATAATAGTACTTAAATTATCTGCTCTATAAGCAATAAGAAATTTCAATAACATAAAATTAATTCATCGATTTCAATCATGAAATAAACATTTGAGGCCTTTACCATCTCATACGCTACTGCTATTGACGAGGAACCGGATGCAGATTGAATAGCTCGGAAATTTTAGTTCCATGGATGTGGTTCCTAGTAGAATCTAGTTGACAGTATTAAACATTTCATCGGTTTTTGCGTCATACTCGCCTCCTCGCCATTCAGGAAAAATTTATAGGAATTTGAGGGATTCATAGCATTCGCATAGATAGAAATAACAACATGATAAAATTACTAACAGTAGTAGCAATACTTCTGCACTACTAACACTACTTACTACTGTTACCAGTAAATTCTGAAATCTACAAGGCTATTAATTTGTAGGTAGGTGCTTAGAAACAGGTGCACAACGCGTTCTTGATTTTTCTCGTGAATGAGCTTTTTGAGTCACAAAATTTGCGTGCATTAGAAATAACAATTTCATCAATAGTTGCGTAGAGAAAAATATGATAAGAATTCTTCGAATATTCAATTTTTGCATCAAAAAATTGTTAAACTCAAATAAAATAAACAAAATTTTTCAATTTCTATCGGTTTAATAAATTACCTCGCAAAATAGTTTTTTTTATGGCGTCCTATGTAAATGTATGGGTATCTGTATATATCGGTACGGCTATCCATCACTCTACCTTTGTGGTAAGTTTCCAGTGGAAAACCACAAGCTCAAGTTACTAAACTTGTTGAGCATATCGCATGCTAAAAGATGATCGCTTATAGCATATTTCACTCTTGAATCTTGTAGCATAAAAGACGATCGCTGGTAGTAAAATATTCACATTTTCTTGATACCACTCCGGTTGAACTATTTCTGCAACATTTGCTGCGGTGGTCGGGCTAGTTGGAATATGGAGGCACTTTTTCTCGCATTTCATTTTTTGATGGCAACTTCCGAAACCCTTTCGTCAGTTGAGACGGATGCAAAAGCGCATATCGTGGTCAGCTCCTGAGACGTACTTCCCCACTCGACAAACATATTACGATTTTTTAAAATGCGATGAAATGTTGAAAATGGGGCATATTTATATCACGCGGCGAAGATTTTGTTTAACTGTGTCATAAGGAAGACGAGTTTTTTATTAAGTATTTATGTAATTGAACAAAGAAATGTTGCATTCTTTATTATTTAATGGATATATAGATTTCATATAAGTTTTTTTGGGTGCTGCACCACCTGAACGGAAAGTAAAGGTAACCAAAAGAAATTTAAAGTAAATTGAAATCGAAAGGATGAGTCAGAAATTTGGTCGTTGAGGAAAGAACATTAGAATTATTTGCTCTGCAAGTTTGGCAGCATCATAATGCAATACAAGAATAAATTGACATCTTCTACATAAAATCGAGATGACCTCAAAAAGAAGGAGAAACGGAAGACCTCGGCGGCGAAGCCTGATACACTCAATCACTTGATCCCAATTTGTCTAATTGGCCTAGCTATCTTTTCTTATCCAGCATGGCACGAACACGATTTTTATGTGTTGTTCGAGGCGGAACCACAATCACGCTCAATTTGCCTTCGCCAACCCTTGAATGACATTGCTGCCCACCATTGCAATCGCTCAGTTTGCAATGGAGCTCGGCTGAGTTCATTGTACCAAGGTATGCAAACTGCATGAAATTTTAACTACTTTGGAGATTGATGAAATGCTACCAGGACTGACTGATTGCAGTGCAACTCAAGAGTGAATCGATATCAAATATATTGTGGAGTTACGCTTAAGAAGCACGCGCACACCAAGATGAAAACCAAAAGAAAGCCTTGTGGCATCCATCAGAGTCAACGTCATTTTGCGTTAGTGGAAAGAAAAGAAAAAGACATCAAATTATGAAGGCTGCCTAAGATTTCATGCTTCACTCAACGTGCACCTGCACCAAATGAAACAGCAACAGCAAAGAGCTATTCTCTATTTAAGTTCTATATGAATAGAAATTTCATTACCCATCTCATTGTTTTGATATATTTAGCTGTATTGAACCCGTTTAAAAGCACATTGCAGTAATACCGTAAAACGTAAAATTATGAGCAGAAACTAACGAATATATGGACAGCGTTAATCATAGTGTACGACACAATCTTAAGTAGAAGAACCTCCATTTCAATAAATCAATCCAGTTAGAAAAACCTTAACTTTCTGAACCTTTCTTGAAGGAGGAGAGATTCTGAGAGTGAACGGTATTTCTCATAAGCGATCCTCTCCTTAAAAAAAAAAAAAACTCGAAAAGTGACTGATTTGTCTCCTCTTGTCTCGACTAAATGTTCCTAAAACTTCGGCAGCAAAAGCGCTCCCCCCCCCCCCCCCCCCCCTCTGGTCAGAATAAACCTTTTCTTAAAAATTCTGACAAGCGTAGTACACCGCCGCTACTATTCAAGATTTTACGGTGACGAAAAAAGTTTTATACTATGAAATCATATGTTGCAACAAAACCGTCATACCTATGCCTAGAGCATCACTATACGATTAAAAGCGAGTACTCGCACAAGAGCAATTGGGGATTTGGTCCTTGCAGAGCTAAAATATGAAGGATGGAAAGGCTGCACGAAACGATCACCATAGAAACTTAAGCGCGGCAATAGGCAAGCATGCTTTCAGCACTTATTGATTTGCACTACTTAAATTGTCACCATTCTCGCGGTAGCCGTTTCAATGTGGTCATTTCTGCTAATATGCGTTCAGTTATATTTACCCTCAATGTTTTACTTAAAGTTATATAGATTCTCAATGAATGATTATCTCGCACTAATCAAGGTTCTCAGTGGTCATCTCTTAAATATGCCCATCTCGAAACAATGCCTAAGCGAACTGTTTTTGAATATATGAGCAAATACCTAATTCTTGACGAATATTTCAATGGCACATTTTCGCATGATTTCAAAGAATTGCTCACCTGGATTTTTTGAAAATAGATCCTCAACCTACTTCACATGGTTAGTCCTCATGCAAACTTTTTTTTACAAACGTTCTAAGAAGCCTTCTGTGAAATTTTCTTTTGCTATTCATCAATTCATCCAAATTAGGCGATTGATAGGAAGAACTTTGTTTTCTTTTGCACATTTTTGTTAGGAATTAAAGAGAGCTAAAAATGAAAAGAATCATTCGCTTCCACAAAACGCTTCCATGCCTAGCCGTTGATAATGTTTCTGAATAACACGATAATATTTATGTATGTCGTCAGCGCATTCGCTGAGAAACTCAATTGAATGTGATCGGAAATCTATCAAAACTACATAGAAAGTGATGCTGGATGCATCGAAATGCTTAATAAGACCACATATTTTGCATAGACCAACTCTATCAAATCACATCGACTAAGGTATGCACAAGTGTTATCACTATTCATAGAATCGTTCGGAATTTTCGCCTAATTTTGTGGAAATTTCTGGAACAACTTGAAATTTTTTTTTTTTTGCTAGGAATACGTTGCTTCGATTGAATTTTCGAAATGCTACAAGAATATCAATCGCGATCTACAAACTTCTACCGAATATTGTAGGAATTCATTCTTAATTTCAAAGTTTAACGTATTATGCTAGGATTCAACGTTTCATTCAAATCGGTACTCTTTGTGGAAAGAAATTCATTTCATCATTTGAAACGTTTATAAATTATGAGAATAATAAGTTGCATCGCTTAGACTATTGATGAATTGAAAGAAAAATTTGCCACAATGATAAAAACTTTTTTTTCAAAATTTGCTTAAAATTTACAATGTTGTGAAAATTTCTCATTAAAAATTCTATCTATTCCTATATTATTGCATCAAAAGATCGAAAATATTCTTGTTTAGGGATGATAATTGCTTCTAAAATTAATTCGTACCATTGAAATGGGCACTAGATGAAACACAACGAATTTCACACGAATTTACAAAGAGGAATTCAAAAAATTCTCACTACAACACTGATGAAAGGAAGAAATGATTTCAAATGAAAATTGAAAGAGCACTTCAATATTACCTTCCGTCTTAATGAAATATATTTTTCGCCACGAATATACTCGCTGAACGCTAAAGGGAACCATATCTCTATTCTAAATCGACTTTCCGAAAATAGCTCATCAAAAAAAAAAAACGGAAAATTGAAACAACATTAAATGCAGCTCGAATAGGGAAATGAACAATTTGAAGTGAACAAAAGGGAATAATCAACGACGGAATTTTTTGCGGAACAGTGATATATACATAGGGAGAGGGAAATACAAATGCTGAGAGATAAAAAAAGAAGGCTTCATTCGGTGTAGCGAAGGATATTCAATGGAGAAGCTCGTAGAGCTCGTGACTTCCAAGCAATGAAATATATAGGAGAAAGATTTACAAAGAAGGCGCATTCATCGGTCATTTCGCTTGTTTTTTCTAAAGGCCTCTCCTAGATTTGTCGATGGACATCTAGCTCTAAAAAGTTAGCGAAATTTTAGACATTCGAAACAGATATATCGTAAAAACTTGAACGAAACCCAAGGAGTATAAGTCTCCATAGATCATTTTAGAAGGATTTCCACAAGGAAGAATTTCGCTGAATGAAAGCTCTATAGATGCACAAGAAGAATTTCGGTGAAAGGTTTGATTGAGTGAGCATGCTTGCACTCTAAATTTTAGCACGGCATAATAATTGCAGAATAAATTTCATACGTTAATACCGCAAAAATTTCAATTGCAGAAAACATGCCACTATTTTGAATTTTATAGCCGGATGAGAGAATTAATCAAAAAAAAAAAAAAAAAAAAATTCCACTAGTTAATTAGCGAATAAGAAAATCATGAAAATTTTCTTTCTCAAATAAAGAAATAAGCGAATTTAAACTCCTGTAGAGCCTTTTTAAAGGATTTTATTTGCTCATAATGCAATGAATTACGCATTATTTATATCATATTCCCTCCTTTCTATATGATAAGAAATGAAAGATATAACATAAAATAGCGAATATTTTGCATTTTTATATGATTGCAATAAAAATTTGATGAAAAAGAAAAATTTAATGATAACAATGGGAGCAAATTTTCTTTAAATAACTTAAAAAACTTACATATGACGATGTGGAAATTGACAATTGAAGTGGGCGCTATACACCGCCGATTACTGTAATACAATCAGTAATCGGCGGTTCATCACGCTAAAGATTAAAGGCTCTTAATGAAGCGACTGAACGATTTCTTCCTTGCTATGAGTCTCACTTCTGATTGCCTGAAATACAATGTTTTAGCAAAACTTTCAAGAATTATTTAAATGTAGTTCCATGAAAGCGGTTCATAATTCTCGGTAAGACAAGCCATGATAGATGCGCACAAATATTTTCGAGAGATAAGAAACAAATCATAGGTATGCAAAAATCTCAATAAATAAGACAACTTTATCAATAATCTAACTTTTATTCGTTCGGATTATCTCAATGAAGTATGTGATGATCACCAATATAATCAAATCTACTGAAGAGTTGAAAGTAAGACACGGCTAAATCACATATGCGTAGTTCGTCGCTCTCTCTAAATGATCTCTTACCAAAGATCAGTGATCTATTAGGACTGTTTCAACGCTGCAATGTTTATGTAAATTTTTCCGGTCCGGTATAGCGCATCATAATTGACGCGGTCTGATAATAGCACCTACGGAACTACAAATTACATAAATTGTTTGGATTTTTGCCTGAAATGTCAGGTTGATTTTCATTAGCTGAAGTGTGCTTTCAACTTCGTTCCACACCATAGCTGGTTACAAATGACAACTAAAATGAAATGATTTCATTCGTTTATGACACCGATTTCGTAGATTTGCACCTCACTAGACCAACGACGACCAATGCCCACTTCTTTATGAGGCGGGAATGACCAGTGGCTACCTCCTTACAAGACGGAAAGACCAGTGACTACTTCCTTACAACGCAGAAGTAGCAAATCATCACTCCACACGAATCGCTTGCTAAGGCGGAAGTGTCTCAGCTCATGCTAAGAACAGAACACTAAACATCTTCCTCTTTTTTATTCCTGCACTATTCTCATGTCTAAAGTGCGAGGTGGAATAGCAGCTGGCGTATGGAGGTTGGGGAAGGAAAGGATAGCAGATAAAAGAGACAAGAGGGAAGAAGTCCTACCTGAATACGAACTAGAGGACAGGTGAGCACGCTTAAAATAATAACTTTCTCAAAAGGCGGCATTCACGAAATCAGATCCGCCGTTGCTCTCGTAAAAGTTGCAATAAACAAACACGTTTTGGTATAAACGACAAGCGTATGAAAACGCAACTAAGGAATATTTAAAAGCTCGACTAGCAACTCCAGTTAGCCACATCCACATCCCCACGTGACGATACTACACCCTTACTCCCCTCTCCCCTCCCTGCTATCAAATCGGTCCGCTTAATATCGGAACAGCTCCCCGTCATTTCAGGTCACTGCCTAAGCTTTGCGCCATCTCCGTATCACTTCGAAGCACCAATGAAAACATGAAGAAATAACGGAAACTCATTGAATGATCCAAAATAACCGGATAGGCATTCCTCTAATTTTTCTCACAATCTCAAAAATATGTCCCATTCAGTCCTCCACTTACCACCATATGAAAATTAAACACTAAAATCGAAACGCGCATTTCCTTTCATTAGATTTTGAAGGAAAAGGGAGGGGAAAACAGTTCGGCAATGAAGGGAGTGTCGGTGTCTCATTATACCAGCCCTGTTTAAAAGTGTCTACGACATATACGTCATATGTGCGTTACTTTTCGCATACGCGTCAGCCTGACTAATTGGGCATTGTTTACGTTGCGGTTATATGCGCCATGAACAAAATGCATTACCCTCATACGATGCGAGTTTTATGGGCCAAATCCATTGCCTTTCCGGAAAGAAAGTGGAACCAGCGATATGTCCGTAAAATTTGCATCTAAATTCTCGCTCGATGTACAATAATTTCAAAAATTTTGTCTCAATTTCTTCCTATGTTAGTAGAAGGAAGCCTAGAAGAATCCGGAACGTGACAGTACTGACAACAATGCGTTTTGATCTTACCGTAATATATCGTAATTTCTAAGAGAATACGAAATTGAAGCATTATGAATTGAAAATGTCCGATTGCAGTGTTAGTTCACTGTGAAGTATCAAATAATTCATAGGAAAGTTCATTGTTTTTTCGACCTCAACGACTTGAATTGCATTCGTCTGATCCTTATCTTATTTACTTCAACGCCTGAATTTTTGAATTTCACATTACAATCAAATTTTATGGCTATAATATATTTTGATGTCTTTTTTCTGGCATCGAATGGGTAGCACTAAATAACGGATCAATATTTTTACTCGAACTGAAAGCCGAGCGTACTTATTGGAATTAAAAACTATCAGCATGAAATAAACGAGCATTCAATTTCGGTCAAATCACGTCGCAATTATGGAATCTAAGCATTCTGGAACAGGACCATCTAGTATTGCGTAGGAAAGCAGAATATCTTATCAAAACGTTGAACAGCAAATCAAAATTTAATGAATATCTATTTTCAAAGATACTATCCTATACTATTCAATTCTATAGCAACAAATATTGCAAATATATTACATTTGTCCATCCTCGTCAAAGATTCATTTACGCCTTGTTTAGTAGCTATTAGATGAGTTATATTCCACACTGCTGTATTTTTAAACATTTTTATATACTATCAAGAAAAACATAAATTAGCATTGCTAGCGATCATATAATAAGGTCAAAAATATCAGAGAATTCAACCCTCAAAAAAAAAGAAACCGTAAGTGTAATAAAGTTTTCAACTTTTCCCCGAATCTCAGGTTTCAAGGACGGAACAATTCCAAATAAAACAACAATGTCATTTCCACATAAAAAATATTTTCTGTTAGGTAAATATTTCAATAGATATCATTCCATCAAATTTCAACGATACCCCATTTCCATTAGATATTAATAAAAACATAAGAATATAAAGACACAAATACACCATCACAGCTACACATTTTCGTCGTTCACTTGGGACGACCTCATGCATCCTGAAAGTGTATGTCGTTGCTGTGTACGACGAGCTTATCAGTAAAATTAAAGCAAATTTTTTTCGACAACTACTCTTCGCCAATTATCATCCGACGCTCCCGGTAGTTGGCTAGCATTTTCTATCACCAACAAACAGTTATGCTCATGGTAGGTTGCTAACAAATAAAAGATTAGCCTCAGCCTGAGATTGAACCTTAGTTATGCTTCAACACAATGCTTGTTTGTATTGCCTGATCGAAATTCATCGGGTAGAGGTACGTTTCACAGGCTTAATCGCCACACAGTCAATCAGCATAAAGGAAATGCAAAATCCAGAAGCAGCGAGGCGCATCTCACATGATGTGCAAGCCGGCTCTTAGATACTATAGGAAAATCACTACCCTTTGCCTCATGATTCTCTTACGTCCTGACATATCGGCCTCAACAACGTGTGAGGCGAATACCGATATTCAGCTATATCGTAGTATTCCGGGTAGGATCCTGCCTCGAATGGAATTCCTCCTTCGAAGAGAATTTCCATCTAGAGAACTCGCGAAAAATGTAGTCAGCGGGCGTTCTATCCCAGCTTCAATACAGCATATATAGATTATTATTTAAGTGGTGACGGTGAAGCAATAACCATGAACATTCCTTTAGGCAGACAAAAAACTCAAAAAATTCACGCAACATCAATCAACTTATCTAAATGAAATGAAAAAATTCAAAACAAAATTTTATGTGAGAATGAGAAACAACAGAGATAGAAATTAAGAAAATGATTACAAAAAAAAAAAACAACAAAATGATCATCTCTTCGAAGTGAAATTTTCTTCGATATATCTTTTTCAATATATTTCTAAGAGATAATATTTACACGTAATGTTTTACGTTCACAATGAGAGAATTCGTTAGCAATACCGATATTACTGCACACTCTCAATAATCCTCTCTTAAACAAAGAACTTTTCCTCTCTTCAATTACAAACATTGCCAACTGTCTTTTCAACAACTTAATGAATCGTTATCGAATCTTGTTGTTCTCAATTGTTTATCATAGTTCTTTTAGCTTTCTCGATTCGAACGTTTCTGGAGGAAAATTAACTGAATTTGAATGCCTATAGATATCAACTGACTTAATGTTAACGGCCATAGAGTTAAAATGACCGATAATATAACAATAGTTTATAAGTAAACAATAGACCATCTTAGTCCCCAAATAATATATATAACCTTTTTGTATTTTAGTATTTATGATTTAAATATTTGGAAAAAACAACAATTTATAGGGTTATTTTTATGCTAGAATAGATCACATAAAAAGCATGATGAAGATGGTTTTATTTTTTTAAATTATCTGTGTGATTTCAAAGAGAATTTTGAACAGTTTGCGTGTTGCATTCATTTGCAAAATTCCATAAGCGTCAATTCTCAAATTTGTTCTTTTGAACTTTGGAAATTTTTCTATTCAAATAGGTGGCCGAAAAATTTCTCACTGAAAACTGCACACAATATACGCATATTCTACGGCGGATGCACAATATCAGCTTTCATCCCTTTCGAACATAACATACTCTAATCTATTTATTCCACAGTTCAAAAGATTAATTCAACTTCTTCTATAAAATATATTAATTCAGCCATTTATCATATATATATATATATATATATATATATATATATATATATATATATATATATATATATATATATATATATATATATATATATATATATATATATATATATATATATATATATATGCATGCACATACGCACCTGCAAAATTACTGCAAAGAAAACTCCAATCGATTTAAGAGATTTCCCTTCATGTGAAACAAAAGCTCGCCTTTTTTTCACCTGAATGGGGTAGTTGCATAGTCAAATGCAAAGTAATATTTGAAAGTTATCTCGTAAATGTTCCACGAGAGAAGGTAAACTAGGTCATACTGATATGAATACCTTAGAACAGCTCAGTCCGTTGATATAATGGACTCTTCGGCAAAATAAAGGTGATGAAAATATTCTCTATTACGTTTTTGTGAAATAGAGGTGATACTAAATAACAAAATGAGCTTATCCAAGCTAAAATAATCGCTCGTCTTGCGGATGTAATTGACTGACTTGGCGGGTGTCTTTTATTAGGAGGCAAAAAATCGAAAACTGATTGGCTAATTGTTTGCACACCTCATGGGGATTCTTCACTTTCTTTCTCTATGCTGGTTTCATCTGAATAAGTCATTAACCAAACAATCAAAGCCTCTTGTCTTAAACAGCATTCACATGAGTCATCAACGATTTCTGTGTAACCGCATTATAAAGACCTCTTTGCCAACCTATAGAATGATCGAAAAATAAAATTTAATCGGGCGATCCTTTATGCTTTAAATTCTCTGATAAACGCCCAAGTTTCCTCGCTACGATAGTGCTATCTGTTCACAGCGTGAGAAAAAGTCACTACGAAAACGACTTAAAGACGCCAGATTGAACTCAGAATCTTATATTATGCGGGAATTTTGATTTTAATTGCTACGCATCTAATCATTTGCATACTTCCTGTTCAACTTCTCATCATCTTGAAGAAATATAGGCAATCCTATTTGCATCTGTTTATGATAATGAGAAATTTAATGTATAGATTGAAATAAAGAATATTATCCAAGATAATTTCAAATCATCTACTGCAAAAATTACAACATCTAATTGATAACCTAAGGGTATTTGTGTGTTTCTATGAGAAAAACAACTCCCATGGAATCCAACAATAAATATGTCGTAATTAATATATGTAGAAGTTTTAACCGAGTATTATAAACTACCATTTTGGTGCTCTTCTAATGGATGTTGAGAAAATAGAGCTTATACGTTGCATTTGATTATAGTTAAACGAATGTGTAAAATGAAATTAATAAATATTGCTAAAATTGCTCCATCTTTCTACGTTCTTATTTTTAATACATAATAGAAAATATTAAGCAAAAAATATTACTACGAAAAGTCGATTCCACCGTTCGAAATTCGGAGCGATATGCGGATCGTGAAATAAAAAAACGTTTACAGTAAGTTGAAAAAAATGCATGCTCGCTCTCATAGTTACAATTAACCTTCTCGACTGATCGCAATCTATGTACAAAGAATTCATGACTAATAAATCGATGAAAGCTCACTGAGTTATAAGTAACTCAGTGAGCTATCCAAAAAAAAAGGTTGCTACGTTCAATACTGAAATTTGCAAATGCACGAAAACTTGCGCGTGAGGTGAAATATATCTTGAACGTATTGTCAAACAGCTGACGGATGAAACGTTTACAGCTAGCGATAGCTTCTTCAACGACCTCATTGATCTTAGTTGTTCATTAAACTCGACACAAAAATTCAACACCTGACAAGGGGAATACATGAGAATAAGATACTACAAAAATTATCGATATTCCTATCTTCGATTGTACACGAGCGAAGATATTTATTCGCGGAATAAATGAAGTTTTTCATCGGATCTTATTATTTCGGATATTTCTTCCTTCTAAATTGACCAACTATATCACAAAGTAATTAGTTTTAAAACAATGGAGAATATATGAAGAAATGCACCGCTAAGACAAGAAATCGAAATAATAGATGAGCCCTTATTTGAGATTAGTGCTCAATTAGCGCAACTAAACAAGCAGCGTCGTGTTTCCATGATATCGCAGTTGATGTGAAATAAGAACACGAATAAATTAGATGCAAGCTTGTCAAAAATATTCTGATAGCAAAATGATTTGAGAAAAAATTGATCTCTATTTGCGGGTAAAATCCGGGGGCAAAAGTTGCCCAAACTAAAAAAATATTTTTATTCTAATAGACGTCGTCATTATAAGTATGATTACTTTTTCTCATATTTCCCACATATCTATATTTTATACCAATATCTAGCAGTAAAAATCTCTATAGGTTTTTAGAAGAAAGAAATTCCACCCGATTCATCGAAATCTCCTTAATGACTAACTAATGTTTGATTGTTCGAAAGCATTCGCATAGCGAGAATTTCCTCCGATAAATGAATTCGATAAACGAGTAAAAAAAAATAGAAAAATCACAAAGCTAATTTCCGTGGAAAAAGAACGAAGCGAAAATTCTCTCATTCCCTTGAAATGAAATATGATGATATTATCGATAATTAAACGTTGTGATAATTATAGCAAAATAATAGTTTGGAAAAAATATTGGCTGGGACAAAACTTCGAAGATTTGACTATTCACGGTCACATCTTATCATTGTATAAATGATTATTTATATATGTTTTCAAAAGGTAAGATATTCTAATTTACATATTATGCATCCACTAAACAAATTTTTGCATAATAAAAATTCATTTGACGATTAGGAATTTATTTAGTTGAGATGTTCCGCGAATGATCTTTTAATGAAAAAAAAAAGAAACAAATAAAAAAATTAGCAATGCAACCTGATTTATTCAAAGCGACGATTTCATTTCCGGACGCCCATAAGAGAAAATGAAAAGTGTTGCTTCAAACGTACATACTAACGACGAGTCAGAAGAATGCTTTTTTTTTTTCGAGGGAAGAACGGAACTCCGGGATATCTAAACTTCGATCAGGAAATACTCGTAGAATTTCCACAGAGCACGCGGTTGCTACACCATTTGGATTGTAGGGGAAGTTACACTCACGCTAGACGACTATAACACGTTAAGGGCGTTGTGTGTTCGAATAGCGCATCGGGGTGCGTATGGCCAAAGTAAACAACGCTATTGCTAAACAACACTTGCTGTCTACATATAACTACATTCCGTTTTACATACCATCATTTTCACTACACTACATTTTGATCGTCTCTCCGTAAGCTGTTCCGGATTCAACTATATCATAATTGCTTAAGGGTGGTCGGGAAAGAGAGAGTCAACCCGAAGCAGAATCTGTGAGGACTGATACAGTTGCGTAAGCGAAATTCTAATGGAACCGTAGCTCGCAAATCTAAGCCAAAAAATTAGAAACGGAACTCCAAACAGCCGCCGGAAATGCTGAAGGTCGGAAAAGCAATTACGCTAGAAACATAGTCGGAGTGAATATTCAAAAATCTTTAATTGAAATGAAACCTTCTATCTATATTCTATTTAAATCTATGCAGACGTTAACGACAAGAAAAGAATTTCCTAAAAAAGTGCCCCAAAGAAAATATTTGTAAGCATTTTTCTCCTGAGGTATTATCCTCTTCGTGAAATTTTTTTATGCTTTACATAGAACCAATCATCACTTCTTATCAATCAATATTGAAAATCATAACTCTCTATCATTTATAACAATGACGATGAACGTCAAAGATTACGATCAAAAATGGTCGTCGAATTTTTACAACGGAACCCGAAAATGAACAAGATGGTAGAGATAAAATGAGAATTAATTATATGTCGTGATCTATTTGATGAATCATATTTGCACTATGTGCCAGCAACAAGCGTCCCACCCACCTGAAAGAAACTCATCCGACCGGAAATTCGGCAAAACAATGAGCTCATTTTATGCTTATTCATCATATTATGAGGTCATTGATCAGCTATATTGAATTTCATTTCGATTTGGAAGACTTTGCACCATAATTGAATTACTCCATTGAAGTTTGGATAAAACCGACGAGAAATCTTTCCTCCTTCTTTCTTTCCTCTCCACACTCAAAAAGTTCTTGGAATACAAATACCTCATGAATCACTAAACTTTCTTCGCTTTTCCAACTCCCCCTCCCCCCCCCCCCCTCCTCTGCAATAAACCCTCTCTTTCGCATTGAAACTGGATAATGCAACATCTCGTAACACTCTTGAAATCAACGCTTTATAGGCTTATTACACATTGGCAAAATTTTACGAACGAAAGTAGCTCTCTCTCCCCCTTTATATCCTCTCAACATCAATAAAACAATTCTTCTCGGAAATCCCACTAAAATTTTGAGAGATTTATCACATAGAGATTTCATTCGAAGTTATACAACAATTTTGTCGTTTATTTTGAAAATTGAAAAAGCAACTTTGAAAAAAAAAACTTTGTCAATATGGAATCATTTTATGGAATTCATTTTGCTTCCGACTTTATTTCAATGAAACATTGGAAAATAGAATTTTTTTAATCAACGTCTATTAGCTACGCTGATAAATTTAATCTACTGCTTTTGCTGAAGGTTTTTGCTGCGTTGCTGCAAATTACTGCATTAGCAAAACTCATTAATACACCAACTCGTGTCTGCGCTCATGAATGTGTCTGTGTTTGTCGGTTTGTCCGATGGTTTCAAAACGGAAACCACTGAAGCTAGAAATTGATCCATCACCTTCGAAAGGGAAAATAGATTCGTGGAAGGCGTCGAAAGCCTTACGTATATCCTGAAACTCGACTCCAGCCCAGCCAAGGTCCACACATAAATTGGAATGCATCTACTCGATTTAAGCGAGCGATCGATTTCTCCTCCATGGATGCCTTACTATGCATTACTATGCAGACTCGCTAGCGAATGAGCTTATCAATATTAACGCAAAAACCTTTTTGAATCAGCTCGTTCGCTTGCGTACGAACAATATTTCACCAATTTTTCCTCTCTTATGGAAAATGAATTTATAAGTTGGAAAGGTTGGAAAATAAAACTTTCAAAGAATTAGCAAAAAAAAAAATTCTTGAAAATTTTAAGTTTTTTGGACTAAAATTTCATATATTTTTATCGACAAATAATGCAATCATGTAATCATTATACTCAATAAAATACGATAAAATGCAAAAGAAAAACATCGACATTTGCGTGCAAAAATTAATAAACATAGGAGCTGAATAATATTCCTAATAATTCAATGTAAGGAATATTGTCCCGATTAACGAGAAAAAAGATTCGTTGAAGTTATATGTATGAGGTGCAATATATTGATGATGCAACATATTGCCTTAAATAAGTTGAAATTCAGATATAGCTGAATAAACAAAAAAATTCATAAACAGTATTGTGTTGTGATCTTCGTTTTTAAAACACGAACAAAAAGACCGAAATCCATTAAAAGAGTAATAACTCGAGCATTAACCAAGTGTAGTATACGCATAACTTTTGATATCTTTGACTATATGTAAATATTTCTGACGTATTAAGCAACTTGAAAGCTGAAGTAGGCACGTCGTTATTTGCCACACATTACAACGAACACATATTGTATGCGCCTTTATGTTCTGTGGATATTAAGTTAAAATCACTGAACAGACAGACAAATACATACATAGAAGCGTACATACACATATATGCACTAGTGTAACGTTGCATAATGCGCTTCATAAGTATAGATTTGCAGAATTGTAAAAAAAAAAGATTCTATTATTTCCAGAAAATATCACGTGATTGATTCTAACGATTGACTTCTGTGATAATCCGAATCTGACTTGAAGTAAATAAAATATTATATAAGAAAAAAGCAATGATCGTATAACAAATGACCTCAACAAATTAAATAAAAAAGATAATTAATCGATCATTCGACTGTAATAAATCACTCATTGCAACGCTTTCACTTCTAAATTATTCCACTCTCCTTCAAAAGTCATTTGACAATCAAAGAAGTATCCATCTGCGAATGAAAATTATTCAAAGTACTTGAAAATTGTGAGATATACAAATAAAAAAAGTTTTCTCGCCTATCTCGACAAAAAAAAATCCCTTGTGAGATACTACTACGAAATAGATTCTAAGTGAAGTAATTAGCTGCAATTCTCATTTGAAACCTTTGCCCATATAAGAGAACTTTGAATCATTTCCTCGAAAGATCCGATGAAGTCATAGTTTACCAGTTTTAAGAGTAACATTATCGGATAGAATACATCAAATACCTTCGCATAATCAAACATATACAATTTCCAAGTGATTTTCATATTCAATGCAAACAATCGATGGCTTAAGAAGTTAAAACTGCAATATGGTGGAATTTGATTGTTTACGAAAACAAATTTTAGAAGATTTAGGAGAATATTCTGCGTGAAATAATCTAACGCCGAATTACGTAACGATTATTTCGAAAAGAAAAAAAAAATTAACGAAATTAAAGCGGTTGGAAAATTTATTCTCGCAGAAAAAAAAATTGGCTGATGGGTTTTTTTTTTCAGCAAAATTGAGATGAGTGCATACTCTCATCGTGATAGAAGAGATGAAAAAATGAGAGATAACATTTCAAAAAATTTAGCTCAACGATTAAAAAATTCATTTTGCGATACATTTAAGAAACAATGACTCGTGGGAACATGTGGCGTTAATAAAATCTATCTATAATTAGCTAACAACTTTATAAATTGCATTTAAGAACTCGGCTAGCAATAACTTCAATAAAATAAAAATGGGCTTATTTTTGAGCGCATAAGAAAATTTAGTCATATATATAGATTTATTTTTCACGTCAAGATTTGAGCAAGACTCAGGAAATATCTGGATTCTAGTTAGTCATCCAGAATCGAAGAATTAGCGCAGTCCTTTTTTTTTCTTGAAACGTCTACATTATAGAGCATTTTCAAATTCCTATTGAAGCATTTAGAAAACGCTTCCGCATTTCTGTTCCATAGGCACATGACTCTCATTGTTTTTTTATAAATTTTATGCGCGATGTATTCTGTGCTATTCAGAATGGCTTTTAAATATCACGAAACCGCTAAAGTCACCTATCAGATGTTGAATGAAACTATTTTTTGCGGCCAGGCACCGATATCGTGGCGGTAATGGCTCTATTTTTTTGGTGTTCTTCATTGGTGTTGTTCAAGTTTTTTGGTGTTCATGTTCAAGCTTTTTGGTGTTCACTTCAATAACAATACGCTTAAAAACCTAGAAAGCGTCCATAAACTTCCTCGACATTAGGTGCGCTTTCAAGCGATTCATTCCAATCATGCCGATGCAGCAAAGTTTGAGTTTCTTCGCGAATAACATATCGCAACTCCCCTTTCATTTCTCCATATAGGTTTCACAGAAAAAAAAAAAACTTCAATTTTGAAAGATATGCCTGAATAGTCACTACAAAAGAAATTCTACGCATAGTGAAATATTATGAATCAATAAAGCGTAGCTTTACAAATTAGGCGAAGCATTTTGTCCCCATGAGCAGGACCCTCGATGAGGTTAATAATATGCGGAGCTTTTGAGGAAATTTTCTAGCAAATGAGTTGTTATGAATGGGATTTCTGTTAAGAATGGGGAAAATAAAGTTCCGGCTATCGACGAACAAATTTCTGCGATTCGCCATGCATAGTTCAAAAACCACACTGTGAAAAACTACATAAATATGAGGTGCTCGGCAAACACATAACAAAGAAAAGTTTCGATAGTAACGATGTCAACGCAAAGACGCTCGCAAGTGATGCAGTAATGCACAATGGCATAGCAAACACTTCAAATGGTATTTATATGTCTTTCCACGAGTAGGGACATTCCTTCGCCCTGTTATCTACGTTTCATTTTGACTTCATGGTCATAGAGCAATATTTTATAGAGCGGATCTACTCGAAGAGTGAGACAGGATGTTGAAGATAGCAGCCACATTTCCAAACTTCAAACGACATCTTTCTTTGTTTACACCAACAAGATCAGTCGGTATTTGCCAAGAACGCCCATCTTGGTCAAGGAATACAGCGGATATATTTATAGCGAAGGTTCTATTTTGCTGGAGAATCTATTCACCTTTTGCTATGCGTATATCCGATAATCTCGCCCATCCCATAGTTGATGATCAAAACTTGTGAAACCCTTCCTTCACCGACTTTTATTTCCAGCAACCTGTGCTACTTTCTAAGACGACATTTAAAGGTTGGAAAATTTTCCTTTGCGATATGGATAATAAACGGTAGAAACACAATCAGAAGTCAATAATACTTTGTCGCATAAGATCTTGGTAGCATAAGAACTTAATAGGAACTTTGACAGCCTAAGTTCGACATTAATGTCAATTTTATAAGCATAACTCATGAATCACATGGAAAATTCATATAATAAATTATAAATAGTCGACTTTGAAAACCTTTAGATGTCAGGTAGAACTTCGCGGAATCTTAATATCAGATATATAAGCAAAGAAAACCTCATCGCAAATTAAAGAACAAAACGGGCGTAAATATAATACTTTTGATACACATTTCAAGTAATACTTTGCAAGCGTCCCTAAGCATTTAACTAGGCGTTCAATAACAGGCCATGGGAACATTAAAGTGCACTTTCTAGCTTCATTGAACGAATAAATGAAAGAAAACGCTGATGACCCGATGAAATAATCTAGCAAATTAAAACACCTCTCGGCCAAGAAGGCCTTCCACTACCGAGGGGTCAATTGGTCGCTCGGTGGTTCGCAACTGGCTATACGGCGCCCAACACTTCTATGGCTGTCTCTCATTCGAATCGATATTGTCTTCCGGGCTGCGCACTCCCTCACACCATGTGGCAGTTCATCCACTATCTGCAGGCAGCATTCAGTGTGCTGTCGTTTATGGCAGCTGCATGATGAGCCGTGAGTATAACATGTTTTGATCGATGAACTTGACCTAAGGTATGGTGAAGGAAGATCCACCTTAAGTCGACAACAAATTTCAGCCTTCCTTCTTTCCGAAGAATAGCTGTGGCACGGTGATCACGCGGTATTTCAGGTTTCTTTACGAACAGTCAAAGAAGTTATGTTTCGGGCATCTTCCAATAAAGTGTATTTTTATTCATATAGGAGTGAGTGTGAAATCAGAGATTAAAATTTAAAAGAAGAGATGGCATCGTCCATTAATAAGATCAAATTTCTGAAGCTGAAATCATCGCCGAATATACTTCGAAAGAAACGTTTCTAAGTCGTTCGTCGTTCAAACGAAACGCTTTTCACCGAAAGCCCACCGCCAGTTAAATTGATATAAAGCTACAACACTTCGTTTCTGCAATAAAGGGCTTCCTGTTCTAAAGAAAACTCTTCCTGTTAAAGAAAACTCTTTGAGCAAAACTGAGTAAATAGCTTTGCTTAGCGGATAAAATTCAACAACCATGTCTAGGATCTTTCATTATGCTGCAACGAGTTTTTTGTATTTGACGTATATATGCTGCTCTCGTGGAAATCCTTTCGACGGCATGCGAATTCCATATTGAATATGACAGCCGAAACACGGACATATCCATTCCTTTGCACATCACTTGTCATCTTTTCGTTCAATCTCTGTCGGTGTACATCGGGAGACCTTTATCACAACTCTTTCATTACAGCATTTCCCTTTAACTTCAGGTGAATTTTTCTAAACAAGCGTTATTATACTCCATGTAATAAAAAACACCCCACTAGTACACTCTTGAGGCAAGAGCAATAAGGCACGAAGGAACCGAAAACAATTAAATAATTCATACGACAGTGAATCGCGATCCTAAATGCTGAATGCTGTCCTCTAATAGTCGATCGATCCAACCGATTTCACCCCTCCATTTTCGATCATTTTTCGTGACCATTCAGTAGGTGATCGAGATATTCACTGACGAAATCTTTGAATTTCATCCATCCTTCTGGAGCTAATCCGAAATTTTTTCTTCCGAAAGAGGTATCCATTTTGCAAAAATGCACATCTATAATATACTCTAGGAGAGTGCAAACAGAGTAATAATTGAAAGTACTTAAATCATCATGTAACGATAAACAGCACTCAATTTAAAAAATGCACTGAAAAAATCCATTAAAGCAAAAAAAAGTGCACAAACATACATTTGTGTTCAAACGCATTAACGGATCGTCTTTCCGTTTGAAGAAAACAGGTTTCACAATTGCGTATAGAAAAAGAAATGAGAAGATACGCTTTTTTGCCATTCTATTCAAGCCTATCAAATTATATTGTAAAGGAAATTTACAATTTTATAATAGCGCTAATATCAAGCTCAACACGCATTTATACGCTTTTCTAAACGACTAAAAACTTTAACATATGTGCAAATGAATGGATGATAAAATTGGTAGAAGCGGAAGTTTATCGTTGCTATTGACTGTAGATGTATATCACATTCTAGTTTCTCCACGTTAGCTTTCCTCGTTCTAGAGCTGAAAGCATCAGAAGGTCATACATAAACAGAATTGTGGATTTGACACCACCATCATATTCCTCGATGAAAATTTTTAAATGAGCGCAAAACGAAATCAAATCTATTATAATTTTGCAATATTATTGCGCCATTGTTGATACCTTTGAAATATGACACCTTAATTCGTTTAGAATGAAGCACCTTTTGCAGAATATGATTGCCGGGTACCATTAAATTGTCGGCTAAGTTTTACGCATACCTATCAAAGAGGTCATTTGCTGTTAGCAAAAGAATTAGCTGCATGTTCCGATAATATGCTAGCATTACCTTCTATATCGTTTGGTATTACTTGTAATGATTTCCATGGTTCTATGCTTGATTAATTGAATAAGTATGCTTCGATTCGAAGTTTACAGTTTTTATCAATATTTCTACATTTTTTTCATCTTCTTGGAATACATTTGAATGAATTTTACTTAGTTGTTATTAACAGCAGCTTCTTTTGCTCGTTATTGTCATTATGTGAGGCATTACTGTCGACAATTTGAGGTAATCGTGGCGTCCACCCATGTGAAGTTGAACATCTATCGCTTTCCATCACTGATATATGATCATCTAGTGAGAAGTCATCCTGCAACTTAATAATTCTTTTTTACCATTTGGCATGCCCAAAGATTGACTTCAGGTTTGGTTTCAGGTAAGAGGTCATTTTCTCTATGAAAAGTTTTATATATTTAGCACATATAGAAATCCTACGCCGATTTCAGATTTGTTTTATTTGATCCCAAGATCCCCGTATTACTTGAGACGAAGAATCGTAACGCATCGTGAAAATGTCCCAGTAGTTTTTGTCATTACCTGGCACAATAATCCTACCTGTCTTCATCATCTTTATCCAGCGCGTCTCTGAATTTGTAAAGTGAATCTAATACTGCTAACGTGCAATGCATGATTATATTTCTCATGTCTGCGTCCAAAACTGTTTTTGTAAGAGATTATATAGCAAGACACTTCAAAGAGAGTGGAATATTGAGGTAAATATGAACTCTTCAACGCAATTTAATATCATTTATTAGGAATGGTATTTATTTGTTTTCCTCTGCAAGAGGTACAACCTATATTTTGTGTTCTTCCGAATCCGCTTATTTATTTTCAACGAAGAAGCTCAATATTCCTAAATTTATCAAATTGATAACATTCAAACTTATCAAAGCGCACTTCAACGCAATATTTGCATTATCAGCAAGAAGACAAGTAATCACTTCGTCACTCCGTAAAAGATTACTATCTTGGCCACAAGTTAAACTTCGAAAACTGCATTCAACTGTTTAAAATAGTTTGCAGCGCATTAATAGAACTTTGCGGAGCCTCCATTTCTAAAAAATTTCCATGTTCCACTATTCGATGCGTATCATATTACCTCAATTCTCTAGGATGGCTACAACACGAAAAATGTCGAAAAATATTTGAAAGTTTTTAGTTTCTTGCTAAATTTTGCGCTAGGAAAATATCAAACGCACTGAATTATCGGCCGACAAGGTAAGCAACAAATCTCGGCATAGTTATGCTTTTAGAAAGCAATGCACTAAATCCCGAAACATGCAATAGTTTTGAAAATAGTCTTTGATGAAAAGTTGGAAAATGGCGGCCGGAATTCTTTTTAGTGCGCTGCGCTTTGCTTTTAAACGACGTACTTCAATAGCATTTTTCTAGGTGTTACAGGTATTTGAATAGTTATTGATCCTTAAATTGAACGGACCTCAGTAGACTTGTATTGCGCTGAGCCCTGTAAACATAACTTTGCCGATGTTTCCTGAATAATTCCTGCGAAGGGAAATAGAGATGTCAAATATTTTCTAGCCTTGAGCTATGGCTGGAAATACAAAAGCGCCTGACAGTTCTTAACACTTCCCGAACCTGAGGCATCCGAAAAATCAGAGGTTGACTTATATTTCGACGATGCAGCCTCGACGCAATGACATCAAGCTCATCGGAGCACAGAACGCAACCCAAATAATAATATGAAAGTCGAAAGGACTCAGCCGCAGTTTGAAAGAAAGAGTCTATGTGCGGATATTTGCTGAATACTTCATCCGGTGGCCATTCAAATGGTCTGATATTCTCAAGTTCATATTGCCTCAAAAATTGCGAAGTTTACGCATGCCAACTAGTGTTTTGAAGAGGGCGCCACAACTACGCTGGAAACACACCTACGTTTGAGCAATTAACTCATAACATACCTGATTATAGCGTGCAATAGGAATTTTTCGTTCATCATCGAGTCCTAATTCCTTTCTGAGACGTTCCGCTCGAACCTTCTCTTCGTATTTTTCGTACTCCCATGCGACCTATATTTATTTCTTTCCGGTCATCACTTGCAAATATTTTACAACTATTCACATTTTATTGAATGTTTGACGTTTTCGTGTGACAACATACAATTAAGCTCAATCAAATCGTCTCACCAATGAACATTATATTTAAGAAGGGCCTGAAATAACGTATTATATGAGCAATGCAATACAGAAAATATATGAGAGCATGAGAGCCTTTTTTTCCTCTTTTTTTTGCAGAGCTGAGTGAACAAGAACAACTGCAGCGAACAGTTCAACAAGCAATAAATTATAATGACGGGAAACTTACTTTAACAGCTTTATGAACGACGGTGAAGCTGTTTTCGCTGATGTCATCACTTGAGGCTACAATATCTTCCTTATCTTTTGGCACATTCTGTGATCGCCAAGATGCCGGATTTTGACACACGTGAAGCGTTTGATTGTTCAAGCTGTCTCTTGAACTGTAAATGGTATTTTGAACACTGCAACGGCAGCCAGTTAAACGAGTGATAAATAAAAACAAAGACGTGAATAGGGTCACCTGCAGCCATATATATATATATATATATATATATATATATATATATATATATATATATATATATATATATATATATATATATATATATATATATATATATATATATATATATATATATATATATATATATATATATATATATATAATATATCAAAGATAACCTGAGGCTGTTTTCCATAAAAGCATCTTTAGAACAGTGAGTGACGATCTCAATACGGGGACTTTCTTTCACCACCGCACTTTGCGCCTCCTCAGCTGCCTTCGTTTCGCTCAAAAATCGAGGATTCTTCAACTGAAATTCTTATCGGTCACATTAGCTGTTTTAGATGCTCTAATGAGCTGTTGATATTTTTTACGCGAGGTGTTTCCCGCTGAGATTGCCATATGATGCACAACATTTCGTTGGCGCTTAAAAACAACATAAATAAAGATCACCTTTTTATCTACAATAATCTTTCGCTTTCAACAATTACTGTGAAAAGATGGTCCTATCATGCATAAGTTAATCATCCGCCATTATTATTTCAGCGCACCTTAGTTCGTTTTCTATCTGTTCTGAAAATGAGGCGTACACGGACATTTTTTTTTCGCTGTTTTGCTTCATGAATCAACAGAACTGTTTCCATGGGCAAGATACGTATTGTTGTCTTGTTGCATAAAAACATTTCTTTACTTCCGGCATTCTGGATCAGTGCTGAATCTTGAATTTGAGGCAATTGTTGTTCGGAACTTTCAAAAGAAACTCAAATATATACCTGTCGATAGTATTAACTCAATAATATTCCTTTCATCATCATTACGTTAACAGTTATCCTATTTACATTAACTTTCATTCCTTCATTTAAGCATATATGGCGCATCATTTCTTTGCAATAAAACTTGTTGCAATAACTTTCAAATGTGCAATGCAACATTCATATAATTGTTATTTGCAGGACAAACCTCTTCGAGACGCTTTGCAATGCTGAACACGGTCGTGAATTGTGTAATGGAATATTGTTTGTCAGTGGGATGCACGCTGGTCGGCAAATTAGTGCCAAACTTGGGCGCACCGGAAGCTTTTCCTTCCTCTAAATAGTGGTGCATCTGCGTTTGAGGGTAAATATATTTTGGCGCAACTTATTCCTACCTAAGAGTGGTCTCGCTGAATATAGCAATTCACACCGAAGTTGTGTATATCGATTACGCTAAAGCCTTTGGTGTGGTCCAACATGAGAAGCTGTTGCTGAAATTTAAAAAATATGCAATGATCGGCTTTTTTCTAAACTGGATTAAAGCATTATTATGTGGACGAAGTTATTAAAATAAGAATTGAAGACAGCCATTACGTTGTGCATTCAACTGCCCCCTGATATGTTACAAAGAAGTGCCTTCGTGTCTTATTCCGTTCCTGCATTAACGACATTTCCTATAGCATTCTGAACAGTATTAATCTTTTAATTGATGATCTTCAAATATATTGTTTACTTTATAATCCTGCCTACCATTTCCATATTCTGCAAAAGAACTTGGATGCATTCGCCAAATGGTCGAAATTATGGCAGTTTAATGTTTCTCATGAAAAATGCGATATGCTTCATATCAAATATCGGCATGGATGTTTTCTCAAGCTAGGACATGAGGTTCTTTCTTCTATACGTGAAGTTTGTGACCTTGCTATTATAATCAATTTTAAAGTTCAGTGAGGATTGCAGTGTTCTACTTTCGCCAAAAAGTCGTCGAAAATTGCAAACAGTACTCCCCACGCTTTACACCACAAACGTATTGAGCATGACCGAAATGTTTTCCTCGACTGCTGCTATTTCATTACTGTGCGGTCTTGTGCGGTCTCCTTATTTGGTTTCTGATATCAGGTCGCTAGAGAATGCCCAGAAACGCTTCACCTGCATTGCCTTCCGCAAAGCCTACTGCTAGCCACACCAGCCAAATTACAATACGCATTGGAATTTTACGTGCTCAAACATGACTTGACATTCAGTTATAAAATAGTGTTCGAGTTTCCTAACATTTCCTTGCAAGAAATATTTCAATTTGCCCCGTCTCAAAGTCGATGTGTTTAATCGTTTCAACTCGTCAAAGGAAATTGCAGTACAGGCAATGTTGTGCATAGTTTCCAGTTTCTCGTTGCCCGAGTCTGGAATCTGCTTCACGCCGATATCATTAATGCACCTACTCCTTCAGCTTTTAAGCTGCAGCTCAGTCGTTTCAATCTATACACTATTGCTGCTTTTATATATTAAAAGTCTATTCGCCTGAATTGTAGCTTTGCGAACGATTTGCTCCTCCGTGTTGTTTATACTCACATACTTTTGTATGCTTCCCATTTCGAGACGTTAAAATAAATAAATAAATAAACCTGAATCATGAACATACCATCGTTGGTTGTCGAGTTGTTGGTGTCGGCCGTGGAAACAGTTGTGCTTTCAGTCTTGCAGCTATCACTGCAACTGATGACTCGCTGCTCGATGAATCTGAAGGCGTTTTCGGTTGGCAAAGCCCTCGCATATGCTGAAACTTTTATTGGCGCGGCCTGAAAGTGAGCTCATCATATATGTGCATGACTATAAATATTTGCATTTTTGATTGAATTGTTGGAAGGCGCGTATTATGGAATAAGATTATTTCATGCATTTTCTATGAAGAAAATCTTTCAATCTAAGGCTTGAAAGGTTCATTTCTGATCTTGATAGGCTTTTAATTCACGCGTTTCGTCTCAAAGATATGCCTGTGATTTCTATCATTTTCAGAATTTAACCATTTATCGATGACTGATGAAAATATTCTCTTCAGAAACTTGCAAACGTACGAGGTACATTTTCCGAACATCATAGCAAGCTGATGGAACTTAAGCAAAAAATAATGAGTTATAAATAGCGAGGAGTAGTTTGATGAGTAAGAAGCTTCGAGTTCGGAGCCATCTGTAGGCAAGCGTTTCGCCCGTCATCAAGCATCGGTTATTGCCAAAATTTTAAATCGGCTGAAAAGTTTACCAACTTTAGAATATTTCAAAGCTAGAGTTCGAGATTGATCGCTACAGCCGACGTCAATTTCGTTATCCTCAACGTCATTCTTTTACGATTAACGTTGAGCACCTTATTTGAAATGATGTTTAAAATCGCCTCACCATTGTTGATCCTTTGGTGATTTTCCGCGATCGATAATGTCGTCGAGTTGAAATTTGCACTACAACATCACGTTGCATTTTGTTTCCTCGTGATGACAAAGCTGCAAAAGGGCATTGTGCAAATAGACGTGAACTTGCATCGCTTCATGATAGCCCCTTTAAATCTTTCAATTCTCGAACGTTTCATAGCTGTACTCACTTATCAGCATGGTCGATTGATGGAATTTGGGAACTGGATGTCGAAAATTGTTGGATCGGAACCGTCTCATAAGACTGATTTTCATGATTGTATATCATATTTATTAGATCACGACGAAAAGTCTTTGTTATTGACGGCTTGAAAACAAAGATGTTGAGGGGTGTGCTCAAGGGTCTGACACAAAATGTGCTTTTGCCTTACTCTTACCTGATCAGTTTCATAAGTTATCAAGAAATAGCAAACGCGGAAATAATGCAGATATATCTTAATCGGTTTTTCAGACATTCGCAGAAGTTTTTTTTTTTTTTTGCAAAAACCCCCAATTTTGCCATTCCGCGGAGTGATCGGAAGGAAAAAGTAAAAAGGTTGGGTTAAAAATGCATTTAAAAATGCATTTTTTTTAAAAGTTTTATACATCTGTAGTGCCTTTTAGTGCCGATGAGCCATCATAATTGATAGCATATTTAGCCGCCTTATGGTAGCATTGTACCTCTCGCAGACACATACAGATGCGCACACACATATAGATCCCATATAGATGAGGCATCGCTATCGTTTGGCATCACTAACAAAAATTTACAATATGCAGAATTTGTGAATTTACACATGCGAATGTAAATTTGCGATGCATCAAGATCATAGGTATATGGTGGCTATCATAAATCACCTGTTCATAAACGAGATAAACCTCTATAAAGCAAATAAAAAGCAACACCTAATACGTTGATCGTTCCAATGATGCATCTTCTCAGTCATCATGAAAATCCCTTTTCGTCCTCTAATAGGACACCTAATGTTAATTTCTCTTTTCTTTTAAAAAAAAATACATTTAACATTTGTTCATTGTTCAAGTAAGCAAAAATAAGTTTAGACGTTAGGTTTGATAATTTAGTGATAACTTATTGATGCAAAAGAAGGAATAGGAATAGAAAATGATGGTAAAAAGTAAAGCGAATTAAATCGAAACGGAAACCTGAATCATAGGATGTAAGCGGATAGTTTCGATAGAAGATTTGTTCGTTTGCTCTCGAACTGATAGCGCATCCCATTGACATTCCGAAAACAGATTCTGATAAACTCTGGATTCAATCCTCTTGTCGTTCTCTAGATTCTAAACAATTCAAGCGACTTAGTAACAAATATGGTCAAACTTTTACGTGCGCTTATACCGTTAAATCGATTTTATATCCGATATCATAAGAGCATAAACTCAATGAGCGATGTCAGACTCTCGATCGTTGAGATTAAACAGATTTTCGCGAGAAGGTTCAAACTTTCGACGTGCATAATACGCGAAATTAATTTGGCCCGGATCGCATCGACGAAAGATAATGAGCAATCTCATCGTTAATAACACACAGCAACAGTTCCGGTGTTATGAGACACGGCAACGTATTGAAGAATTAAAGAATAACGCTGTATCCATCGAAGTGCAAATATGGAGAAGTGCTCATCTGGAGGGTTTCGAGGAATCCTAGACTAGAGACAGCGTTAATCGATCGAGCGCCGCCACAAGTGTGTAACTTCAGACCTTCGGCAAGACAACGATTATGTAACGCTCCAAAAAATCATTAACATCCCTTCATAAGCCGCTTCTAGTGCATTAATATATGATATGTTAATATCGCATATCGAATTAATATCGCATATTGAGTTAATATCGACTGTATTATGCGATCTGTTGTCATTATGGGGGAAGGGGTGGGGTGAGGAGGGGATAAAATATTTGAGAGGACGAAATTGATAAGGTTCAAATAGTAAGTTCCAACAAAACGCAACGAAAGTAACAAAAACAAGGGGAAAAAATATGAAATCAAATGAGCATTTGGATAAGTAAAGAGGCGCGCTAGATGAGTTGGCTCAATATAAGTTCTTATATTTCGACCATCCGAGCGATCAGCTTCATAAATCATCAACGAATATTAGAACATATCAAATGATAGTCTTATTTTTCAACAACTATTCATTTATAAGTATCTCCGTAAATTAGCCATTTGAAAGCGTTCTTTATACGTATTCCAATGAATTCGTTGCTCTATGTTAACGTCTTATCTGTTTGCATCAGTTTATATTTGAATGCATATGCGTTTGTTTGCCTATCGGTAGTTTTATTCGAAGCCTTTGAAGCAAATCTTATAATAGTTGATAGATATAATGGCATATAATTTCTATACTGTATATAATCTTATATAAAAACTGCAGAAAGTTTTTGAAGGTTCAACTTAGCACAGCAAACTTTTGCTGCCAATTTATCAATTGCCAAATGAACATTTCGCCATAAATTTTGTCTTAAACAGGAAAAACGTTAGAGGAAAGATCTAAGCAATAAACAAATATATTCCATCCATCGAGTATGAATCAATTAGCTGAAGTGTCATAGAAAATTATATGCCATTCGTATGATGGAATGTTTTTAATGCTATGTTAAGACCAAAGATCAACTCAGCAAGGAGACAGTGTGTATTTGCTACCGGTTTTTTTTTGAGGATTCATCACAAAACACCCAATAGATAAACTCCCACTTTTTTATGAGTTCACTTTGCAGCTATAATGAGCACGCTCTATATATTTCTCTTCTTGATCGCTAACCTTGTCGCTAATTCCTCTTCGTCAAAGCTTCTCGATGAGGTCAGCGATATTTTGTACTGTGCAATCACGCTTCTTTATTACACATTTATTAAGTTCATCATAAGCTTGAAGAAACTTGCACCTGGAATTCTAAACCTTTACAAGAATAGAAAGGAAACGCCTGATAGAACCGCTCGAAGTCTAGTCTCCCTTTCCGCCATCCGAGATAGGGCTAACTTCGTAGCATGAGTAACAGAATTACCAGAATAAGATCACTCAATGGATGCAAAGGAAAATTCAGAAAGGAATTTTATTCAGGAGCTTTCTCATGGTTGAAGATGGCCAAGGTGGTCTTGAGGAGGGCAAAATGAGAAGTCAGGAAGAAACATCGAGTTATTACGCAACTGAACCATGAGGTATTACTACTAGGAGTTCAAGAGGCAGGTGGTGATAGCGGAAGCAACATAGGCTCGGAATAACGTGTTCATAAATTGCACACAAGGTGTTTGATGCATACAGCTGGTAAGGCTTATAGGTATGCAAGTATGAGTGTTCTTTTGAACCATACGGTAAATGTTCAACTATACGATAAGACGCAAACCATGACAGTAATAACTTCCTATGTGTCTCGATGATATTAGTTGAATATCGTTGAATTGGGATCATGTAGATTTTACGCTGCAACTTTATGTGAGCACGAGTTTTTTCCCGAGAAAATTGGCTCGGGGATGCATTGATGCATTTCTTTCCGCATTTTTATCAGCATACATCCTAAAATTTGCATTTTCAATAGGTCGCTGTATACGCATGTTTATTCGTTGTATGATTTCTATCATCCGCTTAGAACATGATGCTTTGAAATGTCGATCCAAAACAACGATCAATATAGACAACTACACTATTATCTGCCAGCCTCTGAATGAATTCTCGACATAAGCCCAGTATATTCTGTTTTGCATATAAAGCGATGTAATAAAGATATTTTCAACTATTGTTAATATTAGGGAAATTAAACCGTTAAGTTGCTTTTTGAATCACATACCGCAAAGGTACCGTTTTTTTTTGTACCTTCCACTTTCAATTACAAGTAGATTTTCCCTAATATTACAGTTACTTTTTAATTATTACTTTTTTAATTACTTTTTTACTTTTTTATTAAATACTTTTTAATTAAATATGAAGTAGTTTTTAATTAAATATGAAATATTTTAATTGCAATCAATGCGTTCAGTTCATATTCAATGGTGTTTAGATCACTGAAAGTGGCATTGAAATTCTCGAGAAAGCACGTGATGGAACACAAATACGACAATGTTCTTGTGTTGAGCAAGATACATGTGTTAAAGAGACTGAAAACGATATTCTCAAATGTTCAAAAAGTTGCTTCGGAAGTGTGGAAAAGGTAAGATGCGAAGTTTCCTATTATAAACCTATTATCATCATTCAATGTCGATTATAGTAATGAATTTTATCCGTAAAAAGAAAGAATCTCGTCTCATTGCAATGAGAAAATATTCATATTGAGAGTTGATAAATCTATACGACATTTTTATTGAGAAATATTTAGCTGTGATAATTTCGATCAATCGGCGAATATATCAAAGTCGTTTTTTTTTTTTGCAGAATAAGAAAGTTATAGATAGGATCATATAATCGACGATAAATATTGCGTTTCATTAGCAAAGAGTTTAGCATTACTCGGAATGTTGTCGGTAACATCGTTAATATATACATGAAAGACAAAATATGACCCAAAATACTTCCTTATGCGACAATACATCGAAATGAATAGCTAACTGCAATTTTTTGTTTCAAATTTCGTCCACAGTGAAATGCTTTGATGCATTTTAGAATTGAAGGTAGCTACTATCAAGTATAACCCTTCAGGTAAAAAGTGGAAAATTGCAGGGAGGACGCGTGAACCTCATGCCATTCGTATTTTACATGTTTTTTTTTTCAAGTAACTTGCCAACTTAAACCATTATCATTTCATAAGGGACGCGCAAATTGCACAGGTTGCTTCACACTGCTGCATTTTACTTTGAAGGGATTTACGGGATCGATCGGCCTTATTATTCGCAGATGCGTTTTCTTCTTATATTCACTTATCTCACAGCGTTATTTTACTATATGAATATAAGTCAAGCGTGTAAAAATATTACCAAAGAAGCAAATTTAATAGTAATAGATGTTTAGTGTGATATCATGATGAGTAGTGTGGTGATCATGTTTCTATAAAATCCTCTTAGCTAACTTAGATCACAAATCTACAATCGATGCTAATGGCATAATGATGTGAAAAATATCTTCGAAACAATATTCTTTAAAAGAAATATTGAATGTATTTCAGTTGACAGCACAAACCGAACAATTGCGGGCATGCTTCGAAGCACGTATTTATCTTGCACAGAATTTCCTCAAATGTTTCATCGAAAATATCGAAGGGTTTGCTTCATATAATGCTTTATAAACCATTTCAATTTTCAATTTTATAAATGTTGATCTGGACGATGGATCCGCTACGACAGGTATCGATGATTTTGTTCGAAATAAAGCTTGAAATTATTGGCCAACTTGAGCATTTTACAACAAAAGTTAAGCAATTATGCATAATTAAGCGTGACTGTGTTGATTTTGAAAGTGTTTATGATGAGGTATTCGACAGATTGCAAATATTTGCAATGCAAACGAAAAATGCAAACATTGCATGCAATTGCAATGCAAATGACGAACGCAAATCTTCATTCTCATAAACAAAATAGACGAAAAACAAAATCAACGTAGAAATACAAAAATTAAAAAAAAAAAAGAAAAATTAACATCAATAAACGTATTAGTCAAATAGTCACGAAGAATTCCCAAAATCTCGTCCATAATAAATTTTGAACACAAACTAATAAGGAATCATTAGAATTCATTGAGGCAATTGATTTTATGCAGTAATGATTCTTTTTATTGTGGGAAAGAAAGGCATTTGCTAATATCTCAAGCATAATTATGACCTTGGATTTTTAGACTATTTCATTAGCTCTGAAAACGTTCTGAAATAAAATTTTATGGTGTCAACCAATATGATCGGATATTATTTTAGGGATCTTAGCAGGATTCTCCACAATTCGTCTTATTTTTGATGTCTGCAGATTTGTCTGCTCAAGTTTGTTATCATAGGTTGTCTAGGATTAATGAATTGCAACTATCCTTCAAGTAAACGGTTTTAAGAGACATTTCAATAAACGTGAATCTTTTGGAGTCTTATAAAGGTAGATAGTAATGCTATAATAGACGGTGGGTAGGAATTGTGGCTTACGCATAAGCACTCAATAAACCAATATTTGAGACACTAAAAGTAGTGTTCCTAGGGGGCTTTTTATTGCAATAATTAGTGAAGAGTAAGTTGCTGTGGAAAGTATTTCACAGATTCTTGACTGGTTGAACTTATTTGGCAAATAGCGCTGAAAATTGGCGATGATTCACTCGTCGAAGTTTTAGACGATTCGATCTCAATTCCCATCAAGGTAGTAGCACATTAGAGTGACGATTACTTCTAGCCGCATGTATAGTTTAAATTCAATTCGCGTTTTTATTTCTTTATACTTTTCCGTCTAATGGACGAGAAAATATTCATGAAGGAAAATGTTTTCATTGGTGGAAAATTATACATAACTTGGGCATTCCATAGATTCATGCACATTGATCATTAAGCATAGCAAATCGCGATCGTTCAACGCTTTCTCTATTTTTCTCTCTCTCTCCCTCCTTCTCAGTCCTTTTACTTATACTGATTCTTAGAATCTGAGCTGAAAAGCTTACATTTTTTTCGATCGTATTGTAATTATTTCATCTTTCGGTGAATCACTTCAGATGCCATATATTCATTTCCCTTTTATTTCTTCGCTATGTGCTGAAATCATTCGATTGGCTAAGATTTAAATTATTCTCTCAATTTTTGATTAAGTGCATTAAGTGCGGCTATCAATAATCTATACTATGTAACAGATGTGTGAATAATAAAAACGGTCCAATGATACCACGAGTTGATATCAATGAATTAATTCGACTTGGTAAAGAAAGGCTACACGCACAAGTGGAGCATTTCACAAAGACGCTCACTAAACCATTCGATCGTAAGTGAATATTTCGGCATTTATTCGTTCGCTGCAGACAATAATTGAGATATCCTCCGAAAAACTAGTAAAAAAAAACTAACGTAAACTTTACAGATATTTATTTCTGTTATAAATAATTCGACGATTTTTTTTTTGCAATTAAAAGAATGACATTGATCGTTATGCGATATTCGAAAATATCCTTTAGTAGTCATATTTTTCGTCTATTGCTCATGGACGTTTTATAAGACGGAAATTTTTTTTTTCATCGCTGAAAATAATTTAAAAAGCAAAATTTGTCTTCTTTTTTTTTTTTGCAGCGATCATTCATCGTCTATTGAGAAGTTGCTGAAAATGTGTTAAGAGAAGAGCAGATTTGCCGCTATCAGTGAATAATCGCAGTTTGTACCGAAGAAATCGTTCTCTTAAATTCAAAAATTCCTATCTATCCTTCCCAAGAGTGTTGAGAAAATAGGTGAATCTCCGAAGGAAGAGATTCTGGAAGTAGTTCTGGTTATGAGGCTTTTTGTGCCCATAACAGAAACCTCCTATTTGAAATGGCATTAATGGAGAGTTTCACACAAGTGGTACCGGGGATGGAATAGCGCAAAGACGGACTAAAATTGAGCCTACGCAGAAGAAGGACATCAATAGAAGCGGAAGAGACTTTATTGCAGTTACATAGATATGACAGGGTTTAATTCATTTTATATAAAACAACCATCATACTGCGAGAATATATGATAAAAGTTTAGATTTATATATTTGTAGGGATGTTGACTGTGGCAGCCGAAATTGGAGAATGTGCGAAGGAATGCGTATTGAAGAAGAACAAAGATGGCTTCTGCTTCGATAGAATAGGGTAAGTGTAATGTCGTACCCTTTAAGCCATATTGCATTTCGAACTAATAGAAAAATATCCGTTAAAACTAAGAGAACTACTAGATTACTGCTTGCAAAAGCTAAATTGTAAGTAATAATAAGCTTGCATAAAAGATTCATTTCGGAGAGGAACAATTTGTGGCTTACTCTCATTTTGATAAATCTCTAACCAGCATTGAATGAGATACAAGCTGTTTCATTGGATCATCTTTAGTGAGCAAATTCCGACGAGAAAGTATCGAAGAAATTCAATACTAATTTCTTCGTTTCTTATATATTGATAGTATCAACGAGAAATTCACTCACTTGGAAAATTTCTATGAAAACATCAAAAGAACGTAAGATTGGCGATATGATGTAGAAGCTGATATATCATTGCAATTTTCTTATGCTATAAAATTTGAAAGAAAATAATTTTATTAAATAAAGCATTCAATAATATTAATGACATTTCTATGCGACCAAAAATTGCGTTGAAAAATCTTCTAAATTCCTCTAGAAATATGCAAAAAAAAAAAAAAAAACAAATCTCACAATGGATTTCATAATTAGTTCAATGTTTTTCAGTTGTCAACCAAAATTTGATATAAAGAGGGCACGAAAAACACTTCGAAAATGTTCGAAGAAAATTGACTGGAAACGAGAAGCTGGAGGACTTTGTGAATGTGCCGTTAGAGCAGGAATTAGGTAAATAATCTTATTGAATATCTATAATTTAAGATTTAATGTAATACTTATTGAATTACAACGCCATATCTATGATCATCTCATTCCTCAATCCTCTATTCCTCTAATAACAAAACTTTGACAAGAGATATTATCGGTTAGGGGGAGACGTTCATGGAGAAATAAGAAGACAATAGCGTAACATATTTCGCCTAAAAAAATTTCGCTGAGAAAGGCCGATGAGAATAAAATTGCGAGAGAATCTCTAAGGAGAAAACAAGAAAATGCCAAGCTATTTATTAAAGCAATATTCGATTCAACGACCGAAGAAGAATGAAATCGGCGAAGATGGAATCGTTGCCAAAACAGAGAAAATATATACGTGAAAATTTATTCATTGTATAGCTTAAATGGGAGTGTTGAGAGTGAAAAAATATTTGAAAAATTATTGGTCAACCGAGATGACCTTGGTGGGGAAACGATGAGACGATTATGGTGTTAGATGGTGTTCACATGGACGAGATGAGGCGAACAGACGATCGGACGATGGACAGAACTGACTGGGATGAGACGAGACGATGAGGTGATTATTCGAAGCGACGAGGACGTTTTCCCCACATTTAAATCCTATTCTTTCGAATACCCACTAGCCGACGCAATCTCCCAAGACTTGTACTTGCTGAAATTAGATTGCCCTTCCCAATGGGTAACATCTCTCCTCTATAGAAAACGCAACCAGTACTTTTCCACGTCACATTTTTTTTTCGATGCATTCAACTAGTCTTTTCTATCAAGATTCTAGCGTGTTATTTCGATTGTTTGGTATTAATTTCCCCGACACTGTTAACCAAACATCGTTAGTGTTCTTGTAGTGCTAAAAGAACTTTTGTGGTAGGGCAGTAATACCCCAAATATGCGCTTCCGCAAATATGCAAATCAACTGTTTGCTGCTCGGATAGTCAGGTCAGCATTTGCTGAATGTAGTTCTTATTAAATACTGATAATCGGTTTAAAAAAAATCGCTGAAAAATTGCTCGAAATTCTTCAAAGAATCAAAACAGATTAAGAAAATAAATAAACATATCGGTTGGCAATGCAGTTAAGATGAAAAGTGTCGATTCCATTCCGACTTATATGTAAATAAGTGATCAAGAGAAGTGTAAAGAGCAACAAATGGATGAACACAGTGGGAACTAATACCAAACAAATAAAAGGATGTGACCAACCCGCAAGTAGTGGAAGCGGACCTAAAGAGACCGCAGGAGCCAATTGGATCTGATGCAGTTGGCTCCTGCGGTCTTTATATATTGTTTTTGTATCTTGAATGCTCACCAAAAATGCTTTCCGTATTTCTTCTGCAATTGTTCAACGAAATTGAACTGAAAATTTTTGTTGATTTCAGCAAGATAATGGAAAACATTTCAATTTTCAGTGAACTCGATCAATATTGTGCAATAATTCGTTCGATTAGTGGATGATATTCCTCAAAATATGAACACAATCGACAACAACGAGGAAATACTTCAAATTCCAAGCAGAATAAGCGAAATTCTCGATAGATTTATTCGCGTTTACGTTATCAATGTTGATTTGAACTTCATATTATCTTTTAAATTCAATTTTTACAGGGAATATATTGCGATATAATGAGCACATATGTTATACTAAACGAATGACCTCTTTTATGCGACTTATTCATAGACAACTGTTTTTCGCCTCTAGTTAAATAAATGAGTGTTTTCTTGACGCACAACGAAATGCTTAGATACACTATTTTTGCTCGAATTAACAAAACACTACCCCTCTCATCTCCCATACTTCTTAACACAAAACCTCTCTTCAATAAAATTCCTTCCGAAAAAAAAAGCGAGGGGATAGAACACTCCACTTTGATATAGGACCGCTCCTCTACAGAGTTCCCGAGAGAGAAAATCCCTTCGATATCCACACAAACGACAATACTTTTTTCGACTTAAAAAGCCGCCTTAAAATTAAAACCCCCTCGAAACGACAGAAATAAGGATATCAATGCCAAGCGGATACGATATTTATGCTTTATTATTTCACACAACTACAACTTCATGAAATTTCTTTATTCAGCTTAATGTGTCGTAGCACATTGGAATCGCATTCTTGAATTTATCGAAATATTGCAATATTCGTTGAAGAGAATCAACGAAATGCTCATTTTAACATAACATTTATTTCCGCCTATATGAAAGCTTATGATTGATATGTGCTTAACACAACCCTCCAATCATTTAAAAATTAATTCACCATTGTTGGCAATTAATCAAATTCACTACTAAATTAGGAAAAAAAACAACACAAAAATTCAAAAAAAAAAGAAACATTCATTTGCAGTCAAATAAACAAATATAAAAACTCATGAATGATCATCAAATAAACATTCAATCGTGAAGCTTTTGAAATAATTTCCACACATATACATATACATAGTAAAATCCAGAAAGAAGGATCCAACTTTTTAAAGTGGGATTGAGAAAAAGTATGCTGAACCCGTCCATCATAAACCCTAAGTAAAGAAAAAAAAACTCCACTACAACTCTAACACCAAACGATCCATACACACTTTACCATCGAAGGTGAAACATAATTTCCGCTACAGGTGTTTATTACACCTTCACATGAACAAAGAAAGAAAACAACAAAGGCACTTTGAAAGATTGGAAAATATTATACGCCCCAAAATATTATACCTTTAGGCAAAATAAAATTTGAACACCATATCAACCTCTTTCTTAAAAACTCCTAGGACCTAGATGATCCGAATTAAATTAGCGGGGGTTATATCCCAAAGAATTGTGGACTGATATGCAGCGGTACGGGATCGTTCGGTTAAGAAACTCATAAAAATGATACTGTTAAAAGGATTACGCAATTGCTCAAATAATTCCTATTTAATTGCACAAATATCAAACAATCATTGCAATAAAATTATCAAAATTTCCAGTAGCATGATGCGATTGCCTAAAACGGAAAAATCGAGCTTGCATTAAGCCGGAGGTAAGAAAAAAAAAAACGAATTAAAACAACATTTGCATAAAAAAGTGAATGGCTCACGCCTTAAAACAAACGTGAAAACCCATTAAAAATAAAAGAAGATGAAAGATTTCATAGAAAGACAAATGGTAGATGGCATTTCACTTCAAAAGAGTTTCTCTCAACTAGGCAGCAAGAACTCATTCATATAACCATCTTCACATAATATTTAATATAAACAGCCTTAAATACGCATTTAGAAATTGGTTTATTAACTCCACATCGCCTAATTTTCATCGTATATGTGCGCTCTTCAACAAATAACTCATAAAAGCCTCCGATAATTTCGTTCACTTTTTTTTTTTGATGTAAACATTCAACAGCTTTCAAGGCACTAATGCATAGAAGAGAAGGTATAAGAGAGGATGGTATTCTTTTCAACCCTAAAATGGATGGGTTTTTTTATAAGGATCAATGCAAGCAGTTTATCCCTACTGACCCCTCACCCCTCCTTCCTTCTCTACTGACCTATTTTCATAAACTTTCCCACCACAACAATACAAATATAATGGCTCCAACTGGAAATTATATGCCACAAAATTTTTATCTTCTGTGGCCTATTCATTGTCATTTATTATTAGCAAACAATTTCTCTCATACTTTCCACCCTTCTCTACCTCAAATGTGATAACAGCAAAATTATTTTCTGGTAGGAGTTTACTGAAGTCATCCTCTATAATAATGGAAATCTCATGCCTACCTATTGAGCGAATCAAAACTATGCTAACGAGTCAACGATACTGTCGACTCGTTAATAAGAGTGGCCCCACCGTTTGCATGTCTGGTGGTCATTCGTGTTATCACTGGCTCCCAAACGGCTCGTTGGGAACGTCTTGCGGTTCCGTTCTCAACGCCACTGCCGTTTTCTTTTGCAACTCTCAAGCCATTCGACGATTCCCCGTCTGATATATGCTCCTCACTCTTGAGCAATTTATTATGTGAGCTGATAAGCTGAAAATACTGCACTTATGCAAAAGTAAACCTGTAAATGTGCATATAAAGAAAAGTGCATATCTCCTAGCTGTTTGATGTTGTAAGAAGAACCTGCGCCAAAGAAAAAGCATCTCTGCGCACTTGTCTCACCACAAGAAACTGCTGTTCAAAATTTAAAGATATCACCTGTGAAACCTTCTACCCCCCTCTCACCGCAACATACCAGTGATACCATCAGAATAACCTCTCCTTTCTCCTCCCTCGAAATGCAATACCTCCCATATCCTACTTCCCCCTCTCCGTGGCAATACACCCTTCCTTCTCCTCGTTGTCCGATCGCAAAATAACTCAAATAAAACCGGAAACATCACGAAACCGATCTGTTACAATCCTATCACCCGTTTTTGTTGAATGCTTCATTCCGACCGCGGCACTCGAGCGCAATCCCTATTTCCCATACGGAAAGCACATCCGTCGTTTCTCAACTGCGGTCACTGAGGCTGAAATTCAATTGCCCAACTTGAAAAGAAATCGATACTTCGAGCAAAAAATAAAGATAAGTGAGAAATTTACATATTCGAGGCGATACACAGATTGCTTGTCTTCGTAAAAGCGTCGTACCATATCCGGCGTTTTCGTCTTCAATGATTCAGCAACCGCTTTGAAGTTTTTCCCGAAACGGCAGAAGCCTTAAAACCATATGAATCTTATCCATTGACAAAATGACCTCATTAAAAAGCGGAGAAGCTCATCGGAGAAAACGATACGATATGCATTTTGAAAATTTAATGTACCACACCAGCTAGTTTCATTAACGCCAATAAAACGTGCACGGTACATCATCCGTGTTTTGAATAAATCCACAAAGGGTTTATTGTCCGAAACAAGAAATTGTAACGTGCGACCTGATCAGTTCGAAATGCCCTATAAAGGCACAGACTTTCTAGCAGGTTAAAGTGATCGCAACTCATTTCAAAAGTGATTGATGAACTTAATGGATTGTTCAGTGAGTTGGCTTGATATGCAGCATATATTCACCTGATCGACAGTTCTAGCTTCGATGATTCCGGATCAAAATGACCCGTTCGGAGAATATTTATAGACAGAAAGCCCACACACAAAGAACCGATCACGACTGCATATTTTCTTCCACAACTTTTTGCGTGATCCACTTTAGCTGATCGATGAGTGATAAAGGTCTTTGGTTAAGATATGACATAGCCTTTGGTACAAAGTAATGCTAAAGAAAACGACGACAACTGTCGAATACGAGAGATTATACCACCTTCTTCGTTGCTACAACTCTTGAAATGTTTCGGCTTTCTAAAACGGAAATATGTTTGCAGAATGGAAATGAAATTTAGCGGCTGATATACGATCAAAAAGAGCAAACATTCGAGTAAAATTTGCAAAATAACAAATATACTTATGGCCATTTCTATCTTCCAACTATTTTTGAGACTTTCATGAACAGTCCAACCTATCATGACCAAAACGCTTTCAAGAAGGGATCGAGGAGCTGAAATGAAGAAAGATGACTTCTGCGAAATCCAAGAAAATTGTCTAAAAAAATTTAAAAAAACCTTAGGTTTTCGAATTTCAATAAAACATATTTAGAAAATCATGAAATACTCATGAAAAAAGCCAAACAGGACCATCTCAAATGCATGTAAATTCTTCCCTTATTCCAGAATAATATAATTCAAGTTTTCCTTGCAAGAAATTTTTCGTTCCTAACATCTACGATCACGTTAAAAAAATTCACCTTTAAGAGCTCGTAGCTCCTCGTCAACACTCCATTCGGACTTTCGTTCAAGGCGAATCTTTGAATAATGGGACGTACTGAATGAACAATTATGACAACTAACAGGAGTCTGAGGCTGCGATCTGAAACTGAAATAAAGCATCCATTTCCAGAAATAAACCAACATTCTAACAGATAATGTTTCGTTGACAAATACATCAGCAAACATCAGCCTATCCAAACGTCATTGACGTATTTTTAGACAAGGAAGTCGGGTTCCACGGATAATCAAAAAGTGGAGAATTCCATTCAAATTTATTCACCTTCACTCTTTAACTTCCTCGCGCACTCTCGTTGGTGCTCTTTCAACGATATAACCATGCGTAGCTTTCATCCTCTCCATCAGGAAACCTTTACCTTGTTCAGTGCATCACGGTGACAGATCACAATTATTTTAGCTGACAGATCAATCAATCACTTTCCTTCATACCAGGGAAGATGCTACAGCAAACCTATAGAAATTATAAAAAGATCACTGTTCCTACTGCTTTATTCGGCAAAACAACGCTTTTAAATCTCCTTGAATCAAAAAGTCGCATTTGTCCGTGCCTGCATCAATCCCCATACGTCACAGAATGTGAGAACATTCATATATATATATATATATATATATATATATATATATATATATATATATATATATATATATATATATATATATATATATATATATATAAAACGCTGTGAGAAGCATAATGCTGGGAGAACCTACCTTGCTGTAGAAGATGACGCTACAGCATCCACTGGTTTTGTACCTAAAATCAATCCGTTCAAAAGGAAACACACACAACTAATACAAGTCGATCAATGATAATAGAAAACATGTTTTACCATGAAAACGTTTGCATAGTGCTTTAATCAAGTTTGGTTCAATCCAGTGATGCTTTTCCTTGAATAATCTTTTCTTATGGATTCTCATGAAGCATTCAACATGCACGTCTCTCCTTCAATTCAATTACTCTACAACATCAAGACTGAAACTCTAGACAGCAACTCCCCCTCTCGAAAATATGTCTCCAATATTGCTCGCTGATATCACATATAAATAATCAAAATATATCGACTAGGGCTTCAGAAAATGAATAAATTGGAGAAAAAGTGCAAATTTAAATAAAATCCGCAGAAAAAAACAAACTCATGTCGACTTCCAGTGGCTTCAACGGTACGGTGAATGGGCGTGGTCGTTTCAATCTCCTGAATTTCCAACCATTATATTCATACTTAGTAAAAAATTCGTTATAATGAACAGTTTGACCATCATAACAATCAAAGCATCAAAGATAGGATCGTAATTTCACCCCATATTGTTTTCAGAGCGCGTTTCTGGATAACGGCTCACACCTAGATGTCTTAGAGATCTGTGAATAAGGTGGATATTCATATTCAGCCGTTTACAGATGGACGATTAACTTAAACGAACTTCAAATCATAAATGTAAAGTACAATGCACTCTACTAACATGAGCCGGAACATCGAAAACCCTGTTACTCTCAACGGATCAGAGCGAAAACTGACGAAAAATTCTAACACATTTAAACAAGAGTTGGAAATCCGACAGTAAGAACAACTATAACAAAAAGTAGAGACATACCTGAAGTATAGATCACAGATAGCACAATACCGTCCCTTTTTCCTCTTTTGATTTCGACCATTCGCAAGTGTGCAATTGTCGCACTCCCAACGATTGATAACAGGTGCCTCTTCATCACAGATCCTATAGAATAACAAATGTGGCATATATCAGTGTTACGTCTGCATAATACAATCCTAAAAATCAAAGAAAATATAATAATATGAAATAATATTATACAAAAAAACGACAATATCAGTGTCATATAATCCCCCTGCCCCTTTGTGGAACCTTCAATTATGCCAGCTCTACACCAGATTCCCGCAAAATCTCATCAAGCGTGTTCATTTATCATAAGCTTCCTATCATTATTCCCGACCATAAGTGGTTTCAGCGTTCTCTTTCACACAGTTCGTACAATTTTCACGTAATTCGTATAAATAACAATAAGTGCTAAAAGTATCGCTGAATTGTGAATGCAATATATCGCACTGCAAAATCGTATATCGTACGAACAATTTATACTGCAAACCCATCAAATGAACTGCTGAGCGCTGTCAAAGCAGTTTAATGGCATCATTTCCCAGTATTTATACTAAACAACAATCCTCCTACCTGGGACACTTCCACGAACTACGTCCAGGAACTCTTCGTTCCACTACGTTTTTATGTTTAGCCAAAAAAAAACGTCTTTCAAACCCGACAGCCCCAGTAAGATATTCAAAAAACGATAGGAAACGGTAAAGTTATTAGTAGTTGGGACTTCTCCTAATCGTAACAGTGTTGGACCAAGGCTTGGCTTTTTCCCTCTCCTACCCCTCCCCCTTCAACGAACCGCACAACTCCTGACGATGGCAACAATAACAATTTTGGGCCAAGACTTGATGTGATTCATCGTATACAGGGAAGACCCGACTGCAGCATTGCTAAGAGGTTGTGGAAAGCAGTGAAAGTCGTGAAAATTGCTTAATTAATATGTCATGCAACTCCATTAGCCTATCGACAGCTCATACCTCCCCCCTCTCTCTCCCTGTGCCTCAACCATTCAGAGCAGTTTGGAGAAGAAAAAGTACCAGCGCTCCTCACCTTTTAAGAGAAACAACAACCGCCCACTAGAAATAAGTCTGCTACCTCTGGTGTAAGTACGGACCGTAGTAGCAGTATAAGTACAACAATCTCCGCTTGATGCTATCACTACTACATGATAGCGGCTATATTCTGTAGCTCCTGCATTGCTAGCGGCAACGTGTTGCCAAAACAATCTCCTGACTGTTACGGGAAAGTGCCTGATTGTCACGTAAGAGGTGTGCCCAATCGTTCTAGAAACTATATTATCAGGAAACGACCGCTAAGAAAACATAGGAGTGTATTTACTTTACTTTATTTACTTTAATCGACAAAGCATTCATTACGAATAAATGTCTCTTCATATCCCCTCCACTTCCGCTTAGGTGTTGTGAGGTAGCGTGAAGGTTAGGGCTTAGGCTCGTCTCCTGCCCATCGGATACTGACGAGTCGATTCAACGTTGTTCCGCTGAAGAGCAAAGCTCTGATGTGCTGCACCACCATCGTCCCGATGAGGCCCCTGGTCGGAGTGACTCAGTTTGACGAAGCCAAAGGGTCTGCTGGAGCTCTCTTCAAACCGACCGCGCAGTAAGCGATACTAGGAGTATAACCTACGTCAATTATCCCTCTAAGCAACACTTTCCCTTCACGACGAAAGTGAAATTTCAGGGCGCAGATATGACGGAGGCGGAGAGAAGGGGTGGGTGGAGGGGGGGAGGGGTGGAATAATCAAACGACATTTCGAACTTGAATTCTGACCACTCAAAAATCGGAATAAGAAACCAACTTGAGCATAAGCGGGCACGTCTCATCTGATATCGCTCCGAAGCATCGTGCCTTCTTCGTCAGATAGTAATAGTTAACTAACGAGCTAACTGTGCGTGAAGGAATCTGCAATAGCGCTAAAAACATTGTCATAGCGCCACCTTTTCCATATATTTCAAGTCTTCTTTGAAGTAAATCTCGTTAGAATTTAACTTAAGTTGTTTAGCTTAAGTTCTTCAAAAGATGACACCGAATTCAAGAGGAATTTTCAAAGCCTAAGTTGGTAGTATGCGGAGCGTGAAACAATATGGACGTTTCAAAACAGCAAATATCCAAAAACGCACAGAAAAAGTGAAAATCATTCAATGACGACTACAGTAACGACAGCCGCAAACACATAATCAAACCTTCAATGACTACTTAAAAGTTGATAAAAAAGCTTGAGATTGAAATATGAGAAATTAGAAGAGAATTTGAAAACTGTCCTTTAATTCATTCCATTGATCATTAGCTATGATGATAATGCTATATGCTATGAATACAGTTAAATACCACTATTCTCCAAGAAAAACTGGAAAGCTTTAGCACAAAAAATCCTCACTAATTCGATTATGAAGCCAGAAAAATTCTGTCTTCCGGCAATCTGCGGAATTTGAATCACTTAAAAGTTAGAAAATAGTCAAACAAAAGCTATCAATATCGCACTAATCGAACAATTAACTGAACTCTTTGATCGCTACATCCAACTTCGAGAAAATAATCACTAAAAAACGAAGCCAATCATCACAATGTTTTCCCGTTCACTAGCAAATTAATGTAAGATGCTTATTTTAGCACCTAATAACCACGAAATTCTAGAGCGTTAATAATAACAGTCGTCTCAGAGGCTTTTACAGGCTTCCACATAAAAAACTATACCATTTTCTGCATTCGGAAAAAGTTTTTCCCATGCAAACTTAAAGATCTGGCAAAGAGCCGTTGCTCTTCAGCGTTAAGCGGCTCCTCTTTTGGTGGCACCAACTCCTCGACCCGTTCCATCGCACGCACCATATCATAGCTGTTGCGGTAAATCACCTCCAAAGCCTTTAACACGGGAGCTTATTGTTCAACAATATTATGAAAAAAGGCAAATCCAACCCACAACCACGCTACAACGATTTACCTGCACGTCTACAAATTACCTACCTGGATCTATAAAACAGTTGGTGCCTTTCACCTTGCCGTAAGAGCCATCTAAAGTGCTCTCATCGTCTGCAGCTTTCCAAAGCCAGTGTGAACCTGAGAGGATTTTTTTCAGAGGAAGGAGGAAAGGGCTTATGATGTGGCAATATTTAAAACAAAAATCTACTGATGCGAAGGGCAGAAAACAGTTCCATCGAATTCAGCCTGGGGAAATGAACATTTCAACTTAGTGTGGGAACGCCCACACTTAAAAGCGGTTGTATTTGGAGTGAGGAGAATGGGGACTTATGCGGTTCACAAATCTCTCAATGCTGATAAATATTTTACGAAAAGAACTGGAATTTCGGACTGCATATATTATAGGTTGGAGTAGTATGACAGGTGCTCTCATTTGCCGAATGAAATATGCAATAATAATGAACGCATCCTTAACGCAATGTACACATGGTTATTCGTTATTCCAGAAGGCATAGACCAAGAGGCATCGCGTTACGGTATTTGTGTGGTATTCATTACGGTAATTCTACATTACTTAGTTCAAAGCAAAGTTCCATGATCGCAACACCTTAAAATGTTCCTCCTATGCATCATCATGGCGGAGTATGAGTATCACTAACTTCTTCTACTCGCTCTCTGCTGAGGCAACATATTCATCAAAATAGATTCCTTCCCCACCTCAGGGGGTTTTTCAATTTCCTCAAGATTGCCTTCCCCATCTTACCGGGTATTTATTCACCTCTTCCCCGCACTCTATTCATCACCATGACTTCTGATAAGTCGTAATAAAGACATCGGCAACATATATAGGCACATCGAAGAGTCGAGAAGCTAAACAGCTTATCCCGTATAACCATGATCACGCTTTCACGACCATAGCAACTTAAGTCAAAAAGTTTGTGAAATAAAATTACAAAAAGTGCTATTGCTTCAATTATTCAACCGATTCGAAAATCATCAATAAAGAACGATATCGAGCATAATCAACATACATCTGCGACATCGAATCCAAATTGCTGGCGTGTCACCTGATAGAAGTCTTCTAATTCTTTGCTCTCTATTCGACCATGATCATCACGCCATACACACACGTCTCTATCCTTTTCCTCTTCCCTTAATTTAATAAACTCCTTATATCATCGCAAAAAAAATTGTAAATATTTGCAGACAATATTTATCATTTTGGTGAAAAGTGCGCCAGAGCCATGAAACATCGAAAAAAGACAATATTGTAAGATTACAACTTTAGGCAGTAACGTAAAGTTCAGATTTAAACGACCAATTGCTCAGCTTCTAGGGACGGGGGATGCGTACTGTTCAATATGGATAATTCTGCGTCATCATGCTAATAAATTTATTAATTTCGTAAAATTTCTGGGAAAAAATCTAACGAACACAAGGCATCATCCAAAAAATGCCACAACGTTGACAATGGACGTCACGTAGAATAGAAATTTATTAGGTACGGACTTCAACGTTCTTATGGTACAATCACATCACAACCACAACCTCGACATCAAGACAGCCCTATATCTCCATAAATGCAAATACTGCAACATACTTTCACCGTGAAAATACTTCAAAGTAACAAATAAATAATTCACACCATCAATAACCTACAATCTTTTAACATTCCATACGCTCAAAATCCCCTCTTATGCAGAGATTTGTCTATTCACATTTGTCTTCTCCAGCGAGGATTTTCTGCAGTTCGTATCTGTTGGTTATAGTCGATAATATTGTTAACGTTGATTACACATGAATATATCAATGCCTACTTCAGTATAGATGAATGAGTACTTCGTGAGTAAACGAAATCTACTAATGTCCATTTCAAGATTTCTGGATTTTTTTTACAACCGCAGATAAAATTTAGGAGTGCTTGCTTCAGAATACACTAAATCACTTCCGTACAATCATATAAATATAAGCAAAATGGAGACATAAGAATATTTATAGCTCAACAAATACGTTACCTGCAACTTTCAGGTGGTTCCTTCCAATCTTCGTAAGGTTCTACTTCAGCTTGATATTCGATTCCCTCACGAATCCTGCTCAATTCTAGAAGTATTACAATTACACATTTAAAGAATAGCGACAATGTAATAGATTCCACACATTAAGCGGCATGAAGTATGTTACTTCAAGATCTAAAATTGCGCTCATTGATGAATTTGGATGTGAATATTTAAATTTGGATCTGATTACTTTCGGAAAGAAATCGTAAAGCAACTGCACTAAAAAAAAGAAACCAAAAATTCTTCAACTGTAAGGAATGCTGGAAAAAAGTTTCGAAAAGGTGGCAGAACTCCACAATACCTCAAAATTCAAAAATTTTAACACCACAATAAGGAGAACAATTATTGCAAAAATCAACCGGAAAACTCGTCCACAATATCCATTGAGTGGATATCGAATTCACAATAAGAGGAACTTTAGAAGTGGCAAGATCCTATGGAACTCTAGGAGTGGCATTCAAAATGACAGCTGCATCACCACCAAACTTCCTTCCTCTCTCTCCTTGTTCGCTACTCCCTCGACTGCGCTACTTGCAGTAATATCTGAAGACTCTCTAAAACCACGTCTTTCATGTACAGTTGCGTCGCATCATCGATATAAACGATGGCCCAGGAACTGCAATTAGGCACAACAAACCTTCAATTTTTGTTTTCTTAGGTGGAAGAGACGATGTGGATGCACAATCAGTGGAAGTATCGGCAAGTTGAGATCCTGAAAGAGATTATTCGAAAATTTTTGAATGCTTCAATAACTGACCTCAACAGAAATTCTGACCAGTCTTTCTAAGGTCGTTAGCTGCACGAACTATGCACTTTGCGGTTGTTTAAAAAATGCTGAAGGACAACAAGCCATTCGTACTGCTTTTTGTTCTGCAAAGTCCTATAATGTTATAAGGCTTCCTTCCATTTCATTAGAATACCTGCACATTTCTCTGAAACCAGTTCGACCAAATGTTTTCGGTCCAGTGGGTACTCAAAAGTAAAAAAAGGCTATCTATCAATAGTCAAGTGTTCCGTTGCATTTGGAATCTACCCTACTGCTTTTAAAAATCACCTCAGCCCCATTTTTATCGCTAACCAAGTTTCCTCACTTCTACTCGACGTCCAAGACCGAATTATTCGGAAACAACTTATACACTTCAAATAACCGCATCAACTAGTAAAACGAAAATACCTTTCGAGATGATTGGTCCATCTGCGCGATGCGGTTGCACCGTTATTCGCTGCGATCGACGCACCTAAAAACCTACCGATCAGAACTCATCCTTCAAAACGATAAAATACAGATGTGATCCAAGGTTCATTAACATGAATCAAGCTCAATGACATCATAAAGGAATACAATAATCGACCTCTCTCGAATTCGAGCCATCTTTCAAGCGAACCGGTGATCGGGCTTTCGATGCAGAGGTATCCGTATGTTGAGTTTCGATCAAAGCTGTACCGTTACTTATCTGTGTCTGTATCGGTAGAACCTCTATTGCATCCATATCGGTATCCGTACCCGTCACCTAGAAATAGCGAAACCAAAATTCACAGTAACATATAGGTCACGTCTCCATAATCCGACAATACGATATGAAATAGGCTGTTGGGTAGGAAATAAAGAAATCAACGCATGGGCAGTTAACTGGGCAAACAGACGAAAGCTTCTACTTCGAGACTGAAATTTCACTATTCACATCTCTAAGACTATTGTGTAATTTTCCTCTATGCTTATTTTTCTCTACGAATGACGAACAGTTCTACGAGGATGCCACTAATATGCATAGCGCTTTTTAAGCCAATAAATCAAAAGACTCCCCTAAAAATACCCCGAGGCGGTGAATGAATGAACAAAGAGGTGGATGCCTAATTAATTATTTCGTCTGTCACTCGCCTCCATGGGTAGGAAAAAAAACCGGAATAATATTCTATAAACGGGTAGCATAATCCTCATTTATTGTTCGACTATTTCCGGCTTAAATAAGCAAAACTTTAGTTCACAATCAAAAATATGAAATATTCCTTCGCATTTATAATGCAGATATATATTTTTGTTTTTTTTTTTTCTCCACAGAAATTTCCACAAATGCACGACAACAAGATAAGAATAAACGTGCCAGTTCCCTTTCAAATAGACGACCCCCTCGCAAATTTTCGCATAGGGAACACTTATTCAGGAGTCCTTTTGCTGATACCAATCTTATGTTTTTCTTGAAGGATAAGTTGGAAGCTTCAGATTCCAAATTGGCTGAAAAAAACTTGACATGCAAAAGTCGAGAAAAGACCATAAGAACTCGTCGATGCGGAGGTGCCTCACTCGGCGTCTCTTTAAAATGACTCGACGAACGTGATGGATCTCAGTTTCAGCAACCAATTTTGGGCATCATCCTGTTACGTTCTACTTCCGAAGAATATTAGCCTAAGAGAGTTCCAACTCAAATAAACTGAAATAAAAAAGAACGAACTTCACGTTTCACAGGTCTACTTAGTTCATCGCCATCGTATTTATCGAGTATCGGTGGTGGTGTACTACATCCTGAGTCGAGGATCGGTGGTGGCGTATTGCATAACGAAGAATTCTCTCGCCCTTCTGTGACACTATCAGATTCTTGACAGATTACATTTGCCATCATTGAGTTTGCAATTGCCGCACTTCGTTGCGTAAGAATGACTGTAGAAAAGCAATTGCATATACGTTATTCAACGAATATAACCACTAGCACTAATAATATATGATCGTTTTTTTTTTGCAATAATATGGCCAACTTTTTCGCTAATTTTCGGCCAACTTGGCCAATTTTCAACGAATATTCTTTGCACTAATATATGACCATTTCGTTCACAGAAATGAAATAAAGTAACATTTCAAACACCGATCAATAATGAATTTAATCTTACGAGCGATAAATTTAAAATCGAATAAATATAATTCCATTTTTGCAGCATTAAACTTTCAACCTTACTTCATCATGTTTGAAAGAATATGATTCGTTTATTTAGAAACATGCAAATTAAATAAGTGGTTCAATTAGTTCGACAATATTTATTCGGCACTGAGGTGATTTCCGCTTTTGATAAAGTGACTTCTATTCCGGGAAAAGAACAATGCAATAGAATTCTTAGTAAAACTATACGATAAACACACCTTTTTCAACCGGTGGACCCCAGCTACGATATTGCGCTGCAACAACCGATTCAACGGTCCTAAATACGACTGCTAGTTTTAGTGCTCGAAAACGAACAAAAATATAACGAGATCCATATCGTCAAAGACGAATATTCTGGACTAGAGCATATAACTGCAACCTATAATAAAGATACTTCGAAATGGTGAATATTTTGAACGGATTACCTGAATAGCCTCTTGGTGCGGCTACGGTAGGCAATACGGTAGAACCGTTCATATACTTCATCACAATGCCAGAAAAAAAAAACGCTAAACGTTATTACGAATAGCGATGAAGTTTACTCGCTGCAGCGCTTGTGAAACGATTTCAAAGAATACTGAAATGAAACATTTCAATACCGTCGTAAGTGCACAGAACACCTTTCATATACAGGTGATCATCGATGAAACGTTTAGCGTGGTACGCAATGAAATACTTACAACGAAACGATTTCAAAGTAAGCCTAGAAAAAGTTCTCAGCGAAAATTTTATGAAGTAACGCTTCAGCTAATGCAGTAAATAGAGAGAATAAATTACAACTAAAAAATTTATTAAAGGTATATAGATCGAAAAAAAAAACTGATCTGCTCAAGCATAACGTAAGATGGCAAATATCTTCACAGATAAAAACTTCTAATTTATCATTAGAAAAGCTTAAGCAAGTTCAAGTAAAGAATTAAGTCGTAATAAATGAATATTAAATGAAAAAAAGATGAGCAAGAAAAAAAACCACCAATTTTAATTCAAGCATAGTCACAACTTGGATAAGAAACGATTCTACGCGGCGCGAATTCGCACGGCGGCAGCATCATATCGGGACATCGGCCAAAATTTACAGTAATCCGCAATAAGTGGGAGGGCGAGCAAATGAGAAAGGGGCGTGGTACAACGCAACGCATATACGCACGCGAAACGAATCGATTTTTGACGCGTTCTTTATGCACATAGCGCAACAACGAATATTTTTAGCCCAGAAAAATCGATCAATAACCAATTGGAATCCACCGATCCTAGAAATTACTCGAAACTCTCTATTACGATAACAGCCAAAAAATAAAATAAGAAAAAAAAACCATTAAGAAAGCAACTAAAACATATGGGGAAATTTGTTGAAAAGCGCTCTTTTAGATTTTCCTCTCAGGTGTTACAATTCGAAGTGAACATTGCATTAACGTGCAGCTAAATATTCACTAAAGAAAAGAATATCGTTATATCCGTTTGCACAATTAATTTCACTAATTGCTCGATATGGAGAAAAGTTTTATTGCATTTAATTTTTGCAAATGCATTTACGAAAATTGGCGAGAAATTCCGACGACGAATTTTACCTTCTTTTCTCTTTGATCGTATCGAGCCGATATATGAGGAAAAATAGAAATATTTTGACGATGCGTTTTCCCAATAAGTTCAAAAACACACCCGAATGATACAACGATTCGACCGTATCATCTGAAAAGTGCTATAGGGTGTTCGCTATTTCTAGGATCACATGTTTGGAAGCTAGATGCCATGAATTCGATGGCATCTACCTAAATAGGCACAGTGTTAACGGAAACACATATATCGATGAATCCATCTTACCATTGCACTTCGCACATTATATATATTAGCGATACAAGAATCGACAAGATGAGGAGCAATATCTGCAAGTGAAGGCTGAAAATGAGGATAAGACTGAGGCATGAGAGGGGAGGTGGGAGAGGAACCGTGTGAAGGGTTGGGGAGGGGGGGGGGGGGTGTCTGTCAGTATATCGCATCGATTCTATAGCAGTTTCGACTATGCATGGATGATTGCTGATCAGCTACACTATCTTTGATGATAAAATTTCATTTTATGTTAGCAAAGGTTTCTAGGCAACGAGCATGCTACTACTTTTAAAAATATCTGATATTTGTAGAAGGAGATTCACCTTGAACGATTCAGTTAATATAATTTCATGATGCCAAATATTGCGGATGTAGATGACCGATCCATGAACAGTTTTGCGGGTATGCAAAACAAAATGTGATGTTTCTTAACGAAAATATATGCAGTAATCGTCGTAATTGCAAAGCAATTGGGAAAGCGCATCAGGAAAGATATGATGACATAAGCCTCATATAAACCTCAATATTACGTGGTTTTGTGGATCAATTCCAGAAAAATGCATTAAAGCCATGTTGTCTATGTACGTATGAATATGTCTGTGTCCGCCGTTGTCTGGCAACTTCAGCTTGAAAACCAGTAGAGCTTAGTCATAAAAATTGATCGATATAATGAGCATCAAGTGTTCATTATGGAAAAATATTCGACATTGACTCATCAACGTCAAGAGGAGTTACAAATTCGAAGGTGGAAAAGATTTGCAGATATTTTGCGGCAGTCGAATTTTCTTACCAAGATGAGCAGGTGAAATAAAAGCGGTAGCTTTGTAAGAAATTTCTATCTATCTGTTGAAATATGGCAATATTATTTAATGTCTTCGTTTTTTTTTTTTATTGATAACTGATGAAAGTGACTAATGCTCAATAGAGAGTGATGCAAAAAGCACATATTGTGCCGGCTTTTTTGGCTCGTTCCTTCATTTGTTTCAAGTTTGTTGGGTGTAACGTGAAAGGCTCGACTGGTGTGAAAGGCAATCCGCCTGAGTGATATTTGTTAGAATTTCTGATGCATCAAAGTTCCACAATTTCAGAAGATAAAAAAATTATAGGTCAAGGTGAACACTGATTAGAGGTTTCTTGAGCTGATTACGGGACATCTTTTACTGCAGGTTACATCTTCGAATTACACAACTCTAGTTTTAGTGGTTTGCGAGTTCAGACTATAAGAAGAAATGCAAACAAGTGCATATATAAATGTGCGCGCATAAGAGCGTCGTCGCTATAAAATGCATTTTAAGTGCAATTTTACAGGTGCACTTTAAATCTCACTAAAAGTGGAAATGATAGAAGATAAGCGAAAAGAGAAACAGCGGTTGACTTTAATATCCCATTATTCCAACAAGTAGGTGAGAAGAGAAAGTGGGCGAGTAATGACTTCGAATTTCGTCAGCAATCAAATCAATCTTCATCCTCATTCACAACATAATAATCTGAAAGAAACCAATGTTTTCATGGCAATATAGGCAGTTTTCCTTCTATAAGCTGCATCAATGAACACTAGGAATGCGTTTTTCATATTACTCTATACTGTTATCATTAAAAATATATAAATACGCAAGTAAAATTAGCATAGTTCATTCTAAATAATTATGGACTTAGCTATATAATGAGGAGGTATAATATCCTGTTATTCTACAAGGAGCATTAGATTCCTTGTTTTGCTCGCATACTTCCTTGTCGACTTCATCAAATGTGAAGCATCGATAACATTAACGTCGCTGACATATTAACAAAAAGGTAGATATTACCTGAGTGATATGCGAGCGATTGCTCAATGAGGCAAATATTGATGTCGTAAATACCGGTCATGCTATAGTCACTGTGGTCAGGCTGTAGGAAGCAAATTTTCACCTATGTCGAACATTGTAATCTTGACTGTCATATAATATTTGTTAGGGCACCGACTTCAGTAGTTGCTTCTACTGATTGAAAGAGAAGAGAGTACTTGTTAGGCTTGTATTATTTGATAACTTTTTCTTGCAATTCCTTTGTCCTTTTTACCTTGATACTAAAACAGTATTTGAAAAGAGTGAATAGCACAAAAAGATTTATTAAGGCAATAAATGAAATTTTTGAATAGGGGAGCGAAGTATGTGATAAAGAGAACATATGTTGGAGAATTTTTTGACCATAATGCTGGAAGAGGAGAATCCAACATGGTCTGATCAGCAGATCGAACCTTGCCTTATAAGCTTGATCTCGAAAATTGTTTACCAAATAAAAAAATCTTATCATATCATTTAAAAGATAGGTCTACTGAAAATTTTTCCCGAGTCATATGCTAACGTTACATTATAAGTAAGTTCTTTTGCCTATTGTGGAGCGCCTACTAGTATGCAAGCAGATTTTTAGCTGAGAAATTGCGCTTTGAGCGAATATAGAATGAATTTGTGGGATTTATGCAATAACGTTTTAATGTATCGTTAATTATACGAATGTGCAAATTTGTATTTGCAAAGCACATTATGACGATGTCTCTGCGTATGTATATGTATGTCTGCATGTGCTTTCAAGATTTCATCCTGAGAATGACGTAAGCTAGAGCTGCGAAATTTGGTGGATGTAACGCTGACTGCGAGATAACCAAATAAATCAACTTTGGAGCAAGTTGTGGGCAAATGGAGAATGGATTTAGCTATTTCTTCCCGTTGATTTGTATGAGGCTAGTGATAGGCCTGATGTCGTTTGGTCAGACATACAGATTTTTCTCTTGTGGCGATTTTTGTCTTAGCAGATGACTGTGCAAACGATTATATGAACACGAATTATCTATGCAAACTCAGATGGCTGATGGCTGATAATTGACTATAGGACTGAGTGTATAAGTCCAATTGAACATGTAAATAAGCTGGCAGATTTTAAACATATATGCAAATGCTCGAAAGAAAGCAGAGACGGAAATCAGCATTTATCGAATAATAGGTTAATGTGAACGTTCAGTTATCTTTTGATAGTTTATGAACATCGATCATGCCATCAGCTCGATTGAAAAAGCGCATATCGTGCCACTCCGTTCCTACTCTCTTTCAACCACCAGTAGAACAATTTTTGCCGCTGCAAGTGTGTATACTCCTTGTCCGTGTATGACTGTTTGTGTCCACATGTGCGCATGTGTCTAAGCGCGCGCATACGCGTAAGTGCATGTATTTATATGCTTATACATATATGTGTGCATGCATCTGTCTGTGCAAGTGGTATATGCGTGGGTGTGCGTCCGCGCATGCGAGTATGTGTTAGTATGTGTGCGTGCATGAGTGCTGAGCATCCACTCGCATATTTAATTAGTACCTGAGTGATCAGATAATTCATTTGGATGTTTTACTAAGGAATCATTTCCAACAGGGTTTCGATTCCGTGACTTAATTGCTTAGAGGACTCAGTATGCTAATTACACTTTTTCATCTTACCTGGACGTTACCTGAATGCGAAATTTCATGCAAATTCATTTTGGTAGGTGAATGGGATGCATAGTACTTAGGGATAAAATCTCTATTCGAAGTGTGCTCTTCCGAAATGAGAGCTTTTTGTCGTACCGTTGTTTTTTTTTTTCACACCTTGCTCTTATTGAGACAATAAATGAGCATAGAGAAAAAGTGAAGATTTTGTATTGCTGAAAAATATCCGAATTCGTGAGGAATTCCGAAGAAAATCGCCAAAGAACGCGGAACCTTCGACCCACTTAGCGATATCTTCATCGCTAAGAGCATTTCTACAACCTATGCTTGAACTTTGCAATACTAAAAGTAATCTTTAGCAACATGTCAATGCCGAGATTTAGATTCTGACGCTGATTTTGTTATTAAATTGATGGCCTTTAATGGTTCTAAATTCTTGAAAAATTGTTAACTCCTTAAATTTGCCGAAAATTTTTTAGGTTTAGTAGAGAGAGTGATTCAGTGTCCTTGTGCTGTGCAGTCTGCTTTTAGTTGATATTGCACATCCAACCGGTTATCCTTACGTTATGGCATATCGTCGATTTGCAGCGATCGTTTTTACCTCCTTTACCTGGTTCTTCGAGAAGATATCAGGATCGGAGTTGCTCGTTCAATATCGAAAGAAACTACCATCATCCTCTTTTATAAGGAAACCTGCAAAGAATGTTATCAAAGACTAAATATGCAGAAGTTTGGCGTGTATAATTTGCGAAATAAAAGATGAAACAACGCTGTAATGCGTTTCAAGACGACGATAGGTCGTACTATATTCAAAGAACTTTATCAATCAGGCGGAAGCAACTTAGTTGCCTAAGTGATAAAGTGATATCTTTTTAAGAAAAACTTTCAGTTATTCAATAACCAAAAGCAATTCGGAAATCACTAAATTATCAATAAAATTTTGATCGTATCAAATTCTCTCTCATCATTCTTGTTCCCGGTCTTTGTGCCAATCTTTCTCCTTCTACTTCCTCTCCTTCCTCACCCATCCAGTCCCTCAATTTAAGTTATTAGATTAATTCATGGGCGTAGATTGATTATCTATTAGTCTATTTTCGCATGCATGCATCACTCACCTCTGTTTAATCCTTCCGGTTTCTGACTTTAATGATCTCATTGCTTTTTTTTAGTAAGAACGACCATTAAGACGAGTTCAACGATCATGAATTATATTATAGGCAAGTGAATGCACTCCAATGTTGCACAACATCGCTATTGAATTGATTTCTTTGCTGCTGACGTGATGTCTATAATGGTAGCCATTAAGCACATACAGTTTTTCAATACTTACCAAGGTGCAAAAAAAGAATTGGGCTTTGTGAGATTTCATTCAGCAAAAATCAGCGCTTTTTTTTTTTTGCAATCTACTTTCATTTATGCATTCCAAATCTTTCTATGAAGAGAGTATTTTGCAACTTTTATTTCATTTACGACATCAATGCCGTTTCAGATTTCCGTTCTATATCAAACTAATTAACAAAAAAGTCGACCATTTAAGAGCGTTCCGTTATTTTTAAATACAAATATACAATTATTGCGGCAGTGCTTGAAAGTAATTGATCCGATGATCTCAATAGCCAAATTGAATGTTATATCAGCTCTTTTTATATAATTCTCCACTTCTTTCAAAAATAATCTATTAATAAAAAATTAGCAAATTGAATTCTTTTGAAGCATCCAAACTGTTTATCACAAAAATTTTCAACGTTGATATCTTGATGAGAAGAGTCTTTCTATGCATTTGCTATCAATAAAGCGGACTATGTTTTTAAAAAAATTTTGCAACTCTATTTCTGAGCTTTCATGGGAATTTTTAAGCGTTTTTTTTGCGAATATCATTTGCAATGGCATCTTGGTGCTCGTAAGTTATTTCAAATTTGAACGTCTACATATATGCTGCTGTTTTCGTCTAAGCAATTGTTCATGCTGTAACAATGAAGTTGGAGAGAGAGAGAGAGAGAGAGAGAGAGAGAGAGAGAGAGAGAGAGATGTATACTATGCATAGTAGTATAACCTCTTTTATCAGATTTTATGTTGACTCATGAAATATGTGCATTTTGCAATATATTTTGCAATACAGCTATGTCTAACACCTGTGAAATTAGAAAAAATCGAAAAAAATGTATAATAATTTGTTACAATATGTGATTTTTATATTTCGCTTACTTTTCACCATCGAATTTCTTAGACGAGGCAATGAGTGATAAAACATTCATCATATTTGATTGATACAATTGGCGCAGAAAACTTCTGCAAGAGAATCGTTGATAAAAGTACTCGACGGACTTCAAGCGGAGAGTCAATTAATGCAAAATTCAGGTAAAATTTACGACACTTTCAAATATCTGCAATTTTTGAGGAAATTCATCGATAAAATCGACAAATGTATACATTTTACCGATTGAACTTCCGGTGTAAAATGATATCTTTAAATGCATATATGTCATTCTGCATTTGATCGAACGATATGAATCAAGTATAGTAAGCGAGATAAGTTCATTATACACTCAAAACTTCCTGCAATTAAAAGGTACTTAAATTGAAACAACTGATTTCGCAGGTAGGCGCATACCACCTATACTTTTGCATATATGCATGCGCATAGGTAAACCATTGCAATGATTCGCTCTACGAATAAAAATTCTGCGCAAAAATCGTTTATGCATAAAACGTGTATTAAAGGGTGCCTTATAGGAGATCAGTGTGCGTGGCCAGGTCAGCTGGAAAAGGATGCCTTTCTGCTGGCATGTTTTGCGTGATGAACGGAGATATTATCTGCAGGTGCATATCGCACTAAGTCCTCTGAAAACTTTTTTAAAACTCTTTATTACACATTGAATTTGCTTGATAATTTCCTCCTAAGACAGCACCCGTTCAACTGTAATCGAGTACATAAGAATGCCTCGATGTAACAAGACCATCCCGTAAACCAAGGCTAATATTTATTTCCCAACAACGTAAAATGGTTTTTTGAAGATTTTTTTGTAACCTCTGAATGAGAGAAACTCAAGAATGGCGGAATTTCAATTCCATAGAGTTTTTGATATTTCCGCTAATAGTAGATGAAAGTTGATAACGCAAGGGATTTATATAGCTTCAAGTCGGTGAAATTTTATGAAATTTACGCAATTATGAAATTTTTTCCATTGAACCGAGCAGTTACTTTTGTACTTACTATCACACAAATATTGTATTACAATTTTTGAATCTGGCTGAAGCAAAGCGCGCTTAAAGCCAAATATACGTACCAAACATGATTGATGGTCAAAACGAGTTAAAGCCAAATAATAATATCGAAATATTTGCATACATTTTATAGACAGGTAAGTTCCAACTTGATAACGATATGATAACAAAGCAGAAATTATCATATTGAAGACTTGTTTAAGTGAACGAATCGGCTGAAATTTACGTGCGTTATTGTGTACATTTTATCATCTAGTAGAGATTCATGAAGATGGTTGCAATAGTAAGATGGTTGGGATAGCAAAAACGCACTAACTACAATCTCGTTTGATATGCGTTTCCAACTTTTTTTGAAGAGTTTTTCAGAACTTTATTGTCGTACTGAAGAATTTTTGACTAAAAATATGCGGAAAACTCTTTTATATAAGTGAGGTTTGAGAGAGACGCATATTGCTTATAAAGTATCTCATCAGTGATCAAAGTGGGCTTATAAATAGCTATAAATTCATGCATATAGATGTAATTTCCTCATTTATAAATGTAGCACTCACTCTGTTCAATTCGTGCGTATTCTCCTCCAAATGGGTTTAAGCAGTCCGGAAATCTCATCGACTAAAATAAAATAAGTGTGTATACGGCATTGGAGATCGACATTTTAAATGCTGAAATCTCGCCTAGGCACTAGGCAATTTTATCTAATGGAAAAAAAAACGTTCCCCGAATAGCGAAGTTCGAAGAAATTTAGAGTGTCTGTAAGCCCAGAGAAAATGAGTGATCTCCTATATACTAAAAAATTATTCGGTGATGTTCTGCATAAAATAGATATGCATAAAGACTAGCGCAATATATGAAGGAATTATTTGCCGTTTTCATTAATTACTAACTGCCTACGAGCCTCGTTGGTTACGCATAGCAGAAAGCAAAAACACATATTCTCACAACTTGTATGGTACGCTTCCACATTTACCTTTCTTCATCTCGCGAATTTCGATCGGCCACCATTCGGGGGAAACTCGGGCGAATGGGACTGGATGATAGCACTAGCACTAGTCGAAACCTCGAATAAAGTATCAAGAAATTTTTGGCCTCGATTAATAATGAGATCAAAGAAAGAGAAGCAGGAGGTTATTTTCCACGCCAAACGAACCTCATACTTTTACTGTTGTCAATTGAAAGCGCTATAAATGGCATAATTTGCTGTATTCGTCAATGTGGGCTCTCTACTAGTTTGAACATCCTTTAAAAATTTGCTAATCCGATATCTTCTGGTCCGCAGTTCGTAGGTTTGTCGTTCCTATAGCTCACGTTCGCACCTGTACATGAATAGCTAGAGGTATTCAATGTTTGTTTCTGTAAGTTCAAGCATTTGGTAAACCCTCATCGAAATTTAGTTAACACTACAAGCGGAAGTGCGTGATTTAGAGGTACTCGTTACCTTCAAAAGTACAATTGTAAAAGAGGACGTCTCTATAAACTAGAATCCGCTAACTGAGTTGGATAATAAAAATACAACTGCAGAAACTGGCCACTGATTTACGTGTCATAAATTAGTGCTTCGTTGATGCGCTACAATTATTGAAGACAGTCTTTTCTGTGAAGGAAAGAAGTCCTCTCCACAATTGCATCAAAATACTCAGATGTTACGATGTTTAACGTTTACTTTCATGATCCTCCTATGTTGCACGTTTTTCATATTCTTAAACGTCTATACCTCATCGTTTCAAAAAAAAGCTCTTCAATTCAATAAATCGATTGATCATTTCTTGGCAAAATATCTCTATATAATCAAGAAGTTTAATTTCAATCAAGAAACGGCATTATGCAAATTGACGAACAATGAATAGACAATGGAAGAATTATCGAATGCAACAACAAAATAATAAATATGCAATATTAGATGAAAAAGTTTTTCACTCAGAATTCATGAATAAAATTTGAGCTAAAAAAATTTTACATTCAAAGAATGTGGAAAATTTCCCAAATCTCAAATTTTCCCATTCCAGAATTCTCTTATCCGATGTTTATTATTCTTTCAACAATTCGATTCCCTTAATTTATTCAAATTTCACTGCTCAACTATTTACAGTTAATTACATAAACTCCCAATGAAAATTTATATTCGTTTGCAAATAAGTTGTTGACAAACATGGAGAATCCATAGTTGATTGTGTTACAATTCGATTTGCAATAATGCAATTATACTGCTGCAGTTAGAATTGGAAAAATCGACCACATAGTGCGCAAATATTGCAATGAAGAAGTGCAACAGCTTTGTAACTGTGAATTACTATATTGCAGTTGAAGAAACTATATGCAAATTTGTATCGTAATCGCAGTCATATTCATGCAGCGATCAATCCTTTACATATCTTTTTTTTTCGAATATATTTTCGAATTTTCACGTAAATCTTAGAAAGTCACCTAATGATATTTTGGTGAAGACGTCCTGGAATTATGCCTTTATGATTCGATTTTATTACCGACTTAAGAGAATTAGTTGAGACAGGTTTCTATGGATGAATCGAATCTGTTGCTTAGTCGAGACACGAAACTTGCGGTGTGTATTTTGATTGTGCTCGATCATCGCTGTATCACTGTGCGATCTTTGAAGTGTCTTGATATCCAGCTTTTTAAACTCTCTAATGCAATTTCTCGCACTCAAAACACTGGAGGACATCTTGATAAGGTTGCTTTCAATTTCCCATTGTCACTCATAGTTATCCCAGCAACAATCGACGAATCAAACCGCTTCAACAAGCACATCGATTCAAAAGACTAGATTCTTCAATTGCAAAGGCATTGATTTTAGTGATGTGTTGAAGCAGATGAGGTACAACTCCCCCCCCCCCCCCCCCCCCCTTCCTCCCCTCTTGCCTTTGCTTGCTGAGCGGTGGCTGACCTATGAATAACTTTGATCCGATTTGAATGAGTTCTTATCATACGTTAACATTGATAGATGTTTAAACTTGCTCTTTTATTTGTTTTCTCAAATGCTTAGGTCTAAATTGAAGGTAGACAAATGAGTAGAGAAAATCTCTAGGTGGTCTCTAACACTTGAGAAAATTACTTCGTCGGTAAGCCACGAGTCCTTGTTGCAGCTAACAAACCAAACAAAATACTTTCTAAATTTTTCTCAATCTTATGATATAGGAAGTTCCCATATAAGTGAAAATACTATCATCAATGAAAGATCAGCACATTTTTGATAACTACGTAACAATTTCGTTTCATCTACTTCGTTGATGTGTGTGAAATGAATACGGTCATATGGCGTTATGCCACTATGCGTTATGCAATATGATCAGCAAAATAAACGCGACGCGTCTTAAATGCGTGCGTATGCCGTTCCTCAACTATTAGTGAAGCGAGATAAGTGCATATTGGTTGAGGAGGGGGTCGATGCAGGCAAGCAGACAACAAGAGTAGGGACCATCGAAATAACAACGCCGCAAAGAGACGAGCATATTTCAGGTGAAATTTGAGAAAAGTTGAAATTTAATTTCAAAACAGTTTTTTTTTTCAAATATTTTTCGATGGATTTTTATTAATGTTATAATTGTTGTATAATTAAGAAATTTGATGAGGCGCTTGTTTATTTCATTGATGGCGGCATAGCGTAAGTGGAAATGCACTGAAAACAACACTAAAATGAAGCTTAAACATAGCCAATAAGTCATTTTGCTATCCGTGGAATAATTTATCGAAAATTTTTGAGATATGATAATATAAAGGTAAATCTTTCATTACTCATACCTTTGCTTTGCGTTCACATTGATAGCTAACTTTTTCAGCGTGGACAAAATTTTTCTATTCTAAAGGAGCATTTATAGCATTCTTTAAATTAAAGTGAATTCATTCCCTATGGCACTAAAGAGTGGTTGAATTTTTTTTTCTGTGATGCTGCTTTTCAATATTTTTGACGCCTATTTTATTTTCATTTTTCAGTTTTCTTGATTTTTCGAAGATGCAAATATTTATATTGCATTGCACGGCATAGCTTTTTCTATGAAGTATTTTCCTCAGCACGCCTAATATTGGAGTGCACCGCATTAATCATCTAACTATCGCCGATAAAATCCTACTCAAAATTTCACACCTTGATTTTCGGTGCGTTGAATAGTAAAAACATTAGTCGTTCTCCTTTTCTACACACTTACTCGTTTTGCAGGAATTGCCAAGATTTCCTCTTAAAGCCTGTCATAGGCGGATTTCGAATCCGGGAATCCTCACAATCTGGAATCTCAAGCGAAATTTCGATTGTCTCGATATCATGAAAGCTTCAAATTTCGAAACTAGAAGATTGAGGGCTTAAGAGAAAGTTTTACGTTTGCGAGCTTGGAAGACCGAGAACGGTAGTGGAAATCTCTGGATTGTAGTTTGATGCCCTCTCCCCATCTAATCCTTGGGATCCGGAAGATTTTCCGAAGGTGACGCGATCATTACAGTTTTCAGTAAAGAGTATGAATGTCTTTATGGATAAAAACAAGTATGGTGCAGGCGAAAACATATATTTGCATGACCAATGGTCATTCGCCTTCATACTTTGATATTCACCTCTTAGGAATAATTTCTATGATCAGGTGGTCGCCGAATTTTTTGATTCTAAGCCTATGGTTATTGTACGTCTTCTTGAATACAATTGTCCACGAATGGCTAATATTCCCAAGGAACCTTATGCTTCGAACACGTTTATGAAGAGCAATTTGTCGCCTGTGGTTGTAATTGAAAAAAGTCCGACTCGTTTTTTCCTTGCTTCCAACTGGCAAAAATGGTCACCTCCTTCCATCCCACCCCCCCCCCCCCCCTCCCTTCTTCCCTCGCTCTACTTATCGAAATTTTGTTCTCATATCGCCGGATGGTCCTTCCCTTTCATTTTTCCTGACAGCTCAGCAATTTCATTGGGGATTTTACAATTCTTGGCTGAGCTGATGATGAGTGGCAAGGATAAACCAATAGGTCAATGTATTCCACCGCTTGACAGGAGGGGATGAAATTCGTGAATGACTCTTTCCCTTATCAATCGTTCGTGCATTGTCCTTAAATATGGCCACTTCTGTTTAATGGATCAAAATTTTGATCGTTTTGCAACTATTGAAACGTATCTTTCGCGCATTTGTACTCTCATAGCCTTATTACCTTAAGAAATAAGATCTGATAACTTATTTCTATTTTATTCATTATGTATACGTGTTTAAGCAATACGTTTTCTTTTGTAACGTTAGTTATGAATAATTAAATTATATTTCAATTATATTTGAAATTGCAACTTATTTGTAATTATATTTGTTCTTATATATCTTATTTGAAATGTTCTTTTATATCTTCTATATTAAATGACGCAAAATTTAAAGTCTAAAAACGAGAAAATTACAACTGAATAATCTAAGTTAGATCCTCGAAGAAAAGAAAAAATTCCAACAGAATTTTATTGAAATGACCCATTTAGTTCGAGAATGAGAGCGTAATGAATTGAATTCTATAATCACTCGGAAATTTCGAAAACAATAAATCAGAAATTATGAAATGGAAATTCAAATCTTATATTATAAATATAATAGAAATTATAATAAGAGTATTGAAATTTCATTATGCAATGATTTAAAAAAAAAATGATGGAAATGAAGCGTTCGATATTGAGTTTCATTAATACAATCACATCGGAATGATGGCTCGCAAATTTTTGGTTCTCTTCACTATTGTGAATGCTCTTTGTTCGTCATTGCAATAGGAAACCCTTAACGGTGTCAGAAGCACTCTAAAATATCATTTGCAATCATTAGCGTGCAGAAAAATTTCATATGAAAGCTTTTCAGCATTTTAGCGAAAGATTACTAAGTTGCAAGAGTGTCAAGCTTAAAAACTTGCAACTTATGAAAATTTTTGAGAGCACATCAAAGAGCATTGAACATACAAAACGCTTTCTAATATGCCTATCCATCTATGAGCATGCATCATTTCATATACGTGAAGTTCCGATGAATGCCTAATAGCCTAGATCTTTAGAGCTTTGCTATCCTTCTCCCCTCATTCCTTCTCCTCACTCATCCGCCGTATCTTTCCAGATCAAAATATGCAAACTATAGTTTATGATGAATACTGCGCCTTATTCTTCTCTCGATCAATGAAGCCTCAAGGCAGATGGACGCTGAAATCAAAAATCCTCTCGTTCGAGAGGGGAGGGGACGATGATTCACCTGACTTGGTCACGGGGAAGCTTCCGCCTATCGATTGTCATGGGGTTTTAAAAGCTTCTCATATCTCGCTTCGGGGAATTATCAACTATAGTGCATCTTATTTTGTCAAATATTTACGATTCGACTGGTCGAAAATCAGTTCTGCATGAATGAAGTAGTATTTAAAATTTTCAACAACCCTTCCAAGGTAAAGTTTTAGGCAGGTTGTTATGAACAATTAGATTTCAAGCTCAAGTTTTCGAAAGGTTTTTATGAATAATTTAGCCATTACTAGTCATCCGAAGTGTTGAGCGATTTTCTTAGAGATTAAAAAAAAACATCATTGACGACTTATTTCATCAGCATATGTAACCGATATTTTCTATACATGAAATTTGCTTATTATTCTCTACAGTCTATCATCTTGCACTAATCAATAATAATTTGTTAGCAATTTATTGAATCATTTATACTAATAGAGTTTATTTATCATGCTCCCATCAATTTGAAGATTTTTGATAAATATGATATGATAGAATATTAGAATTTAGGATGCTTCATTGAGGATGTGGAACTTTCTAGCGTCGTCGTATTTCGAAAGAAGACATTAGGAAAACATTAACGAAAATATTAAGATCGGTCGATATTCGTGTTCGCTTCAGGCTATCTTTAAGACAACAAATGAGGTGAATTCCACTATAGGTTAGCCGTGTTATGTAACGGGCAAATAGGTTAGATAGGTGCTCATGTAATGTGCCCATTGCGTGATACTTGCATGAACTATTGCAGATGACAAGGGGTGTTTTTTTTTTTGTAAATCTTGTGGAGGTCAGATATCTCGGGTAACTCAACCTATCCACGAAGGAAACCTATTCCTTTGATAGTAGTGGTGTTTATTTTTAATTATTGTTAATTCCACTTCAAATATCACTTGAAAGAATTTCTATTATTGGAGGAGAAGTGTATTCATAGAATTTTGAAAATATCTTTCCCGGAGCGTAATTCCCATACACAATTCTTCCTTTGTCTTTCTTATTCTCCTTATCCAAGTCTTCATTTTTCCTCATTATTCGCCTTAAGCATAACAGTCCGAAGAGGAGGTAAAGAATCGTCCTATAAAGATTGCTTCAATATGCATTCACTCAAAATTATGCCGTTACATCCGATTTGCTACGACAATAATTAAATAAATGAAAAATTGCATCTGAAGAACTTTTAGGATGTATATGTTGCCAAGCATTTGCCTCATCGAACAATCTTGCATTAGGCGTTTAATTATAAATAGCTTATGCAACTTGTATGAAATGGAAGAAAATTTTTTTCTTTTTTTATTTAACGTGAAATGAAAATTCGATTGATACAAAATGTGATTACCTTAATTTCTAAACTTCCGCCGAATTTTCTAGCTCTTGATTTAGCGATTACCTATTTAGTAATGTTACCTTTGGCAGTTTCTAAACTTACTTCAAATTCCATAACTCTAAACATAATACATCCCGTATTTCTTCTAGGTTTTTTTTTTCAACTTTGATTTTAATTGCTTCATTTTCCTAAATTCCCTAACTTCGACTATCGTAACTTCTAAACTTCTAAGGAATTTCCTAATTCTAACCTCAGTAATTTCCAAATTTCCACAAAATTCCATACGGCTAGCTTTAACGATCTCTAAATTGCCATTAAGTTTTATAAGTTCGATCGACTTTAGTGAGTTCCAAATCGAAGTACCACATATGCATAGATATAAACAAAGTATAACGTTGCTTTAATGTTGAATTTATTAAAATTTGATAGCTTTGTGGAAAAGTTCCCCAACAATCTAGCATCATTAAAGCTTGACGTTCGCAAGGGAATTGAATTGGCTATTTGCCATTGTGGCAAGCACACTTGCAATATGAACCAACGTTTTTCTTAACCCCACTCGGCAAACAACTATCGATCGCAATTCGTCTCATAGCTAGCATACTCGTTACTTTTTTCTTTTCGTTATATTTTTTAATTCTTTGATAATGGCAAGAAATTCATTGAGTAAATAATATAGTATCGAAAATGAGTGATTTTGCAGAAAAAAATCAGAAAAAAATTTTTTGATATTTTTAATATTTGGTTTTTTTTTAATTATTATTTTTTCTTTGCATATAAAATATCTGCATGAATAAAAAAAAGAAAATTGTTTTTCGCTAATATTTCATGAATTATTTGCATCGAATAAGAAACTATTTTTTATGCAAATTTAAATGCATTTGATGGAGAATATATTTACGCATATGAATATATCTTTATATTTTATCGATTTGTTTGATTGGATTCAACTTGATAAATTCGCATGAGCGATATTCGACGATTTTAATTATAACTATGCTATCGTCAAATATATCAGCTTTATGGACTACCCATCAAGTTGGGATCGCAGTGACAGTAATTTAGAAAGTCCTTATGAATTTGCATTTTTCCATTGCATACAGATAAAGTTGCTGAGATTAGTTAAGTAATGAGTGGATTATTGAGCGAATCTTATTGCCCGTTGGTGCCTCAAGAAAGTGGCTGCTGCAGCAAGCCATGAACACCTATTATACCAGCTAGCCAGCCTGGCGCGCTTTTCCAATAGTTTTCACTAGCATCTGCACCACTGAGGTATTTTTCTAAACTAAAATAGACAGAAATCGTTTAAAAAAAACCCGTAGCATTTGTGGGATTTTAAAGAATAAACAATTGTGGTTTAAAGAATTAAACGTCGTTAAACAATTATGGTTTAGTACACATTAACTAACGGAAATGAATGGGTGATATGATTTTCAGTTATTCTTAATCAAAATATTACTGGAACATTGAATACTTTTTTCGCTGTTTTTCTTTGAGAGGTTTTTCTACCAACAACAGTTGCGAAAGCAGTGCAAAAACCTTTTCCTCGAAAACGTCTTTGAATATATTTGGTGCATTCCCGTGAAAGTAACTGCATTTAAGCTTTGTAGTTCTAGCTTTATATTTTAAGCCTTAAGCTTTAGGCTTTAAGGTTAAATTAGCTTAAAACTCCAACTTGTTCTATTATTAGGCTTTACATCGCACAGGTTGATGGAATATTTCATCAGCTATGAAGCGATACACCGTTTACTTGATGAGTTTAATTTTATATTTGTGGGTAGCGTTGTATGATTACGTCATTTACACAAATAGGTAATTCAATTCATTCAGTAAATCATCACCAACTATTTCGTTCATCAGACGCGTTTTGTTTCGACAAAAATTCGCGTTTTTTTTTTCGACAGGGCGACTCGCGCTTCTTCCCGACAATGATTCCATTCAAAATTTTTTTCACACGTTTTTTCTTTGCAAGTAATAAATGCTATGGTATTTGTTGAAATAATGAGTGGACCGGTTGATCTATGCATTGTATATGTCTAGATTTTATTCCTTTTTCATGCGTGAAGACCGGTTGGTCTATTTTTATTCATTCGCCTTTTTCTCTTTCTCTCTTTTACTTCATTCGTTATAGATTAAAGATTCTTTTTCTCTCTCTCTCTCTCTCCTCTCTCTCTCTCTCTCTCTCTCTCTCTCTCTCTCTCCATCTATCTACTGATACGGTTAAAAAATCTTAAGATGCTCATTATCTTTAATTACCAGTTTTTGATTTTATGCTCAAAAACAATTCACAAGTTTCGTTTTCGAGTAACTCTATATAAACGCATATTTAAGAAAATGGAACAATGCGCCGGAGAATGGGCACGATATGTGCTTCTGTAGTCCTACTCGTTAGTGGAAACACTTCACATATAACCAACCAATCACTTAACATGCAATAATGAATTCATTTCCTGCTTATGCAAGTCATTCACAAAAAAAAAAATCGTTTTTGCATATGTTTTACACCATTCGATTAATTATAAAATTAAAAGCTGATACAAAGTGACATACGCATGACAAAATGATCTATAAAGTGATCTAAAATCGTGATCTACATAATCCTGGCCGAATTTCTTCAGCACTTATAGATTTGTAAAATTAACATGAAGAGAAATATTCAAATATATGTTGATCAAAGAAAATGAAAGAGCGCATATTGTGCCAACTTCTTTGATGCCCTTTTTTCATTATTGCTTCTCTTTTGTTGAAACAATATGCTATGCTTTAATCTCATAATTTTTCTATAATATAATTTATATCGATTCCATAATTTAGCTCCAGCAGTATGATAGTAGCCTAGGATCTTTTGTATTGTCTCAGCGATAGGTGCAGTCTTGTTTTGGATACCACTATTGTTTATGTGGAGTGTTGAGTTTTTTCAGGCAATCGGTATTGTCTTAGCCGATAAATTATTTTAATGTGGTTTTTTGATGTCTCAGTGAAATATTGGCGAAATGTTTGGGGGATCTCTGCCTATTATAGGCCATAGATTTCTTGTCCCGTTCCTGAGTGGTTCTTTTAAAAGGTTATATTAGTATGCTGATGCTTTACTTATTTCTTGTGGAGCTCTTTATCCGGAAGTGATGATCTCATCTTGGTTTATGTTGACGAGTGATCTACGTCAAAAGTGATCGGTTCTGATCAAATCAGTTTTTGTGGTCGCAGTGATCGTGGTTACCATATGTAACAATTTGTATGCTCATACTTGTTTGATCTTGATGTGGTATCTCCCTCATGTGGTTTATGATCTCCCCACGCCTTCAGGGCCGTAGCCGAAAATATAAATAGGCTACGGTCTTGCTTGTTAGTCAGTGTATGTATTCGGTAGTCGTCGTCGTGTTGCTCCTATGCCCGGCCACAGTTTAATTTGGTGTATTTCTGTTTAAAGTGTCGATCAACTTCAACTATATCTTGATTTATTTCCTTTTCTAAATCACACGCCTTATTGGTGACTTTTACTAAATTAGTGTACATCATTTGCAAACTTGACATTTCGTCCTTTAGATTATTCGCCACATGTATGATGGAAGTAGGTATTATTATTCTATTATACAAATAAGAGGATATGTAATGCTTCACTGTGTGGAATATCAATTTTGACGTGTTTTATATTAGGATGTCATCATGTTTTGGAATCTAATTGTCGAATTTCTTCGCCACTTTTCAATTCAGAAATAAGGATGTTCGGCAATATGAAAGTATAGTTCACGAGAATGTCACTGCAAAAAGTTTTCGCGGATTCATATATAATCTGAACTATGTAACTTGTCTGTTGCGTTTTTTTGTCCAAAATCGTTTTAATTTCGCCGTCTTTAGTTCGACGTATCATAACGTATTTTAAAATTATTGAAGATTTTTCTAATATTCTGTTTTATTCGATAATTTCTTATTCAATTCGGCGTAACTTATCATCAGCTTATAGTTTTCAATTGTTTCCTTATGTGTCAAACTTAATGAATTCAATTTTTAATTGCATTCATTTTCGAGTGATGAGAATATGGAACAAATTTTTTGTTGATATCATCTTAGCAACTAGTATTTTTGCATTCATTCATCTCTTAAAGTATTCCGATCATCGCTTAAAAATCGATGAGTTTAAATTTAAATTGGCACGTATTTTTTGATAATATGAACGCATGCTTGTGTTCGTTTTGTTTTTCTTACTTCAATGGTTTGAGTATTCGTTTGCAAATAAAATAAAGATTTCACGACAACAACATATTTTAGTTTATAAGCTAGTTTTTTTTATATTTCATTGCTGTATAGAATTTTTTCGATGATTTCGATTAGTAGTGTGGTGATTATTGATTATTGAATATCGAATATTGTGTTGGGTGATTTATTGAATATTGAATTCGGTGATTATTGAATATTACTTACGGAGGGTGTATTGGAATGAAGGAATATAGTCGAGATGGCAATTATTATTTGCATATTTACATGTTTCAAAAATATGCAAATGCCTGTTAATTGAATGATCAGTCTAAGCTATTTCATCGTTCAGAAATTCTTACGTTTTTCTTAAATATTGCTGTTGCCTATATTAGTTTCAATTCCTGAGGTATCTACTATGCGTCTAAACGATGCAATGATGCAATGATGCAATAGAAAAGTGAACAATGTCGTGACATCAGCTTATGCTTGCTAAGTTTCAGCATTTTAGCACAAATTTTGTCCGAATTAAAGAACTTTATTTGAGCTCATCGTTTGTAAATACCTATGCATTTAATCGAATATTAGCAGGCCTACTTTCAATTGCAATTCAGGTGCTTTATTTCGCATTTCAAAATATCCTCCTTGGATTTGATCGATATTCTATCGCCACTAAGCGATTATTGAGGCACACCCGAGATAGCATTTTCGTTTTTTTTTTTTGTTTAGCCTATAACATTCATTAAGCTGTTTTTATATTCCTTGAAATCTCTTTCATAGTTACGAACCATACCGTTCATATGCTCAACTTTTTATTCATTTGATATGCTGACAATAAAATTTCTAATGTTTGGCGTTTCTTTTAATATGTCATTTCGAGAATTCACGTATGTTTCTCTGAATGTATGAATTTTTCTCTCTGAATATCTCTAAATATCTCATTTATCGCCTTATCGCTGCTGGTAAAGATCTAATTCTTTTTTTTTTTCATTGCAACAAGTACACATAGTGAAAAACTTCTTTATTTCCGTACAAATCTGCTCATTTGTTCCATCAACCTTTTTATATAGAATCTTTGGACGGAGCCTATCCAATTGAACTTCATCTTGTTCCAATTATATTGACTTCCTGTCTTTAATATTTAGTATTCACTGCAATATTTTTCGTAAGCAAGCTGAATTCATCGAGTGTAGAGAATGATTTTAGGGAATTTTCAAGATTGTTGATTAAAAACTACTCTACTATTCACAAATGCAGGAAAAAGAAATTAAAAAATTTCAGCACTGCTTCTGAATGAATACTTCAAAGTTATTACTGTTGACGATTTAATAGTGGTTATAGGCGATGTACATAAAGAAAAACACGTTTTCGATGCCTAGCAGGCAATCGTAGCAATCGTTGTTTGCTGCACAACTAGGAGGCTGTCTTGTTGTTCGTCTAAATGGGGAAATTCGCTCGTTGCTCGTACAAGATGATCGCAACGAACATTAAGCAATGTCTATTTGGGTATCTGGATGGCATATCTGCTGTATTTCCTATGTTTAAAGCTTATTTCTGATAAGCTTTTTTTTGAAAGTATATACTTCGTTTCTCTCTAAAATTTAACAGCTGTTAAGAATCATTTCCTATATAAACTCTCCTACCTCCTTCTTTTCCTCATCGCTTGTTTATTCTGCTATCGCCTTTTCTTTAGCGCAACTTTTTTTTTTCTTCATTCATGCATAAAATATTCTGCAGATATGATAGAACATAACGGTTATGGATTCGCTATCGATCGTGGCGGAACTTTTACGGATGTTTATGTTAAAAAACCGGATGGTTCATGTAGTGCACTGAAATTACTCTCCGAAGATTTTGCCAATTATCGTGATGCTCCAACCGAAGCAATTAGAAGAATCCTAGAAGAGGAATTACGTATGAAAATACCTCGAGGTTTACCCATACCGACGGGTAACTCATATATCTATTTTTTAATCTTTGTTTTATTATAAGTTTTGCTATCGTAACATCTTCCTATCATGATAAGAGGCTTGAACGTCTTTTTCTTTCACGCCAGAATTTAGTAATATAGTTGAAACTATCGTTGATGAGGTGATAGTTAAAAAATTGTTTATCTCCACTTGCGCAGAATGATTTATAGATGTGAACGATGGGAATTTCGTTTACCTGCAACAACGGGGTGATGTTTTTTTTTTTTGTGATTTTATCTGATTGAATTGAAGCGTAAAGCCTGAAAAGAATATAGTAGAGATTGTGATTATTGAGTGCATAAGAAAATTCGGTATCTACGAATAAGGATCTTCCGAATGTTTATGTCTAATTTAACGATCACTGGAAGTAAAGAAAAAAAATCCTTACTTTAGCCATACGCAATACTTTGAAATTGGTTAAGTCTATCTGCGCTTTTAATATTTGAAATATTAATTCAGCTGTGAGATTAAAAGTTGTAGAAAAGATTTGAATTTTAGATAATATTTCATGGATCAGAATGGGAACGACAGTCGCAACGAATGCGCTTCTTGAACGAAGAGGCGAAAGATGCGCCCTTTTGATAACAAAAGGCTTCAAGGTACGCTTTATATATATATATATATATATATATATATATATATATATATATATATATATATATATATATATATATATATATATATATATATATATATATATATAAGATTTAGATAATATTTCATGGATCAGCATCATAGCGAGTGTTTTATAAGCGTGAAGTTTATTGACAAGTCGAGTTTCCCATTTAGCACCTCAGATTGTTTAAGTTGATAGAAAATAAGTAAAAATTTGAAATCGTCGGATATTTTTCCTCTTGGGTCTTTGAAACGGTGTTCAGTTAGTGTTGCATATTTATGAATTATATTATAGTCGGAAATATGAGTGTGATGCTTTAGTTGAGTTAATACTTAATACCTTTCTGCGAAAAGATCAACGGAACGAGTGCTCCATGTGAAGCAATATCCAGAGTAATTTTATATTCGGCTCTCTCCATTATTTTGTTTTTTATTTATTTTATTTTGTTTATTCGTTTATTTTCGTTTTGAAGAAGTTGATCGTTTATAGGATTTGTTGTATATCGGCAATCAGACGCGACCAAAAATTTTCGAATTCGACATTCGTATTCCAGAGGTACTCTATGAGGAGGTTATCGAAGTGGACGAAAGAGTGCTTATTGTCCAGGATGCATGTCAACTTAATCTTGATTTACCAAAAGATGAAACAGTTAACTTTGAGAAGGTGAGCTTTTAGCATGTCTGTGGGACACCTATATGATTTTTCAAAATTTCATATACTATTTTACTATGAAATTGCTATGTAATGATTTTGCTTTCTGATTGGTCGATATAAGTTTAATAAGTTGTATTTGAATTTATGCAATAAACACTCATTTATATCAAGAAATTTAAAGGTGACGAATATTTGCTTTAGATTCATAAGCGTATCTCTAATACTTAGGCTTATTCTTTTCTTCCTTTTTTTTGTAATTTCAGGTTTTCATCGAAAGGGCTATTGACGAGAGCGTTTTAACGGAACAGTTGAAACAACTTCGCTCCAAAGGAATTCACTCATTAGCGATTGCTTTCTTACATTCTTATAAGTATGCATTTTAAAAATCATAGCTTTTCAACTCGTCCACTGTGAATATAACTCAATTGACTACTCGAGAAAGAAATTAAATTTTTTTTCGGGAATGACTTGTCCCTATTTTCATCAAAAAAAAGCTAAGATGCTTACAGTAGCAAACATTGCAGAATTGTGCTTTTTGGATTAATGATAGGCATCGACGCTCTAAAATTTATGTGAGAATGACGCGAATTACATTTATTCATTAAAGAAATAGGCTCATTGATCGATGCATCGATTTACTTGTTAAATATTATCATCATTATTGCGAGAAATTCAGAGAAGTAACAGATGTGAAATGAAATTCTAATGCTCTAATAATTTAATTTTAAGTTAGAAAAATTTCATTCTTAAGATGGGCTCATATAGTGAAAATTTCTACCATTTTCATCGCTTGTTATGGTTCACAAGTCGCTCTTTTGTACAGCAGTTATTATCACCTACTCATTTAAACGTTCATCAAAAAGGTACTTCTAATAGGTGTAAATGTGAAATGCTGTTTTGCTGATGAAAACGCTGCTACGGAAGAACCACCAATGTTGGTGCTTAAGTGGAATACCTGTTGACAGGTTGTTTTATTACCATCCTTGCATACTTGCTGGCATATTGTTTTACTGCAGTCCATTCTGTTTGATTCTTTCAGAAGTATGAACTAGAAATGATAAAAAAAAGGTTTTCTTCGAATTTCAGCATATTTTTCGATTTTTTTTTCTTTTAGATATCCAAACCATGAACGACAAGTCGGCAGGATAGCAGCAAAAATGGGTTTCTCAAATATCTCTCTCTCAAGTGACGTTATGCCTATGATAAAAATTGTTCCAAGAGGCTATACAGGTATAATTTTGTGAACGCTTAGTTTCGATGCTTTTTTTGCCCACTAATAATGTTCAAGTATCGGTTAGGATTTTTACTGATAGTGGAAGCGATCTCAATAATTGAGGAATTTTAAAGAATTGACTAATTGAGATAACATTAGTTCAGGATGAATTATTTATCCTGGAAAAATTTTATAGTGCCCTTGATGGAATAATTAAACCAATCAAAAGTTGTTCTTTTAAATTTTTCAAATATTTCCTCAAATCATTCTGATGAAATATTGTAGCGCTACAAATATATTGAGAGCAATCTTATTATAGCATGTGCTGACGCATATCTGACGCCAAAAATTCGAGAATACATCAACAGTTTTAACGCGGGATTCGCGAATAACCTCGATGGTGTACGTGTTGAGTTCATGCAAAGTGACGGAGGACTTTGCCCAGTTGAAAAGTACAGTTATTATGCTTTTATTTGTTAGGATGTATTACGGCAAGGATTCACTAGGATGTTTGGAAACAGTCGAAGGGGTTAAGTGGTAAATGGCATCATATCATGATGATGTGGATGTATACGCATGGTTCACTTTTGTTTATCTTACGGCAAATAGCTCAGTTTCGCTGATATTACGAAGAGATTTGCGTAATGTTTTCAACGAACGATGTTTGAACCAGGGCAATAACGGATATTTCCCATTTTTTTAAAATATGGTACCACCTAAGAGAGCAATGATCCGTCAGTTGTTGAGTATATTCGACAATTCCACGATTTTTAAAAGTAGTAATTATAGAAGTACGATCAACTTTTTTTTTTAGCTGTTAGTATATTAGAGATATTTTTTTAGCTGTCGTTTAGGAAGAATTGAGATACCATACGATTACTTGGCCTGGGGCGGTCCTCAAACTGACCGGTCAACAAGAGGTGTTGAACTCAGCGCCGGAAGAACTCGCGCGCGTAGAGCACATGGATACATCTATCTCTTTTTGAAACTGATGAAGGATAAAGCCAAGAATATGGGATATGAGAGAATAGGGAATGAACCAATATACGTGGAGAGCGATCAACTCACTATGTCTTTCACAATGGCAATGAAACTGCATTTCTTTAAAAACGCGTTGTCGCTTTTAACCCCCATTACATTCAATATTCCACTTGAGGAACATTTCAAATTATTAACAACAAAAAAATATTTGTTCCATATGATTAGACTAAAAACACTAAGAAATGGAATTTCCTTTTTGAGTATCCGAAAATAGAACGATATTGATTCGATGAGAAAAAATTATAGCGATATTTTCAACAATGAAGCTGATAGCGATCACTTAAACACTTCCAATATAGTTTAGTAGGTTAAATTTTGCACTTTTAATTTCGAAATTATCTATTCTAAACGTTTCCTCTCATGCTGTTTTATATGAATATTTGGATTGATATATTTTAGCAATAAAATGAAATATTTATAAATTAAAAAATATACGCGATATTTTTTTATGAATTATATTACATGTTCTGCATTTTTCAAGTAGTTTCTAAATTAGTATATCGAAACGAGAGCTTTATCTTGTCGAAATCGGTCGAAAAATTTTCTTCTCTTCAGCGTGAAGCTGTTCATCGTCGCGACCATTTTATTAGTTTGCTTGCTTAGAAATGTTTTGCTCAAGAATCGTAATAGAGATGTAGGATTTCACATCATGGATATTTGTTTTTAAAGTTAGACATCAGGGAGTTAATCAATTAGGTGGATCATTTATAAACACAATGGAAAGAAATGATCCAGAACAGAATCACAGAGAAATGTGGGTTTGAAGCGGAAGCTATGAGACACTGGACCTAGGTGAAGGATACACAAATGTATTTTCTTAGGTACATTTTTTTAAAATTTTTCCTCCGCTTTAAAGAAAAAAAATGTTCTTCTTAGGTTCTTAAAATATTGAAAAACAATAGTTTCTCTATTCGAAAACTCTTCCGATCTATTCTTAGGTTCTTTGGATCGCGAGCAATAATGTCGGGACCAGCAGCCGGTGTTGTTGGAGTTTCGTTGACAGCTTTCGATAATTTAACAAAGCAGCCGGTGATCGGATTCGATATGGGCGGAACATCAACTGATGTAAGAAATTTGCTGAAAATTTTGTGTGTACAAATTTTGCCCAAACGTTTATCCTTCTGGAATTCTCCTCACTAAGCGTTTAATCAATGAGCAGATCTTTCGTTTTGTCAGTATCTCATCCTATGTCACACATCGGTTTTCAGAACATATCGGGTACTTGAATCGGGTAGAATATCAGATTATAAGGGGAGTAAATCTGAGGATGAGATGTCTCTAGCTAGAAGTACCAAAAGTCTATTGAAACTTGCTTCAACAGCAGGACATGCTCACGTCTTTCTCGCTCTCTCGCTTACTTCTCTGATATGCCAGAATCGTATCGTTGTCATCTTTTCTTTTGTCGATCACTTCCGCCTTTGGGCATAGGATACCATTAGCGTTAATAGTTAAGGAGCTTCTTCGTAAATCTTCATTCCTTTATTCAACTTGAAGAAGGTTTGATTGTTTGAAAGATGAATTCGGTCAATCGTTACAAAAATAGTTGCATTTCAGTTGGTGTATTACCTGGAAAAGAATATCGAACTAAAGATATCTCTAGATTTCGATCGGAGTGGAGGTGAATGAAGAACAATGCTTCATAGCGTAACGTTATTCGTCCTGAAACTTTGATAGGATACAGCAAGAGTATACAAAGTTTCAGTTGTATAGATGTGTTCATTCTAGTTTTATCCTGGAATTTCGGGCACAGCAGTCCTGGAAAACAATACAACATTGACAATATTCATTCCGTACTCGCTCTCTCTTCCTTTCATGAACACTTCTTCATATATTTTTAATAAAGCATTGGAATATGTATCATTTCTAGCTACATATGAACAAAACGAGAAAAGAGAAACAATGAATTGAATGATGACTAGTTTCAGGTCAGCAGATATGCAGGTTCATTTGCTCACGTAATGGAGACGACTACCGCAGGCGTGACTATCCAGGCACCACAGGTTGTGAATGTATTTTAGGTTTTCTAATTTTCTGAGTTTTCTACAGCGGTGATTTCGAAATATGATTGATGTTGAAAAGAAATTACTTCAGAAGGGAATGTAAGTAAGCCTGCGCAGCTTCGGTTTACGAAAGCCTTGTTTGCAATCTGTCTCTAGACACTATTTCTGCTCGGGAACAGTCGAACGTGGTCCGAATGCCACATAGCAAGCAGCGAAGGGCAGGCTCCGTATTGCTGTTTGATCAGCGTTCACTCACTTTGGTTTCAGTATCCTAGCATCCAAGGAAGTAATCCTTTTCTCAAATGTAATGATAACATTGCTGTTTAAGTTGGATATTCATACGGTTGCTGCCGGTGGCGGGTCGAGGCTTTTCTTCCGCTCTGGGTTGTTCGAGGTAGGTCCAGAATCTGCTGGAGCAACACCTGGTCCCGTGTGTTACCGCAAAAATGGCTATTTGACCGTCACGGATGCCAATCTCATCCTTGGAAGGATAATCCCCGATTATTTCCCGCATATTTTCGGCGAAAATGAAAATGAACCTCTCGACAGGTATGAACATACTTTCAGGAAGTGATTTATAAGATCTTATGAATGTAAGGTAGATGTAGTATCCTCTTATCCTCTTCTGCAAACGGAAAGCAAAGAATGCCATTATTGCATGAACTAAGTATTGCTTCTCTGTGCATTTGTGTTATTATGTCATATGCTCTTGCCCTAAACGAATTGCCTGAGTTTATTTACTAAAAAGATCAAACAACAGTTTTTATTTTTATTTTTTTTTTATTGGGATAAACTATTCAGCCGATATAATCAGAAAAGCTGAATATTATTTAATAATTTATCAGATAGTGTTATAAATGAGTTTCGAAGAAGTTAGAACAGGCATTTCTTCGGTGATTTCATGAATGATATGATTATTGAATATAGCGAAGAAACAAATGAAAAACGAAGTAATGGCATTTGTATTGCAGAGAATCGTCGTTTAAGGCGATGCAACATATAACCGATGAGGCAAACGCATTCTATAGTTTAAATCCGGATAGTTCACGAGCACAAATGAGTGTTGAAGAGACAGCTTTGGGATTTATAGATGTTGCGAATGAGACGATGTGTAGAGCTATAAAGTCGATAACACAGGTATATTCATTGTTTGTTATTTAACGAAAATTAAAAGCCAAGTATATTTAATCAAAATATTATCGACTGAGAAATTCAAATGAATTTCCTCTTGAGGAATTTTACGTCTCTATTATAATTACAAAAAAAAATTTTCTTTATTTTTGAAATTTCATTCCTTTTTAAAGAACGAATTGCTTGTCTTTGATAAACTCGACACATAATTTTGCTGAAATAATTTATGCAAATTTTTACTTCGTCTTTTCTCATGATTTTCAAAGTTTTTATGATGAGTATTTTTGTTCGTATTTTGTCGATCGCCCAAAATGGTATATGGAAATGTCATATTTAAAGCTTTTATGAGTGCATTTATTATAGTTTCATCACAGCAATAATATAAATAAATTTTTATGATGCAGTAATTTTTATCGATATTTTCTGAAGTGTTGCGTTTCTGCTTTAATTTTTATTTTTCAATTCCATTTTATTAAAGGTTTTTCTTTTTATTTTTTTTTTGCGATCTAAGCATAATGAGTATTTAATATTCAATTTCTTTTTTTCATCAGCATAATCGCCATTTTCACTCTAATAATTTGAAAAATCTTGAGAATTTTATATTTTTGAGTTATTTCTATCATCTACGATTAACGCGTCATTGATAATCGTTTACCGATGATGAATTTATTAGAATTTTCGCAGTGCCGATATGAACATATCAGTGTGTGATAGGAAAGCAAAGAAAATAAAGAATATGCTAACTAAAACAAAATTGAATTGTAGTCGAAAGGTTACGATACTTCACAGCATATGCTCGCATGTTTTGGTGGAGCTGGAGGTCAACACGCATGTGCTATTGCTAAATCGCTCGGTTTGTTCATATAAGTTATTCGTTCTCGTTGAGTTAAAAGAAATTTTTTTTTCTTACTGTCACTCGATAGATTTTATGATCGCTACGACTGATTTAGTTCTCTCATTGTTGAGCAGCAGAAGTCTTAAATATTCTCTGTTCTTAAAATGATCAGTTTTTTTTTTTTGATGATGAGAGTGTATGCGTTGTCCACTTTCCTCTGTTGTCCATTATCAATGCAGTGTCCACTTTCATTGGTCATTATTAAATGATCTGGCTTACCACCGAAAGCCATATTTTTTCCTCAGTTTCATATAAATGAGCTGCTCAATTTTCTTGGCATATTTATTTTCTTGATTCCTGTTGCAGTTTTAAATCATTTGACACTATACTAACGATTGCTTTCTTTCGAAACCAATATTTCGTCTATGAAAATCAAGTTTCATAGAACTGATTTATCAGCTGTGTATTTTTTTGTCAACAAATTCGTAATACGTGCTCATGCAAGGTCGCTTAAACTGATGCAGTCATATAGATTCACCTTGGCTATACTTATTTTATACTACATTGCACTGGAAGCACTCTATGTCGATGAATAAAGTTTGAAGTTAATTTTAAAAGCGATAAATAACTGATAATCCGAAGAGGTGCTTTTTCCTTTCCAAAATAATGAGTGAAATTTGAGGAATAAAGACGGTATTTGTTCATCGCTTCTCTGGTATTCTATCTGCTTATGGTCTAGCGCTTGCCGATGTCGTGCATGAAGCACAAGAACCGGCTGGCAAAATATTCACCAAAGGTGATCGTTAGATTTTTGGTACTGTTATTCAATTAACAATGCGTCTCGTTATGCTGAAAGTACCGTTTAGAAAAAGCATATTTTATCGTCTATGGGCAGATCCATCCCCAATCGCAGATAGTTCGGATGGATCAACATCAAGTGCCTGTATTTTGGAAGCTGAACCACAATTACACTACAAACAGTTCTTGAAGGAATCATAAGTGGTAGAAATTTTGAGGGACAATACATGAGAGATCTAAATCGGTGACTTCAGCGTTTTTTCCAACCTTTTTCGAACATCATCATTTATGGCTCGTTTCAATATGACTAGTGCTAGCAAATTTGCCACTCAAATTTCGGCTTAAAGTTCTCCTCTTGAAATGAAATTTTTTTCTTCATCTCAAATAATTAAACCGAGAACGCTTGAGTGATTGGCAGTTGATTTGACCTCTATTCATTGCACATTGCTTGCGGGCAACATTAGCGATATCTGACCATTTTCCTTTCGAATTGAAGATATTCAATTCAAAATATTAGCCTTTAAGTTTGTTTTTGCAAAAATTATCGCTCGATCAAGGGATGAGTTAGAAAATCGTTCATTTTCATTCAATTGAAAGTATCTGTAAAGTTTATTCCGATAAAACTATAGAGATTGGATTTATATTTGCAAAAATATTCTCATAAAGCAATATATTTTTCGTTGTTTGATATCTTATGAAGTATTCAAGTATTGGCAGTTGCAAAATTGCGTTATCATAAGAGGAATGCTACCTAATACCTTTATTGTTAGTAAAGAGAGTATTGGAACCGATCTTTGCTACTTTTGTGTTTTTTTTTTAAATACGCTTGTCTTGAGGTTATCAAAATATAGATAATTTCATCAGTTTCACTTTTCTGATACTCAGGTACGTCATATATCTTCATCTTTAATTTACACCATAGTTGTTTTACTTGTTTTTGATGCAATTTTTTTTTGGTATTTCAGAGAATTTTGAATATTTTCGAAATCGGCTCGGTTCACTGAAGGAGCAGTGTCGTTGTGAACTTGCGAAGGTCGGATTTACTGATGACTCCATTCGATATGAACCTTTTTTGCATATGCGATATGAAAGGTTTGTTGAGCTTTTTTTTTTTTAAATCAGTCTTTCAGATTCTGGGGAATGCCCGCTTGCCAAGAGGATTTTGAAAGTCATTCGTAGTCGGATCCGAAACGCAAGGCGTCAGTCATAGTTGTTGCAGTGTCATTAATTGTTGACTTCACGAACATTTGACGAGATATTCCCATGATTACCGGAATTGGCAGTCTTCTTCTATCGAAACGTCTGGAATGACCAATATGCACTAATTTTCCAATTTCGATTACGACCGCCTCATAATTTCTCTAGCAAATCGGAGCTTTGAAATTTGCGCTCATCATCAGTTTTTATGGATTTTTTCCGACGTTTAGATGATATTTATTATTTACATATTCCCTTCATCAATAGTCAAAATCAATGACGGTATGCTAAACCCGTCAAGAAATTGAATAGAAAACGTAAAAATAACCAGTGAACAGAACAGAAACCTCTGTCAATTTCATTAACAAAATTCACTAATATTTGAGTATAATAAGTGAAAATATTCTCAATCAACAGTGCCACCTTCGGAAAGGTGTGACGCTTTTATTTATTTCCTCTGGTATATTGTCATTGTCAGGACGGATTGTGCACTTATGTGTGCGCCATCAGATGGAGAGACTATCATATTAGAACGCTATGAGGAAGTTTTTCGTGATTCGTACAAGCGAGAGTTCGGCTTCACAATTCCTCACCGAGAGATTATCGTCGATGATATACGGTTTGATTTCGTAAATAAATTGATATTCATAGTTTTGATTTTTGAATCTACGCGATATTTTAAGCCCTTCTGTGGTGTTTTTCTCTTGAATCATACATGCAATATCGCTAACCTTCATTAATATTTAATGACTTATTGTTGCTTTCTTTAAAAAATTTAAATGATTATATAGGTGCTAATTATAAGCGCATATTACTTGATTCTTCTCTGTAAATATGTCAATCACATCGTGAACGATGATTTGTTGAAATACTTTCATGATAAAATATATTCTATAAATGTGAATATTTTCTACGAAGAACAATTGCGCCACAAATATATTAGGAAGATATAAGGTTACGTCGGAAAACTTTATAACTGAACCAATTACTTTGAGATATTGTGAGCGTAATTATGCACTTAACATATATTTATTAATTAATCATTTCATTTCGATGACAAGAGTAATGATGAAGAGATAATTGAATGGTGAGAGCTGCATTATTCGATCAAAGATCAAACGGAAAGGAAGATCTTCTTACAGCGTACGGGGTGTTGGGATGAGCCAAATGGCTGAGCGCGTAAAAATCGCGAAATCATCGGAACCAGATAATCCACCATTGAAAGCGATGACACAATGCTATTTTAGGGTTCGTTTTCTAATGCATATTTATTTTGTGCTGTCTTCGATGTTCACATCCATTGCGTATGAACCGCTGAATCATATGAAACACGAAGATGATAAGAAGCATATGGGCCATCTTTAGGTGATTCACTGTTGAGGATTATTACGTTACTTAGTGAGAAATTTGTGAAAACACTAATGATAATTATCGATGCAAAAATTGCTCTTCTTTCTATTTTTTTTTCGTAGCCACCGTATTATGCAATTATTGATCCATCTTGAGGTAATTTTGCGAACCTTCTTAGCATTTGACCTGAAAATGAATATTTCCGATTATTGTATTACCTGTTTGAGCGAAGTACTCACCTGATGGTTGTTTGCAAAAAGAAGACAACAACAATTTGAGTGCACTATTTATAAGCAATTTCGAAGCACTGCAAAAGGAATTTAGCGATATATGTCTATAGATGTCGTTAATCCATTGCAATGATGTGCTCTTTGAAAACGTTATTTCGTCTAGAAATATTCCTTACGTCAGGAAAAATTGCAATTTTTGGTTTTTTTTTTGGATTGAAAACAAACCGTTATATCGTTGCATGCGGCAAATTTCGAACAATGGGAAAATCTATAGTATTGTTGAACAATGTTTGCAGTGAAAATTCCAAGCAATAAATGATATCATGTAAAAGAGATCTTCCAGGAAGGTAAACTCAATACGAAAATTTATGACTTGAACGATCTCAAGTATGGACATACGATGTGCGGCCCATGTATCATAATTGATATTAATAGGTAATATGTGAATTTATTCGCAGGTGTTCTCGATTTTATCTCATAAATTTATAAGGATTAACCACAAAGGAAATATTTCTTTAATGTATTAGTCAGCTTTCGAATTTCATTCATCAATTTGAGTGTTTACACTTTTGTGTATGCGAAATTTTACTTCCATGAACCTCATTTCAGTCACTTTTTCCTTCCATTTATTTCTTAAGCATCAAATTTTCTTGTATTTTTTTCTCGTTTTTAACTTTCTTGCTTGGATATTTTCGAGAGGTTGTTTTATTATACCTAAACGTCCCCTCTATTAATTCTAGTTAAGTCCCTCCTTTGTAACTAATTATGGCTTAATTGTATAGCACGATCGTAATTGAGCCTCTCTGTAAAGCGACAATCACCGACGAAGGCAACATATTTATTTCGATTGGTGATCAAGTTCGAGTTCCCATAGGTATGCGCAATTGATTCTTTACTTCGATTGCAACTGTCGTTAAAATATTATTGCTATTCATTATGTTTGTTTCCTTTCCGTTAGACTTTGCATATGCATTATTCAACAAAATTGTAATCAAGGTCAATAGGCACCTAAATCCAGTTTTAGCATCAAGATGAATTTTCAAATGCTTTGGTATTAATGGCCTAAAGCCACATCACTGAACTTCTAGTTTATTACGTTGTAACTTAGTCAACAAAGTGGCGAACGCCACATATTAAGTCCAATAATTATAGATGTTGATTTTAAGGAGTCGATATCGACCCAATTCAACTTTCAATATTCAGTCATCGTTTCATGTCGATTGCTGAACAAATGGGACGAGTACTTCAAAGAAGTGCGATATCGACGAATATTAAAGTATCATTTTAGATTTCAGTATGAGCGCCGCTGTTTGATGGATTCAATTTGCATAACTAATATTACAAATTTGAATTCTTTCTATGAAAATATGATTAGGCTAAAGAGGAATAATTTCTTATGGAAAAGATCGTCCTTTAGCAGATTGCTCTTTTATTCTCTTGGGATTTCCTTTGAAAAAAAGAAATATTTCAGTGCAATATTTTGAATTGTGGAATTTGGGGACACCGAAATGTGGAATATATTCGAAGAGGGTTTTTTAATTTTCTACTTTCTAAAAATAATATGAGGTTACTAATGCGTCATCCTAAAGTATATTAAAGTAATAGAAATCTTAAAATTTATAGGTAGCATTTAGAACTTATCAGTAGGTTTTTTTTAAGGAGCGGCTCGATTTCTCTTGTGCGCTATTCGGCCCTGATGGAGGATTGATCGCAAATGCACCTCATATCCCTGTTCATCTTGGTAGGTCTTTTACATTATGATTGAATAGACTACACACGCCTGCATGATGAAATGTTTTGCAGGCGGTATGCAAGCAACAGTACGCTTCCAAATTGAGCATCTGGGATTTGAAGGTTTACATGATGGCGATGTGATTCTCTGCAATCACCCAAAAGCAGGAGGCTCTCATCTCCCCGATCTTACTGTCATCACACCGGTATGTGTTTTTCGAATGTTATACCATTTAATCCATTACACAGACTGACTCTTCTCTTATTTCGACAACAAACTTGTTCTTTTGCTGTGGTAAAATATGCTGGTAGTGGTACTACTTTGATCGCTTTTAGATTTTTTGAGGCATGTTCGTGGAGAAGTGACTTCTTGGAAAAATCATATGAATCCACTCAAAATAATCGCCAATATGTGTATATTTCTTTGTCTATCTGTCCGGCAATTTTCAACTCAGAAACCATGGTTGCTAAAGCTGTGACGTTCTATATATATAATGTTGACGATGAGCTAATCTGAGATTACATCAGGGAAATCTATTCTTTTGCAGAAATTTTGTGTGAGCGATCAAACCCTTTAAAACATTGCCGGTTGGTAACTGCATGCATTTTGCATTCCTGCTTATATTCTAGTATTTGTTGGCAGTTCGTGAAAGTGATTGTAAGCGGAAATGCAAAAAGCGCGTATCGTGCCAGCTGTTCCTAGCTCGCTTCTTCACTTGTTGCAATTCATTGAATCTGTCAAACTGAATCTCAAAAAGTTGATTGGTGAGGTGGTCCATGGACTGCGTTTTTGAAGTTTTTGAAAGTTGTAACAATTTCATCATGCTGGGTATTGATGGTATTTATTATTCAAAATTTCGGCGGCATATTTTGTGCATATTATACATTCTTTGCGGCTACGTCAGGCCCAGATGTATTACAGGCTTAGGCGTATCAGGCTCAGTGTATCAAAGAGAAACATGTCTTTTCAAATTTTTGAAATATTACAGGTTTATTACAAAGGTTGTAAGCGGCCAGCATTTTTTGTCGCTAATCGAGGGCATCATGCGGATATTGGCGGTTTAGTACCTGGCTCAATGCCTCCACACTCCACTAGCCTCAGCCAGGTATCCTTATTGTTTGATCCATTGCTTTCAGTTATCGCATAAATGGAGGATTATGCATTAGCGTCATCCATGTAACTGCGTATTGCCGGATACCTGCATGCTTGTGCTGGATTTTTTTCCGCTGTTCATTATTTCGGAGAGATCATACTTTATTCTAGTAAGAAGATACCCATGTGAACAACGAGCAAGTTTTTTCCAGTTCCTAAGTGGAACAGTTTTTGAAGGAGTTCTGGCCAAATAGTCGCGCCGCTTCCTAGGACAGTGGAAGAGGAGACCGAGAAATCTCTAGGAAAGTTCCTTTTTTACGTAATAACAGTATTCCACGAGCCGTTCTATCTTTCGATGCTGCTACTGTTTCACTGACCTTTTTTAACAGTTCTCGTTTTTTAACAGTTTTTGCACCTCCGTCCATTATTTAGTTCTTTTTTTTAGCTGGTCTTTGAGCTTTCTTGAGGGCCACTTCTAAGAGTCATATAAATGGCCCAGTAATGCACGCTACTTGGGCTCCGAGTTTGATGCATCTGCCTGTTTTCCTCTTCTACAAGTAGTTGCAGTGGGTTGTGTAAGTAGTATTCGCGTTCTTGCGGCGGCAATCAACACCATTCCGCATCTTTGTAATTTGTAATTTAAAAACATAGATAACAAAGCAGTTGTTATTTAAATCTTCACCGCTTTTTAGTAACAATGCTAAAAGTGAAATTGTACTGTAACTCTGAATTTCCATTTAGTATTTAAATTTTTTTGAAATAATTTTTGACGGTTCCAATTGAGTTAATTGCTCGAAGACTAAGATATTTCTTACATAATATCTTTATCTGCAGTAATCTCGCATATATTTTGGTATTTTCGTATATCTGATATGGAGCATTCTACTATTGCAGGAAGGAGCCGCTTTCATTAGTTTTAAATTAGTCGAAGAGGGACGTTTCCAAGAAGCAAAACTAACCGAATTGCTTAATGCACCAGCAAATGTGCCAGGTATATCGATTTTTCTTTAGACGATAATTTTAGGAAATGTGGTAAACAAAAAAAAAAAACGTTGATCTTTTCTTCTTTCAATCTATTTTTTAAAAATCACGCTTATTTGCTACTAGCCCGCTGGATATTAATAAACGAGGCTATTTGAATATTTCATTATTTTGAGCGTTTTTTTTCCATCTCTAACCGTATTGTACAAAATATATGTTTATCAAATTAAACGAAACTGAATTTGAGATTAGCATAAGCGATCAAAATGTTTCACCTCAGCTAGAGGTAATATTTGAGGAATTTCCAATTTTTTTTTCTTCATATTTTGCATGTTTTCTTACCAAATTCACTTTTACAGTTATTGAGGTTCATTCTTTTAAGTAATTCACACCTGAAGAGTACATAATGAAAGGAGAATTTTAAAGGTTGCAGCGGAACACGTAATTTGAGTGATAACCTGTCGGATCTAAGAGCACAAATTGCCGCTAATCGAAAGGTATTTCTAAATGCGTTCATCTCAAATAGAGAGCATGCCTGATTACTTAGCTGTGAGGTGAAGAATTTGTAGTATTTGAAAGGTAACAATCACAGCATTGCTAATTAGTGATGTAGCTGACGTATATTTCACTCTCTTAGCAATGATAAATTATTATTGGCAAAAGCTTTCGCAAATTTCCTCTGCAACAGTGCAGTATGGCAACACCTATATATATGTAGTTATCTTTCTTTCTGCTCTATAGTTTCAACTCAGAAAGCACAGAAGTAAGAGGTATGAGGTTTGAGTGGGTATAATATAGAGCATGGAATAACTTTTTCCATAATTTATGTTAGTTTTATCAATGCTAAAAAGAGTTTTAAACATTTAAGTGTTGGAAAATTTGCATAAGTCTTTTATTGCTCTTATTTTTATGTTAATTCGACTAGCATTTGCTTGAGAGTAATGCAGTTACCATTTGCTCTTATATTACATGATCACATCTTTACCAACTACACCATTTCCGATTACACCTTTGCCATCATCGAATATCCTCTATCACCGAACCGCTTAAGCGGCCTTGAGCTCAAGGTGCTTCAGGGTAACGTCACCTAAAGTAATGAAAGAAAGCTTTACGCCTTAGATGCTTGGGAATCATTGCAAGCGAAGAAATGGCGATCAGCCTCGCGTCCTCAATTAGGCGATGAAATGGGAGCGAGGAGTGGGAGAGCTTAATGTCCGGAAAGTGGGGCTAAAGTCTGTCTCCTGGAGCAAAATTCAGCAGTACATTTGCCTTACTCCAAGAAAACTCATAAGACGTCCAGATATTCGTGACCACTTCGCCCAGCTCAAATTATTACCAAGATCAGCAAAATTAGTGGCAAAAAAACATTTACAAAAAAATCTCGTCACAGTCCAGAATTCGAAAAAATTATCGATTTAATGCGTAGACGCATGATAGTCAACAAAACTGATCAAGATATGTTGATTAATCCTTGTATTGCGATCAGTCGTTTTCATTAAGAAAAAAACTTGTCCTTTGGACATAACGCTTAGACTCATTGAGTCGTCATCAGGCAACTTCGAAAAAAACAACTAGTGTATAGCTTAAGTGCATTTCCGCGACAACCCCGCATGAAAGCACGATCAGCGATAAGTAAAGATAGTGCAACGATAAAGCGAATAATAGAATAGAGCAGAGGCCATAATTTACAAGAAAAACAGTCTTGCAACGAGCATACTGGACAATGGTCGTTGCAAGAGTGGACAGCAAGTATAAATAAGACCTGTCTGTTTTATCACACAGATTAGCGTTGTTCCATGACCACATGCTTGATTTGGGACCTTGGCTTGTAGCTCGTGGCAATTATGTCTTTGAGCAGTGTACTTAGCTGAGGTTATTGGTGTGCCAGCATGTCGGAATGATTTGTTCATAGCAACTGTTAACTTGTGAATAGGCTCATGAAGACAGCGTATTTGCCTGTTTTGCCTGAAAACTATACTGTTTCACTAACATAGAATTCATGGCATTCAATACAATAGAGGCATCATTAGCAGTCATCAGTTTTGTTGGTCTATGTGATATGCCCTTTGAAGGATAGTAATATAACCCTTGTCGTACAGGCGGCTTTCTGATAAGAATTTTACGAAATGAGGGTCGTGAAGAACGGCGACATGAACTGGGAGATCATATTTCTAGTTTTAAAAAAAATTACGAAATTCAAGATGAAATATCTCGTCTTTCAGTTATTTAGTACAGATATTGGGATGACGCTAAATAAACTTCCTTTATTCCAAATTTCTAACTTTCAACAATAAAACTTTAAACGACAATATATTCTTGCAAACAAGCTATTTTAGGGTATTGGACTTGTATGCGAGTTGATCGATTGCTATGGTCTTGATGTTGTACACGCTTATATGTCACATATACAGAGTAATGCCGAAATGGCTGTTCGTAATCTCCTAAAACAGGTAATTTTTATTTGTTTCAACAAAAGACATACTAAAATCAACGGAATTTGTAGTATATTAGGTAGGCGTTATATGGTTCGACTAAAGTGTTTGTCTTCACCAATTACGAAAATAGAGTCATTGTGTTCACTGTATTGTTTTTTAAGTTTAATAACGTGGAGAGTGAGCATTTGAGAACAACAAATTTCTTGTAAAACACATTTCATTTGATAAATCATTCCGGTGCAGATCGTCTCATATATAACTGAGTAAAAACGTATTGGCTGCGAAACGATATGTAAGGGGAAACGTTTTTACCTTTCCTACAATTATCCTTATGTGGCTAATGTTTTGAAGGACTTCCGAATCAACGCTTCACTTATTATGCAGTTATTTAAAAGTTCATCGAAAATGAGCATTTTCGATCATGAAATTTCCCATATATGAAGAAGTGTCTACATTTTTCCAACTTCACTATGACATCGAATGTGAGGATAAAATTTAGCTAGAGAAATATCTCCTAAAGAATAATGCTTTGACTGGATGAAAATTCGATAAATTTTCTATCAGCTTAATAAATCATATAACGATCAGTTGAATTATTTTTTTTTTAGTTTTCAGGTTGGGCGAAAACGCCGAGAAGAAACAGGAGTTGCGAAACTGACGGCCATAGATTACATGGATGATGGTACACCAATCTATCTAACGGTGGAAATCGATGACGCAAAAGTTTTCACGAATTTTCGACTGATTTTTGTTTTATTTTTTTATTTTTTCCTCATTTATTTTGGCGATGTTGGGCAAAGTTTACTTTATGCAACTTGTAAGGTGCCATTTCTACACGTATATATTATTTCTGCAAAACCGTTTTCGAAAAATTCCTCTTATTTTTCAAATCATCGTTTTATATCGAAGAAAATTCGTTCAAAATTATTCGAAAGCGTGGATAATTGTTATAGGAGCATTGTGGAATAGATGAAAGAAGAATTAGGCGCATCTATGTTTCATTTTTTTTTGCTCACTACTTATTAAAATCTCGTATTTAGCTCACCCCTCATCATTTTTCGAAGATACATCCATTAGTGACCGATGACGTCGAAGAGAGTGAGAAAAACAAGAGTAAACGGCCAAGTCTATAATAGTTACGCGTGGATAAACGTTTATTTACAGTTAAAAACCATAGAAATGGCAGAGATGAAATATATTCGAACATATCTTTGCGGCTGTTTTGGTGGTGGTCTGTGACTTCACAGAAGGGACGGCAATTTCTTGAAAACTGTTTGAGTAACCGCGATTTTTCGCATTCTATTTCTGCAATATTCCTTAAGCAATCCTCCATTTTTTTAAGGTAAATCGTGGGTAAAAATCGAGGTAAACTATTTTCTCATGGAGAAAAAAGAACAGTAATGAATCCTATTGAAGATAGTGGATGGCATACGCTTTCTTTTGTGATACTATTTCAATCATTTCATGGATTTTAGCGCTCTCTTTAGAAAAACCTTTTTTTTTTCAGGGAGAGGCGAAATTCGATTTCGAAGGGACTGGACCAGAAGTTTACTCTAGTTGTAATGCACCTCCAGCTGTTACGATGGCTGCAGTTATCTATTGTTTGCGTTGCCTTGTTGGCAGTGAAATCCCCCTTAATCAAGGATGCCTTGCACCAATTTCGGTTGGTTTTATTTCTTTTAACTCAAATAGTGAGGCGCACTCCACCCTTTTGTTGAAGTTTACTTCTCGCTCAGTGACTAAAGAAGTGAGAATAGTTAGCAAAGATATTCCTTTTTGAGTTTTCTTAGTGAATTTCTAATGTGAATATTTGTCGTTTGAGAAATTTTCGAAATGCAAAAGTCGTATGCGTGTAAACGATCACTTGACCTGCTATCTCAATACCACTTGCACACTCAGTGCTTATTTTCCCACAAGGACATATACACTAAGAGCTATGGCTTCTCCGGTATTTAAAGGGTATCATAGTATACTTACGTTTTATTTTATATTTGTATCAAATTTCATATTGTAGCATTTTTTTCAGGCACACTTGTGAAAGCAGCTTTTCATAATCGTTGCTGAAGTTTCTGCGCCAACTGATGCGAAATTGTTTGCGATATTACGATCGCTAAATATAACGTTGCTTTTTGCAGATAAAAATCCCTCAAGGAACAATTCTTAGTCCTCATGAAACAGCAGCCGTTGTTGGGGGTAATGTGTTAACTTCGCAACGTTTATGTGATGTTATATTTCTGGCATTTAATGCTGTTGCTGCATCGCAAGGTGAATACATTCTCTCCATTTAAGCTTCATTAAGACTTCGTTTCATACTGAACTCTTGTTTATTTGGCTATTTAATATTATTGCCAAATGGCTGTCCTATGTACTTTGCTAAGTAAGCCTTCCACTCTCCATACCTGCTATTCATATTGCTTCTTTTGATCGCTATCTTTCATTCTTATTGCATAGTCGTACCAAACAGCTGACCTGTATTTAATCAAATAGCTGATGTAAATATTCGGTTCGTGAAGAACGCTCTTGTTTCAGTTATTTACTTCTTATTGATTTCGTTAGAGTACTTTGCATTCCACAGCGATTTGAAGACCGTCGATTGATCGTTCATTCTACTCAAACAATTCAGTGATAAGTGACCGCTTCGATGTTTTATCATGTTATCACTTATGCAAAAATGGCTGCATATGGTCTAAGCCCTTAGGAACTGAAGATTCAACAACACAGATAGAAATTTCTTATGAACGAAAATGAAGAGAATTGATTTTAGGCATTAAATTTTAAGTCGATTTTCCATTTCTTCCATTTGCAGGATGCATGAACAATATAGCTTTTGGTGACGACGAAATGGGCTACTATGAGACGGTGGCAGGTGGTGCTGGAGCTGGACCAGGTTTTAATGGACGTTCAGGGGTACATACACATATGACAAATACAAGGATAACGGATCCGGAAATTCTGGAAACAAGGTGAAATTTGTTGGAAAAAATCAAATAGCATGAATAACAAAGTCATTTATAAAAATATGATATTGTGTGCATTAATTAGTTATTCTGTATACTTCTTCCTTATTCGATTCTTTTCTTTGCATTTGCTTAAGTGGCAATTACGTGCTTTATATATGCTTGTTCTGCTTGCATGTGGGAATTGTAAGCATGTGCAGATCGATTCGACAATGAGTGTAAACTGCAGCTGATATTCTAGGTTTTTGCGGCTTAAAATTTTCATTAGAATATTAATTAAGTTTTTAAGGATTGTAAGCAAAAATTGAGCTCATAAGTGTCTCATAAATACTGGTAGATATTTCCAGTGGTAAAACTATTTTACGATATGAGGTATGCCTTTTTCTGAACTCGTCAATAATTGCACATTCGAGCGTCAACTGGCTAGCTGACTTGAGCACCTCAAAGGAGTGTTCAGTTTGGAGTGGTACTTGTTGAAAAACTCGCAATATGAAGGAAATAGTGCTAGTTTATCATCAATGTTTTTTCACTAGGTATCCGGTCATATTGCGGGAATTTTCGATACGCAAGGGTTCCGGAGGTAGTGGTGAATTCCAAGGAGGAGATGGATGCATACGCCGCATAGAGTTCAGACGTCCTCTTAAACTTTCCGTTTTGACGGAACGAAGGGCTCTTCCTCCGTATGGATTGGCCGGCGGGCAAGCAGGAGAGAGAGGTCTCAACCTCTTGCATAGACGATCGGGTAGAAGTATAAATCTCGGTGGAAAGAATTGCCTCGATGTGTATCCTGGAGTAAGCTTTACTTATAGTTTTCGATTTACCTCATTGTTTCAACGTTGTGCGGATTAGCTAAAATATATGCTGCTGTATGGAAAATTCATTTTTCTCTCTCAATAAGTTAGATTCAGGGATGTTTTCATGGAAATCTGATAGCCATATATCATTTATAATCACTGTAGCATTTTCAAGAACGTTAATTCCGTTTACATTCTTCATAATCATTTCCTTATAATGAATTTCTTCTGTTGAGTATGGGATATTCAAAACGGACTTGAAAGTTGATTTATTTAACAACATATTGAGGCATTTGCAGCAGCTCATCATGCGCAGCTTGCTTTGCAAAGCGCATCATATCTACTCGTGTAAATATTGTGTCTGTTTATCTATCTGCCCGATAGTTTGAACTCTGCAACTATCGATGACAGACTCAAGAAATTTGTCGTGTCCAATTTTAGTATACAGAGGTTGATCTATCGGAATATCACCGTAATCTACGTTCGATCGAGCAATTTTCTAGTGAACTACAGGATTTAGAATATACTATGAAATTTACTCACAGTTTATAACACTCGTTTTTTCGTCTTATTGCGATTAAATCATTCAAACGAACATTTTGGTAGTTGTATGCAAGTGACAAAATCGTTTAGAGTATAATGCTTTAATTCATTTCTTAATTCTACGAAATAAAATGGGAAGTTATTATTCAGTTTATTCTATAATTTTTAGTAACTTACGAAAATCGTTTGGTTTGATAAATGAAATGTGCAAAAAGCGCATATCATGCCAGCTTTCCTGATAAACTCTCTCACCGATAAGCTTATTGGAGTTATCCTTACTTTCATTCGGCGTATAAGTCCGCATTAACTGCTCAATATTTACAGGATGTGCTCGAGTTACGAACACCAGGAGGTGGTGGTTACGGGAAGCCAAAGTATATGGCTGGATCATCAACGTGTTGCAAATAACGCTCGCAGAATGTCGTCCCTCCTTTGTTTTTTGTTTTTATTAAACTGCCTGTTCAATTATGAATTTGTTGAACTTGTGAAGCTCTTCTCTTTTATATCGGTGAATTTTATTCAATTTTTCAAATCTATTCAAGTTTAGCCTCAGAATAACGATTCTGCGTGAAGAGTAAGTAGATAGTGACCGTCACAGTTGGATACTCATATACTTGACAGCGCTTAAATGAAAGAAGCGAACCCGCCACTCGCAGCAATAACGCGAGAATCAACGGTTACCATTTAATCCCATGCAGCAGATAGCAACGAAAATTTGCAATTACAGACTTGACACCTGGCTAGGGAGGAACAAAAATCCAAGGGTCAATCATCTAAACGCTGGCCTTCCTGCTAGACGATACAGCTGTCTGACTTATGCTTTGAATTCTTACGTATAGCGAAGTCTCCCGCGTTTTAGAATTGCTCTGATTACTGCAGGCGACTCGGTACTCTGAGGTTTGAAGGTAGACGAAGTAAGTGACACTAGAATTCGAACGCCACGTCGGCGTCTTCTCGGCCTCGGCGACCTCGAATTGTGAAGTTTTAAAGCTTGGTAATAAACCAACGATTTACGATGTCCCTCTGAGCGAAGTTTTTTTATGGTTCAACAGTAGCAAGAATAGATGGCTAGTTCCGCTTCGGCTACATTTTACGAAAATGACGATGTATAACTTTTTTGAGAAAAAAAAAAATTCTATTTCAATAAAGTGCAATGAGCGTGAAGAATGATTGCGATGATAGATATCACATTGAAAAAAAAAAGAGCATCAAGGGACGTTTATCGCTCAAAAAAAAAAATTCTCTGCAGCGGTATTTTTTTCATACATCTTTAGAGAGACAAATTTTTCGATCATCAGTAAGAAAATTTCAATTTCTTTTTCCTTTTTTTTTTTTTTTTGCTCGAGAATGTTCAATCATCTTTTAGAAATTTCAAAAGTTTTTCAAAACTGTCCATTTTATCTTTAATTCCCTCTAATTTCACAATATATCAAGCATCAATTGTCGATGTTTTTCTACCATTTATATGAAGCTCATTGAAAACTTTTAACGAATTTCACTTCAATTAATCTTTGCTGTATTAATCAACAATGTTATTTATAAACGTTATCTTTTGTGGCATACAAATACGAATAATTGAAGAGTTGGAAGGCAAAAAGAATAGATGAATAATAGTCATACAAGCAAATTTGTCAATGATCCGATCACCTTCCACACTAATAATATCGCTTAAATCAACGATGAAGTTTTGCTGAATCTCGATACGATTCAAAATTTCATATTTATTTATTTATTTATCTATTTATTTAATTTATTTAACTTATTTAATTAATCAATTAATTTTCGCGATTCAGAGAATTTATTCGTCAAAAACCCGACGTAATTTGTCACCATCGAGCGGGATTGTTGCTACCGGACTCCAAAATTATTACCATTTCACAGCTCTTTCAGTTTACACAGTTGTATCGTTGAAATAATAAACTGAAACTAAATTTCTTTTGATGATACTAAGGGACCATAAAAATATATTCGCAGATGTTCTAATCGACGAATTTTTAAGCATCCATTCCGGAAGTTCGTCAATTTGCCAATGTTTTTGACCAGTTGACCAACAACTTCATCGGAATTACTATAGGGGATTTTGCAATGTGGCATCCTGATAAAGTCTAAACACAAACTAAATTAATGAAAGGAAGCGAAAACAATTTAGTTGTGCTTAAAATTATTGATCATTATTGTTGCCTGTAAACACTCAACAAATAAATAATACTACTAGTCATAGATATTACATTATTCACATTAAGAGTTTTTATGATTATGGTGATACGAAAAAGGCTGACATGGACGACAAAGCAGAACGAGAAGCTCGAATCGAAAAACCGATTTTTTTACTATTTCGTTAGACGATTACGATCAGCTTCCATTCTACAAATTTCTATGTGCAATTCCTTCCAAATTGAGTTCTTCAAAAACCAATAAAAGTTTACTGTTACCCTCAACTATCTTATACATAAGTTTACTGTTGCAATGTACGCACGTGAATAACAAACAATCATCTCATATTGAAAGTTGATGGCGATGTTGTGGTGCGACGTATCATTTATATTGGAGACTTTCTTCTTCTTCTTCTTCTTCTTTTTTTTTTTCTTCTAGTAGAACGATCATGATAGACGAGCTAAAATTATTTCTAAATGTTTCCGGGTTGAAATATTTTTTTTTTCGTAGAAATTTTTCATTTCCTATTTTAATGAAAGTGAAAAATGTATTTGCGAGACTCCACTATGAAACTGATGAGTTCATCGCGTTCAAATGGTGAAACATTTCGAAACGACTTACGTTCAATTGATTAAAGATTAGCTATTTAGTGCGTTCTTCTTTTGTTTCGTTTTCGTTAATTTAGTGAAATAAAAATACTTTCTCTCTCATTTTTTCATATGAAATGAAAATTTAATAAATTATTTTCGATAGGATAGAATTTCAGCATTGCTATGAGTTCATTTGAGACGTCCTCTTATGCATTAGAAAGAACAAAAATTAAGAAGAATATAAAACGTACACATCTATACATTATTACGCATCAATCATAACTTATTACTAATTGATATCATTTTAATATAGTATATATAATTGTTGGCTATTCGCATATTGACACATAACCATAACGACTCCAATGAGCTTTTCTTTTTTGTTTTTTTTTTTTTTTTTTTTCATGGAAAAAGAATGTATCTTGTCGAACGTGATAACCTACTCGAACATGCTGTTCATGTGATCAAAGCAAACAATTTCATATTGTAATAGTACATGAATTGCCTGATATAATTAGTGAAAAGATTTCGAATAATTTCTTTTATATGCTATTCGCTTTTACTAAGATCACATTTTGTGCAATATCGCGTTTTTTGAGTGGAACAAATATCGGAAAATTTTCATCAATTTGCATCATTATCTTTTTAGGTACATTTATAGATTTGAGCCGAAATATTAACTAAAGTAATAATGTTCTATAATCATCAGCCATTTTTCTTCATAGTTAAGCATAAATCAAATGAGTTTATGCCATATTCGACCTGAAGCAAGGGGTAATAAATAAATTTTTAGCGGTTTTTTTTCTGATGAGTTTCCGATGAAGTTGCGAATTTTAAAATTTATCTAATTGCCTATCAAATATTGCACAACATTTTTACAATCACATCCGAGGATTACGAAATATTTCTATTTGCTGATGTGATCATCAGAATAACACATTTGCAATTCAAAAGCTCGAAACAACTATTGCATATATGAAAAACGAACCTCAACGGGGATTGTATTGATGTTATTCAAAACATTTGAACTCTTTTTTTTTTTTTCTCAGCCGAAATCCGATTTTTCCCACAAGCAATATTTTCCTTTCTAAAGAGGAAATATTACCTAAACGTTTTTCCTATTTGGTGAATATTTTCTTGATGTTTCATATGCCTTTGTTTTGATTCGTAGCATAAGGTGTTCTAGCAAATTAAATTTCGCTCACAAAGCTTATTTCCCACTCATTTTTTTTTCTCATAAGACGAAAAGAACATGAAGAAATATACAACTCCTGAACCCTGTAAAATGTAAGGAAATCGACGAAACCAGAATTCGCCGAATATAATATGATCGAACAATTTTTATTCATTGTTCACCCTAAGCAGTCAAGGCATCTGTATGGTTGAGAGAAATTAATGTCACTTTTACACATAAAATGCCTACGTTGAATTCTATGAGAAAGGCCCAAATTTGCATCAATCTCTCATTGAACATCCTCACCTCTACGGTTTTCAGTGGCCTTCTGACGGGGAATTACATTAGCTGATCCGATTGACCAGTGCTGATGAAATAACATTTCCTTCATACGTTTTTCATTTATTCAAAAAATTAAAATGAAACTTAAAGTGCTCATAGAAATCTGCTGTTTCTCAGCTCACATTGTTTACTTGGAGTAAAAGGTTTGCTTGTGGCTTTTTAATCTTCTGCATAGATGGGGGGGGGGGGGGGGGGGGAAGGAGGGGATGCTAAATAATGAAGTGTATGACGATCGCCTTATGCGTGGGCATGCTTGAAGTCCGGATGAATATCACTGCTGGAGCGTGAGCGTTTGCATGCAAAAAGTACTTTCAGATTTATCCGATGTGTGGTCGACATTAGCATTTTCACGGCTTCTGACAGGAAAAACGCTCAGGTGTAAACGTTAGGTCATCCGCTATCATTTACAACGTCTCATCAGCCACGCTTGCTTCACGTTTAGGCGGCATATAAAAGTGGAATATGGTGCCTTATTCATTGTCATGGTCGATTCATCTCGAGTTTTGCCGTTCTTTTTCATCCTAGACCAGCTGGTTTAATTGTTTAGATAGCCATGGTTGCTTCCAAAAATTTCATGGAATGGTTGTGTCGGTAAATGACATTACATCTCAGCAAAGTAAATCTTCCGGTAAACTTCATCGTTCTGAATGCCTGAATTAGGAAATCAAAGGGGATCTTGATTTCTTCGATTGTCATTCATTATGAATGATGATGCTGTGAGAGTGAAATCTTCAAAATTATTTCATGTATGTTGTCGCCTAAAATTACACAATTAGATAACCAATCGGTTGGTGCATCCGTCGCCTCATGACGAAACTTTCATGATGACTTCACTTTTAATACAGCTACATAAATTCATTGCAACTGCTCTTTTTGTTGTTATTCTCCACATAAATTCGATTTCACACAAATCACTCAATTAATTTGGAAACATTTGAAAAGTGCTGTAGCGAAAATATTCAATTTGCATCAGAAATTGCCGATATGCAGTCCGCTTACAATTATTGCAATTGCTTCGTTCCATATTTGCCTTCATTAGAAAACTTTATTGGTAGTGATTTCCCATGGGCAAAAAATAATTATCGCTTTTACTTTTACCCTCAGAGAAACCATTCAAAAACACGGAACGACTTGCCAAAAAATGGCAAGTGAGCAATCACTCAAATAGTCATAAATTTCCCGAGCGTTTTATGATGCCATTTTTCTTCCCCATAAAAAATAATTAACTCTAATAAGAGGAAATTAATTGTCCATAATTATAACTATTCCTCAGTTAAAACTCTCCTTACTTAGATACCGCTTGATTAGAGTGAATATATGACAACTACATTCGGTAGTTTTCCTTGGAACAAAGCCACGATGAAACACTATTAAGGCAGGTGATTCAGAAAGGATAGAAGAGAAAAGTTTAATAAACGCTCAGAAAGCATTTCAAATTCGAACTTCTAAAGTAATCAAAAAAGATTCTGGATTGTTGGTGTCATGAAGACGTAGCATTCATATACTGAAACGTTACCAGTGGTTTTTATGTTCTTGGAAAATTTCTGTGGATTAACTGATCGTATTAGTTGATTTAGAAGTTTAGAATTTGGAATTCATTTTCTTTACAAGCACTGGGCTAGTTCAATGTACTACCCGCAGCTGTCAATGCTTCTTTCTGAATTTATTTATTTATTTATTTATTTATTTATTTATTTATTTATTTATTTATTTATTTATTTATTTATTTATTTATTTATTTATTTATTTATTTATTTATTTATTTATTTATTTATTTATTTATTTATTATATTTATTTTTTATTTATTTCTTTATTTACTTATTTACTTATTTACTTATTTACTTATTTATTCACTATTCATTTATTTTCTTTCATTTCTACTTGTATTTCGTCTAGAGTAAAATGCTATGTATTCCTTTATATTATTTCTCTATAGCAAAAATTTCGTAATATCTATGTCCCTTCGAATAGAAAATGCGCAATGCTAAATAAAATGAGCGTCCATTGTTGCACATATTGGAAAAATTTTTGCTGCATTTAGAACGTGCAAGAAAACGGAAGCCAACGGGTCCCCGAATTTTTTCATTAAAGAATTTTTTGAAAATTTTTACACAGCGAGGTCTATGATGACGATGGTGACGACGAGCAATGAACTACACCATCAATGTTACGTCTACCTTTTTTCGGAATAGGAATGTATGCAAAAAAAAAAAAGAAATTCACACAGCAATGTAGGAGAAAAGGGGAACTCGTTTCACTCGAAAATGCTACAGTGCGCACCGAAATGCTCATCTCTTGATATTTGTATGAAAAAAGTACATACATTTTCATGTGTTCCATACAAAAGTGAATAATTCTTATGAGGTAATCACTTTCAATTCCCATAAGAAGTTATGCTGTCATTCGCTTCTTTTTCAGAGTTATGTTCAACCTTTTAAAAGCATGCAAATAGAGAGTCATGACAAAACAGCCGCTATGATCACCATTTTTGTTTCTCGTTCAAATCGCCCCCACCAATTTGAAAAAAAAAAGATGCCATTAAATCTTCATATGTTTCCTGATCCCGCTGTTCATATGTGTCTCAGCTAAAAACTTCGTTTACATATGACTCGACCGGTACAGAATGAAAATTGTAAAATGGATATTGTAAATTTCGTGCTATTTTTTTTTCAATTTAAATTCTATGGTCCATTCCGAAATTCAACAGAAAGAATGCACGAAGAAGAGGTTGTCTTATGATGGAGCTTACATGCATCAAATCTCACAGTGCTAGCTTCAATGATTCCAGAGTTGAAAATACCGCACTGGCAGATAGACACGCTCACAGACACGACGACACTGAAGTGCTGTTTGTTGCGATGAACTTGAAGAAAAGCATAAAATGGAAACCTTTATCCTTGCACTAATATGAAATGAGTTTGTCGCGTAGTAATATTTCAAAGAGACAAAGATAATGTTGCTCATACAATTATAAATCACGCGTAGTGACGAGTGAAAATTTCCTTTACGAGCAGAATCTAACAGAGAATCTGAAGCAAAGACATCGTTGTGATATAAGCATCAGGCTTAGATACAAACAAAATCTTATGGATATGACCTGAAAACAGGCAATGAACGCGTTGATAATGTATGCAAAATTTCGAGAAGTAGAAGTGATGAGAGGTGCAGAAGCGATAAATAGTATTTAGCTGTCGTTCTCGTTGGCTCGATATACAATGACGTTCCAGACTTTCAGATTATAAATGCAAGTAGAATTCGTGTTGGATCGTTGAAAAGCGGAAATTTATGCTTACCTTTTCTTTCGTTGTTTTCGGCTTGAGCTCTCTCATTTTATGATCAAAATTCTCAGAATTATTTACCCTTAACTTACCTTATAAAGGTGATTTCGCTTACTCCTATTCTGAAAATATTTTGACCCCTTCCTTTAATATTTTATCAAAAAATTTCCACAACAATTCGTTGCAAATATATTTCCGGATATGCTACATATTGTATTGCTGCGTATTGCGTATTACGTATTTTGCATTTTGCATCGTGGTGTTGCAAAGTTCATCTATGCAAACGCCAAGTGAAGCTTAAACATTTCATTTGATGTCCGATTGGTTGAGACTTGAAAGAAAGCAAGCAAAAGTTTTAATTTGTTTATGATGACCGTCTTTGATTTAAAAAATGAAAAACTTTCGTTTCAGTAACGACTCCATCGCTCTAGCCAACATTTCGAGTGGAACCGAACGTTTTTTGTATTTTGCTTTTATTTCGTCGAATACTGTGTGGGAAATGGATGCACTGTTAAACGATGCGAAGAAAGTGCGACATACACTTGGCATGTTTTTTGTAATGTACAGCAGACACTGTCACTTAGTGACATTTGTTTCATATCTTCAGATTGTTGAGGAGTGAAGGCCGATCGATTGAATGATTTTGTCGGAGTCAACCGATCGAAGAGGATCACTCACAGCAATGTTCTTCAGGCTGGTGACAGTTGATGGATCCTCCAGAATCGCAATAATGGATCAACGTAAAACTACAACAATATCCCTAATCGATAATAGTAGATAATAGTCGAAGACCGAAAGATTTCGATTTATCGGTTTTTTGCAGACTGCGAGATTTAGCTTCCGTCGTTTCAAATGGCCACTTAAATTTTTTTTGAGTGCAGAATCTAATATTTAGCAAGTCAGACGCCTTCAACTGCTGTGCACAAATTGATGGGTTCAAAGAAATCCGAAAAAATAACTTATGAGCAGGTTGCATAGGTTGGATGGAATGGATGAAAATTTTGAGCCGTTCATTTCACTTCCGTAAATTCAAATGCTATGGTGCGATATATATATATATATATATATATATATATATATATATATATATATATATATATATATATATATATATATATATATATATATATATATATATATATATATTATATATATATATATATATATATATATATATATATATATATATATATATATATATATAATGATATTCTTCCAAGCACAGCTGCGCTGCATGAGGCTTCACGGTTCGTGCAGCATGGAACAATGGCGCTTTGTAGCGGTCATAAATCTTCTTGCGTTGCGTTGACCGGACAAGTTGAATGACAAGTTGAATTTTTTCATCCTATGGCTCCGAGCTCCACTTCTATCAATCTTGGTCCTTCCAATTTCTGTTATGTGGCATTGAGCACATCACTTACTTTGTCGAATGCAATTATATCAAGTTTTCATATTAGTTGATCTTTTAGAAATCCCAGTTCGGGCAGTTCGATCCCCGACGTGGGTGTTAAATTTGTTTTGCTACAGGGGTATCAGAAACCGCGTTTCATATTTGCTCAAGCACCGCCTGACTACTTCTTCGGTATCACGGTGCCATGACTTAATATGTGGTAGAGCACATCAATATTGCGCAATAGGCAGGCCTGTATTTCAACTTCCTGGAACTTCCGGTTGTCCAATCACTCAAAAACATCGAAGAAGAGCCTATTAATGATGAACGATGTGAAATAGGCTGCTGTTATGCGGCGCCCGATTTGAAAAGCAAATATGCAAATTTCGTTGCACCTTCAAGACGACAAACCTTTGCCAATTAAATAATATCCACACATTTTCATTCTCACAGCTCTTTAGCTGCCTAAAGAATTTATGAAAGCGAACAGACACATACATGCAAACACATAGACATAATACGTTTTTGCATAAATTATAAAAGAAACACAAAAACTTTTTCATTCTCTTCAACCGTCACATTAGCTTCGTCGAATAGCGCCAACATCAAGCACTAAAAGTATCATTGAAACAGCGAATAATATGAGAAAAAACAAACAAAACAAAACACAAACCCATCGTTAACGTGGAATGTCTGCGATACGCATGCAGTTGGTGTCGTGTTGTATTGCGTTGCATTCACTCACTCATAAACAACTTGCAACGGCATCGAAAAGTCTTCGAAATTGATTACCAATACTTCGATGTAAACGAAAAACTCTACAATAAGAATTCCACAATCCAGTCACGCTTAGAATAGAGATCATTAATTCTGAGGAAATGTACAAGGTGATAAACTTTGCTAAACAAAATGTTATCGGAGGGCACAATTTTACGTCATTTTACTGTTACTATTTACGTGTTATAATCCTAAAGGTTAACTACTTTTGAAACACCTTCAACTAAACAGTTAATATATTCGTTAAAGAAGACAGTCAAAGATTTAAAGCCAGTGAGGTGGTAAAGTGCTTGAAACGTTATTGAATTCATGTCATATCTCTAAAGATTTCTGTGAGAATTTCAACAACTACGTGAGTGCTGTTATATCCACAAAGCAAAATCACAACTTGATTCGTAGTAAACAATCAGCCCCATTGTTTGCTAATCATATCAGCAAAAAATATCGCAATCATAATTTATCCCAATAAACTAACACGAGCTGCTTCCATGAAATCTAGAAGATTCAGCGAACATTAAAAGTTGAGATTTTCATTGAAGACGCTTGATAAAGACCGACACTTCAGGATGCGCCAGTAGAGTGTCTTGCCAACTCACGACTTATGGATGCAACTAGAGCATCCAAACAGGGCATTTATAGCGGCTCCAAAATGTACACATTTTTGTGGTTAATGTTCACGAAAATGTTGTAGAACTGTGCGTTTCTATTTTCCTTTTCAGTATCAAGGAGAAAAATGTTTGCTAGCACGGAAAGCGTTAAGACATTAAATAAATAACTGGAATTCCATCAGTACGAGCATGAAGGCTTGCTGAAACTGAAAGATTTCTTCACAACGATTAAAACGTTGAAAATACATCCAAACAGGGCATCATGAGTTTGCAGAGTATATCGTGGGAGAAGTCTGATTCCATGAAGGCATAAGCCTCGTGTAATCGGCCCTGAATTGCGCTTTATTGGCATTACAAATTCACAGCAAATGAAAATTTGATCATCACGTAGTGGGTGGCACATAATTTAGCCGTTTAGTGGGTCCGATTAAGGCACTTAATCGGATTTAAAATTACAAGTCAGAAATGTTTTAGCCATTTTCCATTGTTGCGATCAAACTTTTATTCTGACGTTTTTATATCTTTTCTACTGATAAAGAAGAGTGCGTATGGTTATCTTCCAATCAATAGAAGGAAGAGTTTAAGGCGTTTTTTTTTTAAAGTTCACTTCGCATTTGAACAAAAACATAAGAGCTCAATCATCTCAAAAATATTGCATAAGGGAACGTTTAATCTGCAATAAGTGATCCGTAATGATTTAATCCGTTGTCAGTAATGATAATCTGTGATCAAATGGTCGATGAAATTTTCGTTGAAATTCCTCTTTCACCTCACAGTAATGAAACAATAAGATATGCGCTCTTGGCAACTATAATCGCCTGCAGCATTAATTATGGAACAATTTATGGGAGTAATATAATAAAGTCAATAAATGAGAAGGAAAAAAAGCCTTGAGAGTAAACGACATGAAAAAATCATAATGCTTCATCTTTTCTATGATTTTTTTTGTCGAAATTTCATCCATAACATTATGCAGTAAATGGATTTTTCCACCTTTTTTTTTAAAACTCACTCGATCTCCTAAGTGATACCAACTTGTTGCTTTTATTATAATAGCACTCCAAGAGCCGAGTGTAAAAATTTGCATATTTACTTATTCTTTATTATGAATATATCAATGTCCGGAAATGAGGAATTGCGCAAATAGCAGGAAAGAGAAAAACGACCGTAATGCAATGAAGCATTAAATATGGACGATAGTAATGTGTGAGGATACAAATCACTCAGCAATAATTCGGATGATGAAGCATCGGATGTATTAAAATTATCGACAAGAAATAAATTTGAGGCTTATGCAACATAAAACTGGAAACTGCTCAGCACTTTGTTTCCTGCTGCAACATTTTTTGTTTTTCTTCCAAAGATGTGAAACTAATGCCTTCTTAGTGCAATATAACAAAAGCGCTATATAATATTGTATATAGAGTGAAATAAAATTCAAGCCTAGAATATTTCAGTGATTGAAGTTTTATGAGTTCTCAACGTGTGGTACTGTTAGTCGGTTGATATGAATCGTGGTAATTTTTTGGAGAAACAATACGGGTAAAGTGTTACCGGAGAATCTCTAAAAATTTAATATCAGAAACGAAATATAGAGACTTATAGAGAAGTGGATTTTTCTAGATTGAGCCAACAGTAAACAATGAAGGCTTTTCGATGATTTTCGATAGGTTAATGCTGAAAAACGTTGAGAATACAGACTGCGATTTTCGACGAGCGATTTTTCATTCTTCGTCGGAATTTTAGAATCTATAACCGTTGCTGAAAAACTTCAAAAAAAAAAAACTATTTTTCACCCACTGGGTTATTGCAAAGCTCCAAATGCTCAACATTTCTTTGATGGCAGCGGCTGAATGTTTGCAGGCTCATTCTTTCTTTCGCATTTCCTCTTATGCCGATTACTAGTATTTCTATCATCATATCGGAAGAGATGATTGACTATCAAAGAAAGAAAATTTCTTTTGAGCGGAATATCTCCAATTTCTTCAAACTTTTGTGGACAGACATCGCAGAAAAGTGGTACGATGAGTATCATCTCGTTCTCATTCACCTCTTAGAGGCATCGAAAAGTCATGAGAAAAACCTGCATGTTCACTTTGAAAAAAAAAAAGAGCACTTCTACTGAAAACCCTATAAACCGTCTAGTTTGCATGTGAGAAATCTTAAGCGATCATCATATATATACATCGATGAAAGATGCCATAGTTTTTAGCTTTGTGATGTTTTTAATAAAAAAAAACTTTTTCTCCCTTAGTCTTCAATGATTCTATGATCTATAATATTTCAAAATTTTCAAAAAATCATTGATAAGAGTATATAATAACAGGTCAGTTCTCGATTAGAGTTCTTTTTCCCGGTTTTTTTTTTTGCATATTTAAATACAGATGAAGAAAAATAATAAGATCGCTTTCATTTGAATGACATTGAAGAGAATCTAAGCAAAAAGAAATCGACATGCAATAATATTTCACTAAGTTAATTTTCCACTTAATTGATATTTAGATAATATCAAGATTTTTTTATTCATTAACTTTTTTATTCATTGAATTCTTCTAAATAATTTTTAGTTTTTTATATTTTGAGTATTTTGTTCTTTCAATGAATAAATATTTCACCATAGAGAATATTAATGTGTTGAGTAGATTTTCTTGTAATAAATAGCTTCAGAGAAAGCTCAATGAAAACATATTCTCATCCCAAAAACGTACGAAATGATTTCGCTTCTATGGTAAAAGTTTCAGATTATTTCAAAAAAAAAAAAAAAAACAATGTAATTTTCAACGTGGAAAATGGGCAAGAAGAAATAATTTCAGAACGAATAGCTGCTTAGAAACAAACTTGCGTAAAATAGACAGCGAAATTACAAAAAGTTGATCTAGAAAATGATTTTGCAAAATGTAAAAAAGTATCCTGTACGAATTACTGCGATTTAAGCTTTGCCAATCATGCTGATCTTACTATATACTTTGATAGAGTTCCGAGAAATAGGAAAACATAGAAATTGCCCCTTCATATTTCAACTGATAGAGTGCTTGCACTAATCTATATGCGGTTGTTTGTTGATCCTGCTTCTCGTAAAGTAAGCATCAATAGCTGGGAAATAGTGTAAGAGGTGATATTCGCACTAATTAGCTTTAACACCTTTCGAATTGAAACTACTGGTGAGGCGACCGAAACGGCATATGTGCCCATAAAAGCAAATGCTCCAACATAACGCTGCCACTATGCGCTTTTCAAACGTTGATTTGCATAAGCACATAAAAACAAATGCTCGTAAGAAACAACGCTCGGCCTCCTTTTCGATGCGGTCACCTTTCCGCTTTTAGAAGATTTCTTCCGAGATGCTGACGCCGTGAAGATTTACCACAACTGAAAACTACATAATCACATGAAAAACAATTATTTCAAGCATTTTTGTCGTGCACTTAACGAAGCTCTAGCAAATTTTCAAAATATGTTGATTTTTTTTCCCATGAGGGGAAAGCTGAAACAAAAAAAAACCCCTTAAATGCATATTTGAAACAAAAAAAAAAGAACTTATTTAAAGCAAAATTAAGTGCAATGATCCTCGCGTGGGCAATACACTCAAGACCTTTGACGTATTTTGAAAGTACTTCAAAAGTCCTTGAGAAAAAAAGGAAGCCGGTGTACGCCCATTGGTGGCTTGAACCAGTTCATAGAAAGTAATGCACAGTGGCGCATAAAAGCGCCACACAATGTTCCACTCCTTCAATGTGGTGCGAACAAAATGAGGACCGTTGTCGTTCTGTTCGCGATTGCGTTGGCCGCGGACGCCAAATTTCGTAAGTAAATGCTCTAGTCGTCCTCTCAAAGAAATGATCAGTTCTTTTAACAGTCGTTATTCTCCACGATTTTCTTCATCACGTTAAAATGATCGTTAATTCTTTGCGTATTATCGATATCGTATAATTAGCATATTTTCGTTGCAAGTTTATATATTCAAATAGTTAAAGAGATAATGAACGTTGAAATAAATGCTAGGCTTTTAATATTCACTAGTTGTATGTTTTAGACAGAAAGCAACTCGTTGTGCGAGATGCTTTACGTCATCAGTTTATTTGTAATTTTTAGCACCGTTCACCTATTCAATCATTCAATAAGGGTGCTCTTAGTACTCGACCGAATGAATATAAATTATGAATCCGTTGAGGACAGGAAGGGGAAAGGAGTAGGGGTGGGGTGGTGGGGGCGGGGGGGGGGGGTGGAGGGGAAAGCAAGTAATTCTTGAAGTCTAAAGTTAGAAACATACGACTCTGCGAGCTCATACATCATTTGTTGCAAATGCATTTCAATGCCAGCAAACATGAAGCATACAATGGGTGATATTTCAGAATTTCGTGCTTTCTTATGATATTCGCTAATTCAGTTCACATTGCTCGTTGTAATAACGTTCAATATGAACGGCAATTCTTTAGGAAGGTATATTCGTCTATGTAAAGCTCAAGTGCAGAATACAGAATTCTACTCGACACTGAAATTTTTCTCGAGCGGCTAGCGTATCCAATATTTTTCATGGATTAGTTCTTAGGTTAGGGGGTTAGGATAATGGATATGGATCAAACAATTTTCCCGTAAGGCAACATTAATTAAAGTTCTTAAACTGTTTGTATAAATTGTTCATCATTTATTCAATAATTTGAGGTTGGGAACCAATCATTGTTCTCAATTTGACTCTTTGATACGCTTCAACTAAACGGTTGTTTTTATTAGTTTTTTTTCATGCACTCTTACTACGTTATATCGGTTCTATTATTTCAGCATCTTAATAACCATGAATATGGAAAAAATATGTTCACTGTTTCAGGAGAAAAATACTCTTCTATTAATTTTACAAATTGCAAAGGCGTAATATTTCATGTTTTGTTTTTGATATTTTTAGTATTTCTTATCAGCTTCATATCTTCGATTGCTTTTTTTGTGGGAAAGAAGCTATTGTGGGAAAGTCTTACCGAAAAACATTTTTTGATGGATATACGTCACGAAATATGAGAGAGTTCGCCTAAACTTTAGAGTGGATTAAAAGATGCGAACAATTTTATGAGCTCAATTTGTCAGTACAAAAGAATTTTCTTATTAAGACCGACCCCCCTATGATGCTTGCACTCTGCAGCGGTCTTTTAGCATATTGCAATTTAGTTTGCATACCGCCTTCTAAAGCAAAACTGCAATCTCTGAGAAGAAATTCATGTGTGATGCAAGGTTTCAGTTACATCTAAGTAAGTTAGGAGCTGCTCATGAAAGAACACATTCAAAGCCGAGGAAATTCTATCGGATTAAAGCGATGAAGCTGAATATGTATAATAGTTATTTCCCTAAAAAATACCACCAACTTCATATATCCTTTCTAGTTGCGATCGATTTCCTTCCATTTTCAGTTTTCAAGAGGAACAATGCGTATGGTGACGAACCCGTGGCTCCCGCTGAAGGGTACCGAGCGCCAGCACCGGAACCAGCTCCTGTAGAACAGGCTCCGGCACCAATTGAACAAGCGGCAGAAGCTCCAGCAGCAGTAGAATCTAGCGGCTATCGCAAGAAGAGGAACAACGCGTACGGTGATGAGCCTATCGCTCCCGCTGCAGCAGTTGCAGAACCAGCTCCCGCCCCCGTTGAGATGGCTCCCGCGCCAGTCGAACAAGCTGCTGAAGCTCCTGCACCTGTAGAATCCAGCGGCTACCGCAAAAAGAGGAATAACGCGTACGGTGACGAACCCGTGGCCCCAGCTGGAGGATACGCCGCGGCAGAACCGGCACCGGCTCCTGTAGAACAGGCGCCGGCACCAATTGAGCAAGCTGCAGAAGCTCCAGCAGCAGTGGAATCCAGCGGCTACCGCAAAAAGAGGAATAACGCTTACGGTGACGAACCCGTGGCTCCATCTGGTGGATACGCAGCGGCACAGCCTGCACCAGCTCCTGTAGAACAGGCGCCGGCACCAATTGAGCAAGCTGCAGAAGCTCCAGCAGCAGTGGAATCCAGCGGCTACCGCAAAAAGAGGAATAACGCGTACGGTGACGAACCCGTGGCCCCATCTGGTGGATACGCAGCGGCACAGCCGGCACCAGCTCCTGTAGAACAGGCGCCGGCACCAATTGAACAAGCTGCAGAAGCACCAGCAGCAGTGGAATCCAGCGGCTACCGCAAAAAGAGGAATAACGCGTACGGCGACGAACCCGTGGCCCCAGCTGGAGGATACGCAGCGGCACAACCGGCACCGGCTCCTGTAGAACAGGCGCCGGCACCAATTGAGCAAGCTGCAGAAGCTCCAGCAGCAGTGGAATCCAGCGGCTACCGCAGAAAGAGGAATAACGCGTACGGTGACGAACCCGTGGCTCCATCTGGGGGATACGCAGCGGCACAACCGGCACCGGCTCCTGTGGAACAGGCTCCGGCACCAATTGAGCAAGCTGCAGAAGCTCCAGCAGCAGTAGAATCTAGTGGTTATTGATTGTTGTAGAAGTTGCTGTACTGCCAGGATGTCGACGATCCTCATGTTCCATAATGCAATTTTTTTTTCTGCTTAAACGTATGAGAAATGTGCGTAAAATCACATCTCATGGGTTGCAATTGTGAACAGATTTGATACTCCTTTTTTCATGGCCTTAAATGAAACAATGTTTTCATTAATATACGTTCCTTCGCGTTATTAACTGGATTTTCTTCTGAACAGCTTGGCTTATTAAGGAGTCATAAATGACGATAGTGAGTCACCTAATTTTGCAAAATCTATACCTCTTCAAGAGAAAATATGACCAAGTGTCACGCAAATACTTACAACTTTTTCGTAGATCATATCCATACAATATATGTGAGATCACTGCCTCTAATTTTGTCGAAAAATGAATAATATTTTCAGAAATGTGGAGAAAAAATGTGCTAGAAATTTTCCTAACGATACGAAAAGATTAGCATATGTGCCAGATATAACAGAAAAAAAAAAGAGAAAAATATACCTAAGTAGTATTCTTCTATCGCACAAATAATTAAGCTCTGTTCGAGGTACGGGAATTTCGTTGAATGTTGCTTTCATGATATGAAAAAGGAAGCATAAATTAGTGCTTGTTTTGCTGCGCAAATAAATACTGTATGTGGGAAGCCGATGAGGTGAAGTTTCTGCTCGAGAAATCAACGATTCCATCGACTATTCTAACATTTACGATATCGTTATTGAGTTAAAATCGGCCGGCCGTTGACGCTGCAAATTTTTGGTGTAAAACTCTACTCTCACAACAGTTTTATGCAACGATTTAGTAAAGTTTCTGTACGATGATCGCCATTACTGGATTTATTCTGATCTAATGTTGTCATATATAGTCATGAGAAGAAAATCGCCTATTTAGTCATGAAAAAAACCCTGTCAGGAAAGAACCATCATAGAATGCACTAGCGAAGGAAGACTTCGAGATCATGAAGCCACTGGAAAACCATGCCCAAAGAGTTGCCATGATATCAGGTTGTGCTTCTCGTTCGAAAGGTGCCAACAGAAATTGGCATGTTAAGAAGATTGCCTTATTATTTGCAACGACCTGATCTCCTGCACAAATGTCCCTTCCTAAGAAAAAAAAAACTCGTTTTTCTGCTATCTTGCCAGTGTCAAATAGAAACCGGTTGGTACAAGGACATGCAAATGTTTTTTTTTTCCTTTGGAGGTTTATTACTCTTTTCAAAATTGATGGATCGGTATTTGGTCTGTGAGATCATCCTGTTTTATAGACTACCAGCCAATTCCGTGCTTCTCAGGCTAAAAGCAGTACCCTGATGGCCACTCGGATGCTCTCATGTATAGAACAGGTGCGATCCCAATACAGTGCTTTTTTTGCAGAGCAAGTTTGGAGAGGCGCAAAAGAGTGAATAGTTGAAATAAACTTCATATGGTATCTCTGGATAGTTAAAACGTTTCCAAGAAGATTTTTCCATTCACATTCTAATCATGCAACCTTTTCCAAAAGTAGCGCCTTGCATCACACCAATCTATGGCAGACTTAAGAATAGGAGGGGTACAGCTCATGGACAATGCTGCAATGAGTAACATATGCAAATAAATTACCCATAAGTGCACTCTAATTTACGCACAAGTCTTATAAATTACCCATAAATAAACGCTGTTGCAAATCCCTCAGCAATAAAATTTGTTACATGTGGGCTTCTAATTACTATTTTTCAAATGCACTACTTTATGGATAACACACTGAAGCCGAAGCTTGTTGTCCAGCATCAGAGAGCTATTCCAATTTGGCTGCTATCAGTTCGACGGCTGGATGCAAATAAGCGTCATGTTGAAAGGGCTATTTCATGTAGAGTACCTCTGCAGGTTCAGTTTTGTTTGTTGAGATAGAAGGGCGAAAAAACGACGAATTCTGCAACGAGATTATGATGAGGTATACAAGCAATATTTACCTGCGAAAAAGCGCACTTAATCCCTAAGTGATTCCGGTGCAAAACTAACCAAGGATGTTATTTTTGGATACAGCGTATTGCCGACATATTGTGTTCATTATTATATCACACGATTTAGATAACAAAGTTTAGGCGGTTTTACCCCTCGATAACTGTTAAATTTTATAGAAACGTTAAGTATCTCCGATTATTGGCCTACATTCACTCCGGTTTAGGCACAATGTGAGAAATTCTAACACATGCAGTAATATTTGCAGTAACAGATGCAGTAATAACAGTTAAACAGCTCTTACTTTGGCTAGGCCGTTCATCACTCCATGAAATTTCGAGAAAAACTCCATCCCTTCTCGTCAAGTGATCTCAACTAGAATTGGAAGTACTTGAAATTAATAAAACTTTTGTTGCAATTTTCTCACGAAAATCTTCGATAGCAATGAAGATGTCGAACCAATCGCCCAACAAGCCTTCTATAAAGACGATCAGCAATGCAGTCAGATCAGTATTAATCACAAGCAAGATTAACCAAGCTCGTAAACATATTTCTGAAAACGCCTTTTGCAGTAAAACGCGAAAAAAAAAGCTAGCTAGCGTGAGAAAACACTCAGTTACCTACAATGTCGGGTATCGTTGCCAAAAAGAGTCCCGTTTAAGTTCTTTTATAGGGATAAATGTGGAGAAGCTTCTGCAAGCGTCTCGTTTAGCAAATTAGGCTCATCATCCACATAGCAAATAATAAGTATGCGGAATATTGCTTTAAAAACTTGATCAAGATGGCTATTCCCACAAACTTTTTCGCAAAAGATTCGTTTTCCTATTACAATTCGACCAAACTCGAATAGAAATGTAACAGGCGTAAAATTGGCGCAAGGTACTTAGCGTCTTCAAATGCCTATTGCATTTTTCCAGAAGTAATGCATTAAATTTAATATGATACAGGTAGTGGTCGTATGGAACGCACTATAGCTCATAAACATTATTCGTTGGCTTCAATGGTTGTTGGGCTAATACTACTTGATAGACAATAGAGGGCATGTAAAAAATAAATATGCACAGAAAAGAAGTCACATAATATTTCATTTTTTTTTTTCAACGATTTTCATACTCACTACCCATTATTTCAATGAATTTTTATAGATTTTTCAACGTGATAAATATTCTAGCACATAATTCAAAACAAAAAAATTTCTACTTCTTCGAATCGACCAATCTTACAAACACACATACACACACATATCGAATAAATCGATATTACATTATTACCTTTGGTTAGCATAATTGAGATCCGAATATTTTCTCACTTATCCAATAGCGTATATATTGAATAATGTGTACATCAACGCTTTCAACATGAATGCAAAAAATTTTGCTCCACTTGAAGAATTTGAATAACTAAGTAAAGAGTTGCACCGATTTTCATTGAAAATCGCGCAATAAATTTTCTTATACTTTCTGCTTTGTCAAGACACTCTTTTGTTAGTGCGTTAATCGAATTATACTTGTCCTGCAATACCTGTCCTAGATGTTATGAATAAGAATTCGATTTATAGAGCGCTTCAGATGAAATAACGAACATATTCCTTAAATATTGCACTTTCCTAATTCGTAACTTACTGAACTCAACAATGCACCAAATTGGTCTGCAGCAATTTTTTCGCTCTAATATACATCTTGTGGGAATGAAGTGTGCAGCAATCGTTTATAGCTTGTTACCGCCTAAGCATTCAAAAGTAATTTGAAGTTTAAATGCTTAATTAGCAACGTTTAATGAAGAAGAGAACGATCATTGCGAGCGTTGCTTATATCATTGCAAAAAAAAAAAAAAATAAATAAATAAATAAATTGAATAAAGTAAAATTCGAATAAAAATTACCCACCTAAACGAAAAAGAAATGGATTAACGAAATATATCGTGTAAAAACTCAACTTAATTAAAATATTCACAAAAATTTAGCGATCATCAAACGAATCTAATATATTTTACGCTGAACTCATAGCACTTTTTTTTCTCGAATTTTTTTTTTATGGCAATAAAATTAATCGAAAGATACATTGGAAATTTTCAATCATTAATTTTTCTAAGAATTGCGGATGTCTACGTATTCGATGACCTCGAAAAATTACAATACGAAAAAAAAATTTCATTTCCCTGAAAATTTTTACTGTCATTCTTATTTCAAAAAAAAAAAAAAAAGAAAAGGAAAGGAAAAAGTTGGAACATCCGATGAAAATTTTCATCTACGATGTTAATTGCAAACCAAACGAAGCCATATGACATTATTATTGAAATTTAAAACCAGACGACTTGAAAAAAAAAAACCCCCTATACATACGTACATGAGCGAAAAAAAAAAACACAAGTGAAAACTGCAAAAACCAGTCGAATTTCTAGTGAGAGTTTAAATATTGTTTCGTACTTTCGATGTCGTAAATGACGAAGCGATATCACATTGAGACAATTAGCAAAACGTTAGACTCTGTCTCTTCGATAAATGATGCAAAAAAAAAACTTGTTAGGATAGAAATGAATGTGCAAATTTCTTCTTACTTAGTTGAATGTTGAAAGGCTTTAGCAACTGTCATCTCTGATTTATCAATAGGAAATGTGAACCTCTTTGGAGCACTAAACGAAAATTTATGAATTTAAAAATGTTTATGAATGTAAACCTTAAATTTTACCTATTTAAATTAGTATTCAAATCAACTTAAGTTCCTCTTCATTTCGCTGCTTTTGAAATACATCTGATCAGTGTTGAAGCGGTTTACTATAACGCAATTCCTGAAACTTTCAAGTCGATTCCTATGCAGTTGTAATGATAGTATTATTGTTAGAAATCCATATTTCTTTTGACTTGGAAATATGCTTAATGTCAACTTATGCATGTGAAATATCCTATCCGATATGTTCATTACGTCAGTCACAAATTGTCCTAGAAGTACAAGCTCGGAAAGCAACAAAAGGGATGTCAAGTAAGGCAACAAGGTTGCAAATGGAGTGACCAGAGCCCTGACAAGCTTCACTGAGCAGAAAGGTCACTAGTGTTCAAACATCTAGGATGAGAACGAAGATACTGTTTATCGAGGTAATTTTCCATCAAGACTGAACGGAGGTAATCGTTTACGGAAAACTTTTTATACTCTGCAGCTTTTACATTTGCAACGATACAACGCAAATACAACATTTTTTAACCCAACAACATCGTCATGCATAGACGGGCACAGATTGATTGCACTAATACTTATCTCCTAGTGATATCTCAACATGAAATCATCGCATACTTGAAGGATGTCACTTTTTATGTGACTCTGAAAATTTTCCCATCTGCGAAGCTTGTTATGGCGATTATTTCTTATTCATATTTACACCTATTTAGATATATGTCCGACATTCTCACCTCGCAAACTATAAAGGGAGAAATGTGGAATTTCTTATGTGTGCTACGCGACGCCATGTATGTATACTCGGGATGGTCCAGTAATTAAGGCGGTTTATAGAGATGCTGGGAAAACTGCACGTACTTGACAATCAGTCGAATGAGATAATAGATATTTTCTAAGGTATTCTTCATGTAAGCAAGGGCGGCATGTTTCATTTCTCGATGAGAGATTATCAAAGTTATTGGTAGGATGTTTTCAATGCGAAATCCTCATAACAGTCCAACTTATTTTGGTAGAATTTTCTATGCTTCAATGTATTATCCTCATCGATCACTGATTTTGTTTTTTGCCTATTCGCCCAAGAAGTCTCTATGAGAGATATCACTATAGTTATTGGCGCAATATGCGTAGATATACCAGATTCGATGCAAAATGTTTGTTTAGCGAAGAAGTAAAAATGCGTATTTTAGTTTTCCATACAGTGAACAGTATACAAACTACATTTAGCATTTCTGCGTCTTTCGTAACCTCCACACAGACGGCTTGGTGCCATAATGGTGTATTTTCGAGATTTAAATGATGATATTTAATATTCTTTAGTGGTGATTAGAGGGGAATCCCGATATAAGCTAATCGGTAAGTCATCCCCTAAATTTTGACAAAATATGTAAATGTTGAATATCGGCAACATTGCAAGCCACGAATATGACGAGAAGTGGACCATGGTTTATGAAGTTTTCGTCAAAAGTTCGTGGTAGGAATTCATAATAAACAGGTAAGATTCCATTAAACATCACAGTAAATTAGCTCATGTGGATAGTGCGTGATGCCCACCAACCTTCGTGGCTCTAGTTCGGTAGACACATGCGTGAAAACCTTGAAATATACCCTCGTCAGCTTACTGTTTGATATCATAATCTTAACAAGACGTAGGCCATCAAATTACAACGGGTTAAACAACTAAATAGGTAGACAAAAATAAGCGCATATAATACGCAAGGATGCAAAATTTCTTTTCACTTGCAATCTCATAAAGGAGCACAAAAATGAAATAAACAGAGGAGATACTATTAACTTATCTATCGTACTGTGAGACTAGATCTACTGGAATGCACAGCTCAATAGTCACATTGGACATATCTATTACGTTTGCAAATCACTTATATATAATGGATGAGTTGATTTCTGTGACACCTCAAAGGTTACCTAATTTTGAAGTGAGTAGGACTTTTGACAGCCTTCACTTATGTAATGATCAAAGCGGACGCAATGTTAACAACCTAATTTCAACCAGTACAACAACCATATTGTCTACATTCTTTTTAGGAAGTTTTACGAACAAATTAAGCAACCAAACGAAGTAAAAATCATTTTCTCTTCAGAAGATGATATTATAGAAAGTAGATAGACGATTTAAGTGAAGATCGCAACCACTTGTAACATCGGCCATCTCTATGTAGCTTAAAAACGATTTCATAATTCCGTATTTGCATCATTCAACCGCGTGAATTTCAATCCAGTCGGTAATTCGATTAACGAAGAAATTTGTGTCGATAGATGCATTTTTGAGCGACTCGATTTCCTAATGTGTGGTTAATTTTTATGCAACAAATACGGCTAAAACATAATTTGGCCATCATTGCATCGATCTTTATGATTTCATGCATATTGATTCCATTCTAGCGATACTGCTTTTTTTTTCGGTAGTAAAATGTTTTCCTCGGTGCACTGAGGGAACATACATGATTAGGAGGTTGGAACTCAGAAACACTTCATACGCCCGCTTCATGCCAAAACCGGAAAACAATTTTATGTTGTCACGCAACACTCCGAGGAATGTTAGTTCCTTTTAAAGCATGACGCTTGTATGACATCATAATATTACTGCATTATAGGGAGTTTTCAGAAGATTTGTTGAGCATAAAAAGAAAGAAAGACCGTTAGGAAATTGTTAAACAGAATAAGCACACTCGATGTTTCTATCTTAATGCCGAATTTTTATTGGCTTTGTTAATTCCCTAACTCAGAAACGCCGTTTTATGGGAAAAGAGAAATGTGGATGCTGATTGAGCCAGTGAATACATCCAGGACGGGACAAGACATGGCCGGACAGGACAGGACAGTGAATATCTCGTCAGTGAAATATTTTTGATAATAAATACGCCAAACGAAGCCAGTGTAATAGAATTTGCATCCAAGCATTTGAAAATAAATGAAGTTTCTCCGGATTTTCTTTTTTTTTGGGACGGTTGTTTCCAATCATATTCGGGACGTCCAGCAGCAATGCTACTAAGAAGCTTAGCTAGCTCAAATTTCTCGCAAATATGGTCTTGGAAAGCGCAGGTCGTTTAACGCTCGCGGAAGTTGGCCTTCACATTCCTACCTGATCTCTGATTCTGTATAGTGTAGGCAGAAGTACAAAAAGGGCAAATGTTTGTTTCTGTAGTCCCATTTTTCTGAAGTCTGCAAACGTATTTTTTAAAAATGCTGCAAATGCCATTGCTACGGATGGCAGTAAGAAAACTGCGCAAAGTAAACTATACCCGACTGTATTGCAGTTAATGCTGCAGTGTCATATATTCATTCACTTTTAATGAGTGCGCGTCTATGAAATGCACTCATTGACGCATCGTTGAATGAGGGAAAAACATACATATCAAATTCGGTTTTTTTTTTCGCGCGCGCTCACAAATATAACATATAGATCAATGAAAATCATCACAAGCGGAATCATTAGTGAGACAAGACGTTGTTCAGGTGAATTAAGGGCACTCATATGAGCAACAAAAAAAAACGAAAAGGAAGCTGGAATGCACGATAACCGTGGCTAACCAGTTTAGATGCTAATGAAGCAAACACGCATAAAAGCGATGCAATTCGATGTTGCTTCAGAAGCAATATTTGTCTACACGACAATGAGAGGGATCCTGGCCCTCTATCTTCTCATTGCTGTTGTATGCAGCAAAGCAGGTAATATTTTTACGAAGTAATAAATTTCTATTACTTTTTAGTCGAATTAAAGTTGTTAATCATCTCTTCCCAAATAACAGTGCATATTTAGCATCTTTTAGATGCAAATATCAAGAATGACCTAGATGTTTTTCAGCAAAATGAAAAATATAGCGATTGACTAGAACACCATATATGAGTAGAATGTGATAGAATGCTTCTGATAATTGAAAATATTCATTTACTTCCCACTTTCATAGGAAATATAGTGTTTTCATATGTTTAAAATGTGAGAACTCTAGGAAGTGTAGAATTCAAAAAAAGTTACCTCGTTCTAGGAAGTTCACCTGAATTAATGATAGAAATGTGATATTCGATGCAATAAGAAAAAAAAACAATGAGTGAACTAAGTGAACAAGCACTTGCAACGATTACGTTCATGAATCTCCGTTTGCGCCTTAAATTATTTTTTTTTTTGCCCTGTCCAAAATTTTATGTCAATACAAATGTTCCTTCTAAAGTACTCTAACAACCCAGCCAACTTTAAATTGTTATGACAAAAATTTTGCAACGACAACAACTTTTCTCATTAGCGTAAATGATGCTCGAACTAAGGAATCATTCGTCAAGTATAGAGATTTTCCACCTATGTGAACTATTCATTTATGACTTGTTACAGCACAGTGCTATGTGTTGTGAATTGTGTTCATACACTTCTTCCAAAATTGGAGGATCAACATTCAAACATTTCCTTTCAAAAAGAGCATTTAACAACCTAGCCAATCGAATCAACCTGTTTCTATTGAATTACCTGGTTTTTCAAGTGCGATCATCCTATCTGCGTGATTGGAATAATTGAGATGAAAAAACCAATGCTTTTCATGGTTAAAACAATGAAGGAAAATGTTCTTTGGAATATCATGGTTGGTGGCTTGGGTACCAGAAGTGCATCTGAACACCTTTTATACCATTTTAAGTATATATTTTTGCTAGAACATTATCACAGCATCGTGTATTTCGGCGCATAAGGCCCGCTTCTGCCTATCTCTCCGTAAATTTCAACATGAGAACCAATGAAGATAGTGAAATTTGATAGCTGGAATCTATAACCTAATATGTTATTTCTGCTGGATTTTATTGCAAGAAGTGATCGTTTTAGTATATAAGAGGAACAACGAATATGGGGACGAACCCATTCAACCATCTCTGGCCCCTCAACCAGAAGGCGGTTATGCTGAACACTCAGTTCCGGAAGCTGTGGCAGTCGAAGAGGAAGCTCCAAAAGCAATAGAGCAGCCCGCTCCTACAGAAGGACTAGCCGAGATTGAAGCTAGTGGATACCGCAAGAAGAGAAATAACGAATATGGTGACGAACCACTTGCTCCAGCTGCAGGAGGTTATGCGGAAGAATCAGTTCCAGAAGCTCCCAAACCTGAGGAGCAGGCAGCAAGTGCAGTACAGCAGCCCACTCCAGTAGAGGGACAGCCGAAGTTGAAGCCAGTGGATACCGCAAGAAGAGGAATAATGAATATGGTGACGAACCAGTTGTCCCATCTGCAGAATCTCAACCAGCGGGCGGATATGGTGGAGAACCAGTTCCAGAGGCTCAGGCGGTCGAAGAGGAAGCTCCAAAAGCAATAGAGCAGCCCACTCCTGCAGAAGGAACATCAGAAGTTGAAGCCAGTGGATACCGCAAGAAGAGAAATAACGAATATGGTGACGAACCACTTGCTCCAGCTGCAGGAGGTTATGCAGAAGAATCAGTTCCAGAAGTTCCCAAACCTGAGGAGCAGGCAGCAAGTGCAGTGGAGCAGCCCACTCCAGTAGAGGGACCAGCCGAAGTTGAAGCCAGTGGATACCGCAAGAAGAGAAATAACGAATATGGTGACGAACCACTTGCTCCAGCTGCAGGAGGTTATGCGGAGGAATCAGTTCCAGAAGTTCCCAAACCTGAGGAGCAGGCAGCAAGTGCAGTGGAGCAGCCCACTCCAGTAGAGGGACCAGCCGAAGTTGAAGCCAGTGGATACCGCAAGAAGAGAAATAACGAATATGGTGACGAACCACTTGCTCCAGCTGCAGGAGGTTATGCGGAGGAATCAGTTCCAGAAGTTCCCAAACCTGAGGAGCAGGCAGCAAGTGCAGTGGAGCAGCCCACTCCAGTAGAGGGACCAGCCGAAGTTGAAGCCAGTGGATACCGCAAGAAGAGAAATAACGAATATGGTGACGAACCACTTGCTCCAGCTGCAGGAGGTTATGCGGAGGAATCAGTTCCAGAAGTTCCCAAACCTGAGGAGCAGGCAGCAAGTGCAGTGGAGCAGCCCACTCCAGTAGAGGGACCAGCCGAAGTTGAAGCCAGTGGATACCGCAAGAAGAGAAATAACGAATATGGTGACGAACCACTTGCTCCAGCTGCAGGAGGTTATGCGGAGGAATCAGTTCCAGAAGTTCCCAAACCTGAGGAGCAGGCAGCAAGTGCAGTGGAGCAGCCCACTCCAGTAGAGGGACCAGCCGAAGTTGAAGCCAGTGGATACCGCAAGAAGAGGAATAATGAATATGGTGACGAACCAGTTGTCCCATCTGCAGAATCCAACCGGCGGGCGGATATGGTGGAGAACCAGTTCCAGAGGCTCAGGCGGTCGAAGAGGAAGCTCCAAAAGCAATAGAGCAGCCCACTCCTGCAGAAGGACCAGCCGAGATTGAAGCTAGTGGATACCGCAAGAAGAGAAATAACGAATATGGTGACGAACCACTTGCTCCAGCTGCAGACGGTTATGCGGAAGAATCAGTTCCAGAAGTTCCCAAACCTGAGGAGCAGGCAGCAAGTGCAGTGGAGCAGCCCACTCCAGTAGAGGGACCAGCCGAAGTTGAAGCAAGTGGCTATTGACTGTAATTTGCTCACATTTTCATCCCAAACGTGGTCGACGCTATTCTGGTATGCAAAATACGATTGTGTTCTTCGTGAAGTTCATGTACGTATCATTGTGTTTTGTGATAAGTTGTTTGTATTAGATGAATATAGGTTATAAAAGGTTTACTGAATATGCTGGAACAGTTCTAAGCGGTTGAAATCATATGCATGGAGACGGACAGGCAATGAGAAAAAGATCATCTAAGCTGGTGTATCCATTTTGCCTGAAGAGGTTTAAACGAAAGTATTCAAGGAAACCGAAATGAAGTTATACGGCGCATGAACTATTTTTCACGTAAGCCTGAATTTGAAATGACTCATTTTCAGTGTTACTCTTGAACAGCGTAACAGATCATATATACTTTCAACCATAATCGTTCGATAGGCCAAGCACGTTTGACTACCACGCTTGAATTTGCGGAGATTGAGGAAAATGCCTAAGTTTTTAACATTTCAGTTCCATCCTGTGCAGTCTGACAATTTTACTCGTATGTTGCACATTACGGTAGTAGAAGTGATGTGTAGGATTTATCGAGAAAATGTGCAAAGCATTGCGCTTTTCGACGACAATATATGCGCAAAAACGAGAATATCCAGCTTTCACTACACGATATTACGATGCGATTATATTAATGCTGAATTCAAGTTTCCGAACAGCAACTATTGGTGATACAAAAAGTCACGAAGTGCCGAATGAGTAAAATATCGCTTCGAGATCACGTATTCTAATAAAGAGTTCAAAAGCAAACAAGTTTAACTGATATCATCTAGGAAATTTGTGAAGTGTAAAAGCTGATAGGTCTCGCAACTCACCATCGCTCTTCAGCTTGAGAACAAGAACGTTGCAGCCTACGATGAAACGTCCGGTAAAAGAAAAGACGGCTTGTTACAGCATGACCAATGTTGTGAAGCGCCGCAGAATCTCGACCTCTACATATGGAAAGGACAGCGTGAGGATGAGCTGGTCCATTTAGTGGCGGAAGTACAAACTTTAGATCTTTTTGTTGAGGGACTCAAGTTTAAATGCCAAGGCTAAACATGTTTGAAGTGTCGAATGGCAACGTTGCCCTTCGTATATCCCACAATTCTCAAGTATTGCATTACTGGGGCAGCTTTTCGGCCTTATCGCCATTTCACTGTGGTCACTGTGGTCGGCTTTTCCAGTACAGTCACTGCTTCGTCATCGTTTGCTGCGCATGTGCGATGTCACATAAACGTCTGCTTGCAAGTTGAAAAATTTTACGAGCGACTTGAGGTTGGGCAGGGCAATTTTTGGCTATCTCTTCGCGAATGGGCATTGTTGACTTATCGAACAAAGGAAGTCACCAATAACGTGTGTATTTTTTGCAGGTGAAGTCGCAATTATGATTACTGTATGCTTTCGTTACTTTGCATTAATGAAGTGCAATAAATTATGAGAACTCAGCTATGTATCTACGCCTTTGGCCGTAACTTTCATCTCGACAGCCACTGAAATCAGTCTAAGGAAATTTTGTCGAGATTGTCTTCACCATGATCAACCAGATAGGGAGTTATTACAGCTTTTGCACCTGATATTGGCTGCATTTCTTGATTTGATCGCGCTGCATTTTGCCACATTCGGATTCCATTTTGACCGCTTTGCATCACTCGGACTGCACTTTTTACCAAGAGGGTCGGAGAAGGCCAATTCTTCCTTGAGCTTTTGAATCATTCAAACCATGAGCGGATTATTTTGCATGTTCACTGATCGTTACAAGCTCAATAATGCACCATAAAATGAACGGATCATCTAGCAAATAAGACCTAAAAAAACAGGTCCATTTTTATGGCTCATTTGATTCTGCCGCATTTGTTTTAGAATGGCGTTCTGATTGCAGCCAACTGAGCGGCATATTATCACCATTTCCTCCATCCAACCGTTTTCGGATTGTAGAATTCGCCATTTTCGGATTACATGGCATTTCCGCCTAACCTTACGGAAGCTACTTTCACATGTGTGTTTCTAATAGTTCAATTTATAGATTTAAATTAATATATATTGTCAAAAAATCATACATACGGAAATGGCGAATCCAAAAATGATAATTTTTCGCATTTTGTTAAAATTTCCAATCAAGTCATTATACCTTCAACTCATAATATACCGTGTGGCATTAGTTTTATTAAATTCGCCACCGATTATTCATCTATATCCCTATGAAGGCTATGCACCTGCTTGCATCAAGCATTAGAAAATTTTCAGCATGTCTGCTGCAAAAAAAAAAATTATTTGCAGATGTTTTGCAATACGTTCATATTAGCTCAGTAACGAAGATAAGTATCTCTCTTTAAGAACATCACTCAAAACGAATGAAAATGAAAGAGTTTGTACAAAGAACTGTTTTCTTTTTTTCGAAACAGTCTCTGGCCTGTTTTAATATGTCACCATAGGTGAGGGAGGGAGGGGGGGGGGGGACATTTTAGCACGAACTCATCAAATTGAATCACTCATGACAAGATGCAAATATTTATGTCGTTTATCGTTCTTTATTTTTTAATTTTTTATTTTTTTTATCTAATTGGATTCAATTATTTTAATTTTCATTGATAGTGAATTTTCTAAATATTTCTCGTTGATTGATCACATTCGAAACGATCATAAAAGTTTTTGAATCATTTTCATTTGAAATCTCCTCGTACTTTATTGCGAGATATTGCAAAAAATGCGACACATTCTTGCTGTGATAAAATAGATTCGACTCTTCGTTTTATACGCCGGGTAGATTTTAACTTTTTGAGTGATTTTTTGCATCCAAAAGCAAACTGTTTAGGTTATTAATAAATCACGCTTTTCGACCTTATACCTGTATAGTCCCTTTGAAACTTGAAACCTAAACAAATTGAAACTTGAAATTACGGATGGTTAGAGCTGCTGCGTAGATTTCTAGTCATATGAAATGTTCGCCGGCTCACGAAACTTTAAAATTAAGACCGAAAAACAGGACAGCAACGAAATGATTAACATGTTCGCGGTAGACGGTGATCGATGAAATATCGAATATATCCTGCGGTGTGGGTTCGCGATAATTGAATCACTACTAAGTGTTTCATTTCAGTCTGAAGAAAACGTTGAGGACTTTGTTTAGAACGAGAAATCTGTCTAAGGACTCTAAACTTATAAAATTTAAATCAAAACCAGAATTTCGATCAAATAGCCTTATAAATTAGGTAGTTCTCATCGAAGTTTACAGTGATACATCAATCAGGAAATAGGGGTTTTACGAAGTACTAGTTGGAAACTGCAAAGATGTTTTCCACTTTTAAAGCATGCTTCGATTGGGCAATAAAAAGGGAGCTGCTAATCTACTAACGCAGAACGACCATTCCGTGAGTGATTCTCGCTTGCCTGAAGATATTAGAAACCGTTTGGAAATTTTTTATTTGAAGAAATGAAGAAATTAATTAAAGGCTTAACAAATACAGGGACGTAAATATTCGAACAAAATTCTTCTGCCTTTGAATCATCAAACTCACACAGCTATTATAATTCAACTCGTACACGGAACGCTTGAGGCACATATGGGCTATTTGGCTATGATGAGTTCTGGCGCTTAAGCACGTCTATGACCACTCCCTCGATGTCCACTCCTTAGGGTTGTTTTTCAAATTATGCGTATTGATAAATGCTAATTTTACTCATCAGAAAGACGCGCAAGTTCATTGCGTTTCATTAGCAAATTCATCTTCGTTTGAAATAGAAGTGGGTATTTAACTCACATATTATTCTTAATTAATACATTAATATCGCTCGTAATCAGCTTACATGACAAAATTCTCCCCCAACAAACAGTTTTTCGATATTTCGACGATCAGTTAAATGAACTGCGAAAAATTGGTGAAAAAGGCTGAAGTAATTGATAGTGAATGAGTTCAAATGCGGTAATTTTTTTAAAATCTATTAATCGACATATATGATTAAAAAATCGCCCATAATTCAGCAAGTTCAAGGACAAAGGGTCATGGAAATATTGATAACATAAATACGATTGTTTCTATACTTTCAAGATAGCCGTTTTGAGTGAATATTCCCGTTGAGTTGATTGTTCTTTTTCTTCTGACTGATCCCTTTTGAATACCTTTTTCATAGTCGGAAGCTCTCCTTTTCCGGGTGTTATTGCTCGGTGTTGATCGTCAAAATTCTTAAATTTTTCTCTCTTTTCAATATGATGAAGTATAAAATGATTTCCAGCTCATAAATTTTCAAAGACGATGAATTATGAGAGGTCGAGAATGCCACTAAAAGTGTTTACAAAAATTTGCGAGTTTTTTTTTTTTGAGGAATATTTGCATCGTATAAGAAATGCAGCGAGAAAATACTCATTAAATTAGAATGAAAAAATCTTCTAGATCTACAGAATTGTAAAGGGACTTTATTCTTTATTTCTATTAAACTACAGTATTGGCAAATAAAAGCTTAGATTGAATATTGTTTCTTGTTCAGCCGCTTAGTAAATAATGTGAAGTTTATTATTCGACTGAACTTTTCTAGCTAGACGCGTGATGTTAAAGGCACAAATATAAGCCATTAATTGCAAGTGAACAGGAAGGTTAGCTCAAAGGTATGAATTGCTCTTGCCACGAACTATAGTATTAATACCTGTAAATTACTACAAATTTATCAAGAAGACGTAAACCGAAAAGAGACACGCGTACTGAAGAGATTAACAAGCAATCAAAAAAAAAAAAAAAAAATTAAGAGAAATTAGAATACTCTAAACGGGTAGAAGCGAGAGCAGATATAAGACCTTTTCGTAGAGAACCGGATCGAACCGAATATCCTTCCTATCCTTAGCCTCGTCTGCTTCAAATTCAGGATGTTCGATAGTTGTACGATTTTCTTCCATTATCTCTCTTGAGGTTGTATGTTTGGATGGCAATAAAAATTTTTTAATTAGAAATCTGGAAATTACATTTCAATTTACTTACTGCTTCGTTCATAGAAACTAAGGAAATAAGTAATTAATTGTTCGATGTTTACGCAATTTTTACGATCACAAAGCAGAAAACTATGATAAGTGTTATATTCTCTTTATATTCGCAAATGTAAAGTTGAATAAATCTTGCATAGTACCGAGCAGAGACTCGCACAAAGTTCTACAAGAAAGGAGCTATTAAAAAGCGTTTAAGTTAATGAGCATTCATTGGGCTAGGCTTATTTAGAAAATTTGCCTACTTCAATCCGAAGTTTATCGAACGATACGATCAATGTGTGTGTTAAAGGAAAAAAGCATCTGAGACTACGAGAATAATAAAACGCTGCTGTTTTCAACTAGAGATTAGTTTATAACACTTCTACCATGAAAGTCCATAGAAAAAGAGATTAGAATGTGCTAATTGTTCGGTGTTTTTTAAGGACATCGAGTGTGAATGACGAATGACGGCAGCTTGTTGTCCGCGTATCGGATAGCGCCGCACTATGGGGAGGGGAGGGTGGGAGCGTAAGGGAGGGGGAAATAAAGTAGAGCCAAATTATGTGTCCAAGTGAGCAATATGGCAAATGCAACTGTAAGTTTTTTGATTGCCGAAGCATAAATGCACAATTATAAAAATAACGATTTGAATACTAATTATAGCCAAAGAATATATGCCGGTATTATTAGTGTTCGAAACTGTGTCCGAGGTCTTACATTGTTGGTTTGAACGGTGAAGAAATCGACGACATTTGTTTTGCAATCGAGATGTGAACAGCTAGAAATTTTTAAGCTCTATGGAGAGGAGCACTCGAAGCGTTAGTAATGCTAAATTTTCGGTTCCGTTAATTTTGCCAATGGGATATATCTCCACAAAGGTGATACACTTCCCGATGTACATAATCGAGAATCGAGAACAGATTGGGAAAATTCATGTGCTGTTATATCACTTTTATGAAGACGATTAACTTTCCAACAATAGTTAAGATGATGAAACTGTGGGCAACGATAGGTAGTTTGTCTTAGGCGCTCGCATTGCCTAAATTCATATTGTGGCCAACCTTGGGTAATGGATGATGCAATTCTTTGTACAAAAGCAAAATGTTTAGACACTCCGCTTACTGGGTTCCTTCAATATCGTCGTCGAAGCAGCTCTCTTATGAAACATAAATATAGCGCTGCAACGTCTATTATGCAGGTATTACTGTGCGCCCACCCTTGCGTTTCATGCAATGACCAATGACCTATGTATTAAACAACGTTGTGTCAAAATGAAGGAACGCCCTTTGGTATCTGTTCCTATTCGAATTTCGGTTTATCGCTTGACATTGTTTCCAAGATTTCAAAGCTTATTTATTCTCCATTCAGCATAATAGATACTAACATACTACAGCTATAACATGCTTCAACGTTAGGCCCAAAGTGGAAGGAACGTTTGGATTGGTTATTGACTTAAACATCGGCAGACATAAGAAAGTATGAAATGTGCTCGAAGAAAATGCTTCTCCGATTCGGAAGAAATGAGATGGGTTATCGACTTCGGGAGAAAGTAGAACAACTAGGTAAAATAACAATACGAAGGATCGCCGAAACAGTTTTGAGAAATGTGTATCATAGAGTCGACATATCATCCTGAAATGACCGTACAACCTCCAGTAACATGTGCTTGTTGTCCAACCGAACTTTGAACGAGCTGGAGCCTAGACACATCCCTTACCTTCACTTCAAGGTCTTTGAAAGGCAACAAATATTTAAAAGCCAAGGAGCCAGTGCTTTCACCTGATGACTTCTATTCGATAGTCCTCTTCCTGACGCTTAGCTGAAGAGCTATCGCATGAGCAAGAAAAGCAAGCATGAATGGCAGTATCAAGAAACACGCATGCTTTTTTCTTCCTCCACAGTTGTTGAACGAATCGGCGCACACCTAATTCTTCCTGTTTAGCGCAGCAGCAAATTTCCGAATAATTTTTGATTAGGTCATCGTATAGGCTGGGATACAGTACTTCTTCAACTGCCTTCAAGTTTAGGCGCAACTTCAAAATTTCTTGCTTTGTTCTGCTGGGTGTTTATGTCATTCTCCCTTCCTATCCAATTCGGGAGCCCTTTGATAAAGCATCCGGCTCCTCAACTCCTGATTCAAAAGACTCTTTTTTCCACAAAACGACACTCCCTCCGTCATTTTCCCTCACCGTTCCCCCTTCTCACGATATTTTAACAAATCATGTAGGACAGTGACGGACGACAGGCAAAAATAGGTGAGCAGCGCATTTACGTATAACGTGAAATGTATTTCTCCTGCACTGTAGACTTAAAATTGTTCGGTAGACTTCGGCTCGCAGGAAAGACAAAAAGCACAAAGTCTGGCGTGCAAAAACAATGCTTTCATACCTTTCTGTTAAAAAAAAATTGTCTAAGGAGAAATAAGGAAATTGCCGGCCAATAAATGCCGAAATCGCACGAAGTGAGGAGGGAAGGTGAAAAGAAAGGCAAGACATTACTCTTTGTTAAGAACCTTTCTTGCTGCCTTTCGTTCTCCTTAGTTATGCTATAAATCCTTTGTTATGGTATAAAAATCATTTGCTTTTGCTTGAGAGCATCTCCTTTCAAATATTGGTTAAAAACTCGTTTCTCGCATGCCTGGAAGAAGGAAAAAGCCGAGAAAAAACAGCTTACGGATCGAGAAACCAGAAGTAAAACAGTGGAAGAATAACGAATAGGAGAAACAATCCACCACTAACGCCGAACACAGCGATTAGAGAATGAGTACTTGGTGAGACGAACTCTCCACATTTTGCTGCAACATTATGCGCTATTGAACTCTCATTTTCGATAGTCTTTGCATTGTTTGCAAATATCATACATGAAGGGCATGTTTCCTGAATAGCATCCATTTGTTTCCGAGAGGAGTACATATGAGAAAAAAAAACCCTCGAGCCCTAAAATGTTGAATTCGCACAAGTATTTCAGGATTATTTCAATAAGCACATGCAACAGCGTTGCAAAATGCACGCGTTAGTATAGGAAATAAAACTATCCGTCGCACTTTTTGAAATCGCTTGCGAAAACGCAAAAATATCAACTCCACTTTGGTTATATAGCAATTGGCAGTACTCTTTCGTGCTTCGAAATTTTCATGATCGGGATGCCTAACGTCAAATCGCATGAGAAATTTTCACACTTGCCGGTTCATGGATATGCAGGCCGAAAATGATGCTGGAATGCAACTTAGATATTATAGGCGAAACGCTGGACAACGATGAGCTATGAGGAGAGCACTTCATACTTGAAGAAAATTTCCACTTTATTCTTAGTCGCGGATCACGCTTCGCAAGCGAACTTTATTCAACAGCTGGTGGATATTGCCTAATTACCACCCCATCATTTGTTCAAAAAAAAAAAACGTTTCACATGCTTCGATAAACGTTGCTTTTTAGAAATTTTCTATGCCTCATGTTGCGTGACGACCATTTGAAAGAGATAATACTAATTTCCAGCGAAATGAGAACATTACCTTTGCAGGAGATTTTATATGAAAGAAAGTATAGAATCCTTATAGAATTTTGAGGAAATTTTACGTCATCTTTTGTTGTTATAATTATTTCATGATTTACGAATCTGTCTCAGCTGTGTCATAGGGAATGGCCCTTTCTCCTTTCCTTCACCCACACTCAGCAGCTCATTCCTAGGCTATCGGTCACAGCTTCTCATGACACCTCAGAAGTGACCAGAAGAGTGTGGAATTTGAAGTAGCAGACCATTACTGAAGTCAAAAACCAATTGGATACCGAACACCTGTAAGTATTTTTTCGCTTTTTGACGAATGCTCGAAATCAAAAAAATTCAATTGCTTAAGTAGTATGATGAAAATTTCTGAAAAAAAAATAGACGGCAAATATCGTTACATAAACAGTGAAAATATTCTTCAATTTGTGAAGGTTTTCTTTTAAAAACTAAACAAACCAAGAAAATCGCTATTATCCTCATTCATTGCTAATCGTTTCTGCTCGTATCGAATTGAATTGAGTTGACCGCCTAGTTGAAGCGTAAAAAGTTAAAATATTTTAAGTTTCATTCGAATATGAGAATACTTTCATGCGCTTTTTCGAAAATTTTTGCAAAAATTACATTGCGTGGATAATGCATATATGTGGATTTTGCATTTTGATAAGCGTTGCATTCATCGTTTTGCTGCATGACGGTTAGATCTGTTAGCTATGAGATCAAAGGCTCATTAATTTATAACTGCAAGAAATTGACAAACCTAAAAAATGAAAGATGCTAATGGAAACTCGAGGTGAGTATTCAGGAATTCAAATTGCACAGCAAAGCTGATCTCAATTAAATAAGTAAATCAATATTCAGATCCACTCGATCACCTCCGCAGATCAATTTGTGATAGGATGGTTGTATTGGCAGATGATGACGGTATGCGTAAATGTTTGGCCGAAAAAGCGAACAAATTAGTAGACACACTCATGATTGCACTAAGTAAGAAAACAAGATACCATACCACAAGAGTCTTTAAAAAATTCTGCAGAACTCAAAATTTAAATGTTATTTATTTAAAATGACGCGAGCAATACATTTATTAATTACTGCTTTTCTATTATGTGAATTCTATTTTGTTATGAACATAATATCGTAAAAATCTTAGCGAATTATGCGAAACAATTTATCTCATAGCTATGAAACGATATTTTCTCGATATGATCATCGAAGAGCTAAAATGTACGTATCGTCCTCATTGCTTTTGAATGAATGACACTAGCACGAGGAAGAATATTGGCATATTTTCCTGCCGACATATCTATTCGTCCAGATAGCGTAAATTCCAATAAAAAAAAGCCGCTCTAGTAATTTGTACACAAAAATAGCGATTCTTAAGCAAGCTAACTGGACTTCGTTTAAACGGTGATGCTACAGTGTTGTCGAAAATTAGAGCTCATTATCGCTATTTGTCTTTCGTTGACACTTATACCCTATAAAAGTGTAACGAGTCTCTCGCCAATCGATGCCGTCATTGTGTTAATTAATTGTCCCAAACTTATGAAACTTTGCTATCTTCATAAGCGTTTTCCATTATTCGCAGCTGAACTTCCCAAAACATCGCCTATTGTTGCTGACATTATTCATAGTGTGACATCGTGTTATGTGATGGTTGAATTTTTCTCATGCGGCCCATATAAGATTCTCAGACATAATAACCGATTAATGCATATGTCAGATGTTACGATTAAGCGATTAGCGAGCGTATTTACTTAAGTCTCATCATTTAGTCGCTAAGCATACTCGTAAAAATGCTGCCACAAACTAGCGAAATATTGAAAGATTGGCGATCGAATATTGGCATATTCAAGCGTATGAAAAAGACAGAGATGATGGCATTAATAGTGAAAGATCGCTTGATAGGAAACAGTGTAAACGATTTACTCTAATGGATAAAAATGCAAAATATGAATACTATCATAATCGAAGCATTCATTAAGCAATGTGGCCAACGGATTTTCTTTTCAGTATTTTTAGCGTCAATTAAAATAACTTCTCAAATCATATATGGCTAGTTTATGCTATGAGATAAGCTTGCACTCAGTCTCAGTAATAGCATATATAACACAACTTATACATTTTCATAAGCTTCGTTCACATTTTATACCCTTTGACCTGTGATTTGAATTATGGGGCCTAGCTCTGAATCTTTATGCGAATATAAGAGTGCAACTTTCCGCCCAGCGACGAGGAAAGCATATTTAATGACCATATATCCAGTTGATTTCATCAATTTATCACTAATGCTGAGTGCTGTAAACGATATTGGCATTAGATGAAGAAGCGAAGCTTTTATCGAAGAAGGGCGTTTTTTTTTTCTAGATGGCGCAGCTCAATGAGAGACGAATGCTGGACATATCAATCTCATCTGGAAAAAGTGGCAAATGAGCGGGCAGTGGTGCGTTGAGTTTATTATGTGCTGCCCGATGCACTTCCATATGGCGCATCTGGAAAGGCCGATTCGATTCACAGCCGGCTTGAGTCTCCTTTTTCCGCCCACCTATAAACTTCTTTCTATTTTTCTCAACAACTTCATAAACAATGACGCTGGATGTGTTCACTTGTGCTTTCTTTGTTTGCAACTATAAGACGCAAATTTACGTTAGAATCACCACTTTTTGCACCATGCAAAACTTTCACATCCTTTGCGATAATAGAATAAGTGGGTTTATTTTAAAAAATGCGACCTGAAAACGGGATCTCAGGCGGGAAACGATATCTCAGAAATCTCGATCTTTCAACTTAGAATCAAACGACTACATCCAGAATCCTATTGCCGCTTCCGAAATTAAATTCCCCTCTCGAAGTTTCATATGCACGTTTAGAAACGATAGAAATTTGCAACGTTCTTCTCTAATGTGAATGTTGACGTGTTTTTCCTCGTGAGTTTCTTCGAATCCATTTTTTTTTGTTATTTTTTAGTGACAAATTATGTTGAAAAAGTGTCTAAGCATTGGGACGAACAATTTATTTCGGCTATCTACAACACATCAAGATCATAGAGATGCCCTACGTAGTGAATATCACAAGCACCTGGAGAAAGGCAAATATAAAGGCAACATTATTTTAGATATTAAGCACACGATACGATTTGTATGCCTATAAAGAGTGAAAAAGGAATTGAAAACTCGAAGATTGTTGCATAGACTTCTCTTATATTTCGTTAAGAATTCTGATTATAAATTATACTTTCAAAAACATTCTAAAGGAGAAAATAAAGCTTATTAAAGACAAAAGCGGTTTTGAAAAAATTAAGCTATTGATATGACGTCATTTTCAATTTGTCGGTTTTTCCTGCAACAAAAAGAAAATCACCTCGAAAATTTACCTCAATCATGCAACATTTATATCAAAAAGCATACAGTTACTAAAGACAACGCATAGATGCCCTCTAAGGAACAACTTCACCCGGCGATCGACATAAACGATTTCCGAGGCTCAGTTATCGTTTTATGTGCGATTCAGATTCCAGTGTTTCGTTGAGAATCTGTAGGCATTCTTCGATGCTAAAACCTTTACCGGAGAAGTCTTTACCCATTAATGCGCCAAGATATTGAATATATTTGCTAGCGATACGTAATATAGCCAGTTTCGAGAGTTTTGCATCATCTTCACAAGGCAATAAGCCTCGCAATTCTTCAAATGTTGCCGCAATCGTTTGCACTCGAGTACGCTCACGTGCATTTGCTTCACACCTGAATAAAATAAAAAACATTTGAAAGTTTCTTCATTTCGTGATGTTTCATTGCAGGTATCGCAATTTTTCGTTTCTTGCCACAGACTCAATTGAACAGCATTTCGCTTTGCAACATGATTTGTTCATAAATCCCTAAATTAGCACAAAACAAGAGAGGATTAAAATATTTCAATATGCAAAGAGGCCTAAATTGACCATTAAAGAAGCATCAAATAAATCCCTTCCTGTAAAATCGAGACTGATGCATACAGGAATCTTCAATAAATTCTGCATGATGGAGCTTCTAACCAATAATTAAGGCCACTTTTCAGGCGACAATATCATCGAAAAATATTTAGCATTATCCTGGGCCAGTCTACGAGCAAACGAGCGAGCAGTTCCATTCATTTCCTTGTTCAGTAATTCCTTCAATGATTTTCAGCGCAGGCCTTCAAGTCGGCAAAAATAGAACACATTTTTTGATAAAATCGTGTTGTTGCTGCATCATTTGAATAAATTAGCAAGTCTTTCTGAACTGTTATACAGTGTGCATCAGTAAAGAGTGATTATGAGATTCCTCTACGAATTTCTTTCCAAACTTCATTCGTGTTAAGTGGTCTTTTTTTTAAAGAAAAATGTGGGGATATATCCGAGAATCCCGACCAAATATGCAAAAGAACTTGAGGATTTGAAAATCATCGATGCGAAATGCGGAAATAAGGGGAATGGAAAGTGTGACGTTCTCGAAACAAACTGATTGGCCACCTGGTTGAATAAAATTATTATATTTGTCGCGTTCATCTAATGCTGCGACGTTTGTCAGCAATGAGCACAGCTGGTGCTACGCAAATATAACATTTTGTACTGATTGCATATTGGAAAAAACGGCACATATTTCGGTATGCTCTATTTACTAAATCATTTTGCCTATATCAACTGAAAACGACCGTGCCGAAAGAAAAATGGGAGAATACGTCGTAGATGAATGGACGTGACATGTGCCTTCCATAGACCCGATCATCACGTCAACCATTTTCGTTAACTGGGAACAAATAATAAAATATCCGGATTGCTGCCCCTATAGTTACCGGAGCCAATCATTCATCCACAAAAAAAAATTCCTTTTCTAATTCCGATTAACCATGGTGCGATTAGATTGCTATAAAAAAGTGAAATTCTTATGCGCGTTGCAACTTTTTTGGGGATTGCTAAAGCGGCTGGATTAGTTGAAAGATCAATGGAGGGGTCAATTTAAGCTTAAATTATGCCTAGCAGGTTCCTTCATTCTGTCTTCGTGATTCTCAAGTTGCAACTACCGAACAGGGAGAAATACGCAAGACGATAGGCAAGAATGCAAGTAGTGTGCCCGACACAAAGCGCCTTACAAATTCGACGCAGTAAATGCGCGTAGACATAAAGGTTTCGATTGCCTATTAAATCAGAAATGCTGAATATACTTTTGACTGGTTGTGAGGACTGCAAAAGGATATTAAAATGTTGCACTTTAAGTTGAAATACTATGAAGGAATCACCTTTTCTCGACGGTAACGTTCTTGTAATTCCTTTTACATCTATTTCCAGTTGTCGGATTGATAACGTATCCACCTCCTTCATCCTTCGGATCTCTATCTCTTGCAGGCTTAATCGTTTTGTCGTACGTTCTGTTCACTTTTGTGATTGGTGAACAAGGCGTTGATGTAGAGGGGAAATATAAATTTTGCTCGAATAGTGATAGTAAAACTTTGGCTGAATTTTGGCCGAAAATATCGATTGAATTTGGCAAGCCAAAGTGGCCAAATAAAATTGATGGTGATAATGACAACCGCTCGTGGCAAGAGGTCACTTTTACGGCCTTAGTTCTGCAAACTTCGGAAGATTGTTGAGTACGTCGGGATCTGATAGACAAATCGATAGGCATTGTCTGTAAAGGACTGCCCGCGTTGCATTTCGGGTTCGATGGAACCCGTTGATCTTCTTCTATTTCGACATCCGAGACCATTGATGACTTGCTGCTGCATGGCGACGACGAACACGCTCGGGATCTATGGAAACCCCATTACTTATTTACAGAAGAAGCCTTTCTCACATCATTATACTAAAAACTAGAATGGATTAATATATATGCAAGGAAGAAATATCACAATAGACAATATTCAGAGGATGGATCATATAAATAAAAATGAAAATGAATTAACAAATAAATAAATAAATAACTGATGTTTTCATAACTTTGAAAAACGGGTGCTCTAGAGTGTGATTTTAATTCAACAGGCGCTTATCAAACAACTGCTAAATTTTCCACATTCAACGAGTTGCATGAAAGACTATGGGAAAGCCACAAAATTTCTTACTACGCATTCATCCATGAAACAATTATTAACCTAAGGAAAACCGTATAGACTTTTTTTGTAGAAATTTATATAGATCATAAGTTCAGGAATGATCGGTAGAAAATCAAGATGATTGATTTGAAATTGGTGAACGATTAAATAGAAAAGACTGCCTTAAAAACTGCGTTATGCAGGTCATCAAACTAAAAGTCATCACCTAGCCTAAAAAATTTCCACTTATGCAATACTACTGAAGTGAAAAATATAGTCATATAATGCATACCTAAGTTCGAGCTTTGCTCGTTCTCGTGATGGTAGACTGAAATCAAGTGGTGCTTCATTGAGTGTGCTATTGATGCGCCGTTTCTTGAGTGGTAAACGGGAGTCAATAATTTCACATGCTGCAGTATTATCCACCATTGTTGTTTTGTTGATCAATAATAGATTGCAAGTAGACAACAGGTAAGCACTGTGGAATATGCACAGATTTGGTGGATATTGATAAATAAATGAAGCGATGACCAGCTAAGGTATGTGAACCAAATGACGATACGCACACACACACACACACACACAATATCTGAGTGGACGAATTGATGGACAGATGGATGAATGGATAGACGAACTAACAGGGATAGTAATAGCAGCAGGTAGTTAGACGAAGAAAGGAAGGCGTTTCTGTAGGAGCATAAGAAGGTCACCAATCGGTTACGCTGCTGGTGCTGGTGCTGCTGCTGCTGCTGCTCGGGGTGGTGCTGAATGCCAGCTGCGACCTCCAGGTGGCCCCTCCCTTTCGTCTAAGCGTCGCTCTCGTTAGGGCACACTCCGTCCGTCTTTTTTTTTACAAGCGCATCCTCGCCGAGCGGCAATTTTGTGTCGATTCCGAACGCGGCAATCCAATTTAGTAGCATTTGCAATTCTAGCAATTTAATCGAAAACATATAACAGCTGGTTGCACCTAAAATATGCCAGTCGTCGTCGAAACCCGTCTGTTATCTCAGCTGTTTCACAACTTTTCATGGCCACACATTATGAGCGTCACTCACACCCGTAAATGTATGATAGCTGCAAATTTAGCCAACCAGACATGACACTGAGTGGCGCCACACAAATTGGAGAAGAAAGCGGGCCAAGCAGAACGAAGTCATTTAATGCTGTGCACTTCTTCCAATGATTTCATGAAGTCGCTTAATTGCTTGCTCAATATCTCACAAAATCACTCAGTTTGTAGATCGTATAAGAGGTTAGCGTGATTCGACGTCACTATCCGTTGCATTCGGATCGGTCAGTGCTGAAAATTTGAAGAGGAGATCGAATTTGTCCTAAATAAGAATACCGCTTCTTTTCACTTTATTCACCTCCACCTTGAAAATGTCTATGCTAGAAAGCATTGATTTCTTGGGCATAGAGTCTGCTAGACGCATATCAAGCGTCCTTCATTTTACAATCGTACACATGCAAAATGGTACATCATACAGATAAATTTTTACACGCAGACGGCAGAAAAAAGCAATCGAGAAAAATAAGATTGATTAAAGGCTATGGGGATGATTTCAAGTCGCAATCGTTTATGGAATAGCAATTACTTTAGATTTCTAATTATACATAAGTGTTTTTGGCATATGGCTTCAAAAACAAGACTCTTGCATTTCACTCTTGTAGCAATTGATTTGGTTACATATCGGCTTAACCACTTCACTAGAATTTGTTTTCTTTTAACTTTTCGTTACCTTGGTTTTAATAATATCATATAACAAATCTGAGTGGAAAACCCCCATTTAGTTATATCAGTTAACTTACTGTAATTAGAAGCATCTATGTACTTCAATAGAGCTTCATACCCCATGCTTCAACAATAAGCGAACTTTTTCGCATAATGCTGAAAAAAAAGAAGAAATAATTCTATTATGCGCTTTCTAATGGTGGCTGAGATCGTTTCTTATGCGCAGAATGGATCTGATGGATCTATGCCAAAGGAAACGTGCTGACATGTATACTCGGTGTGACTCACCCGGTTATGGCTCTAGCTGAAAACATGAAGGGTCTTACCCCCTCTCGTCTCAGGTCATTTGCTGACCATCCAGCAATTTATTTGCCATATTTCAGGACCCTTTCAGGACCAAATAAGGCTGAAAATAGCCCTTCATAATTGTTGTTAAACGCATAAGCACAGGAAAAAAAGCACGGAGTTTTTCATCGGCTTTTACAAAGTTCGGTTTTGCATTTGCAAAGGGCATTAAAAGTACGTTCTGATGACGTCATGCAGACGCATACGAATGTATGTGCTAATATGCCCAACATGTGATTAATTTCCACCCTATCATGAACAACAGTAAGCACAATTATGTAATTTGATGGGTACAATGCAAACCATGTGACCACCCCCTATATCCCTTCAAAGAAATTGTATATGGTCGGAATTGCCAAAAAATTAATTCACGAAACATATTCTCGGTTAGATATCCGAAATTACGACGATGAATTTCGATTCATATGGAATTTATGGGGTAATCGAATCTGTTGAATTTTAAATGAATGCACTATCCTGAACATTTTAGTCAATAGTTTCCTGGCAAAAAAAATTGGTTCCTTCATGGTGAAAGCATACAGAACACTTATTGCCCCATTTGCTCTTATACGTTCATCTATGTATTTTCAGCGATGCAGTATACTTCGGGCTATTAGAGACATTTGAAGAAATATTTTTTAAGCGACCTGTATACGACTTTGATAAATTGGCAGAATTTTAGCTATTGCTACATTTAAATAAGTTCAACAGTATGATGATAAGCTTGCCACAATATGCACCATAAATTATGCTCATTTGATGGGCCTTTTCCAATAAATTACCTATCGATGAAAAATAAAGTATACAAAATAATATCTTCGAATTTTACGTGGTTGGATCATCGCTCCAAATCCTTCATAAAAGGTACATTTATTTATGCTTCAACCGGTACCAAATAAGAATCTGACCGGTGCAAAGCATGCACAAGCATTTTTAGTCCTTCTAAATGTCAGTAACTGTTTTCGAAGCTGGTGGAGTAATATGGGTGGGGAGGGGGTGAATGGAGGCAGGTCGTCATAGCCAAACACTACACGCTAGCGTCACATTGTACTTGCACAGACGAACACATAAACACAACCGCATAAATATATTTAGACAAAATGTCTTGATGCGCTCTTGCAAAAAGGAATAATGAGTGTTGGATTGACTTTTGTGAGGCATTGATTGATCATCGATTGCTTATAGATTTGCTCTAGGATGGTACTCTAGGCTGAACACCGCTGACAAAAAAGTTCCGAAATGGTAATTGAAAGCGAAATTATATTGATGATGATCCTCGCTGTGTGTGATGCACCTTCGTTACCGATGACACATTTAGTAGGGATTTTTTTCTAAGCCTTGAATGCTGTAGCCTTTTCATTAAATGGTAAACAATTTAGCTGGTTTCATTATATTCAGTAATGTCATCTATGTTGAACAGATAATAACATGAATATATCCAATATTCTCTAATATTATATCGAAAGTTTAAAAGGTATTATTTCACCTGTCATTCAAGAAAGTGAAAAAACTTTTCGGGGTAGCATTGTTTCATAGCAAAACTGCATTACGATTTCTTTTTTGTTTTGTTTTTTTTTTTGTTTTTTTAATCGGAGAATAGAACCACTAATGCGTCACCTCAAGATGCGAACAAATCAACCGTCTATATGTCACCTAACTTTCAAGGCTTCAAGCAGGTCGCTAGCTGACCTTGCACACTGCATGTGTCACTTGCGTACAGGTGCCACGTGAGGATAGAAACTAGTAAGTGTGTGCACAATAGAGCAATTTGACGACTGAGAGAAATAAAGTTACACATAGAATGAGAAAGAGGGAACAACTGAGAGATACAGTACGGAAACGCCATCAGCAAAGGTCAGCAGTTCGCTCTGACCTGTCATTCATTGTATGATGCTCTCGACACGTGGAATTTCGTAGGAAAAGAAAAACAAGTGAACGCACAGCAACATTGTAGCATCAACGAACAAATAACATAGCGATGGCCTTGAGATGCGCACACCTGCAATTCGATTCACTCATCTTATGGCTGCTAATCTTTGCAATCGTTATTTTTTTGTCATAGTGAACGGCAGTAGCAAGATTGATGAAAATAAAGGTAAGAAGAATGAAAAAGATGAGATATAAGTTAGTTTAGTCTATAGAGGCAATCGTCGAGATGAGGGGGAGGGGAGGCTGAAAGAGGAGGGGACTGGAATAGCATAGGAGTTGTCAATTAATGAGAACAATAGAAAATTGTGACTTACCTTTCGAGTAGTGAGTGATTAAAGAGATAAGCAATAATATCACGGGGAGGTGGAAGCGAGAAAAGGTAAGAGGGAGACGGGAACAACTAGCAGTCAACCGCTACTTCGTTTCCTTTCTTGTTTTGTTTTCTTTTTATTCTTTGTTTTTGCAGATTGAGAAACACATATCGTGGGCTTCTTTCAAGATCACCTGCATGTTTGTCTCGGGGAGTATTTTACGCATGTGAATGAAATTTGTCAACAAAGAGGCAGGCATATGTAAGCGATTCCGGGTGCGGATTCGGAAATCACTTCTCTGCGTCTCCAACTAGCCTCTCATAATCTCTCAAATTTTTATGCTTCTGAAGTTACCGTGCCTGGGAACTGTGCTTTTGGAATGTTCATCGTGATCTGTAGAAGATGGGGGGCAGCTTCACTGGAGGTGTCGCCTGTCATTTCACACTGGTGTATTCTATAAATTGTGATAGCAGCTCAACTGCTTGAGTAAATGAGTTTATTCGCGCATTTAGGGAGCAAACGTGCAACAAAAACTACATAAAGCATGAGGGCTAAAAAAAAAAAAACTTACCATAGACGTAGTGAAAATCTTTGAACAAAACAATGTATGTTTGCAAGAACGACAATAACAGAGAACCTAAACAGTACATTAGAACTATTGTGATTTCGAGTAAAAAGCGATAATATCTGAAATAATATCTGAGCGCAAGTGTTATTCCCTAATTCACTATATGTAATGAATTGATTGTGGCGATAGAAAGCAGTTTTTTAAAGATCTTTAACGATCACACCTTCGCCACTTCACCTGTACAAAATTCCGCACGCTTATCGCCGTATTTGAGGAAAGAAACATTTCAGTGTGTTCCGTTTGGACATTATTAACAGGAAAAAGAAAATTTTGGTGAGCTTATGGAAGAGAGCTGGAAGAATTCATCAAAGGTGAGATCGGCTTTTCTATGAACTTTGCTAAAGGCCACAAAGTGGAATCGGTACAGCCGAAGCGTCGACAAGACTAGATCACTATTTCTTCACCTGTAGTTAGAAGTCACAAATGATCTACGGAACCTTTTTTTAATATTCAAGTGGTGATCTTTGAACATCCTCAGTCAAAGGTAATGTGCTTAATCTTAGGGATCCGGATAGCAAGCAAGCAGTGAGGACGTATCAAAAACATTGTTAGGTATAAAGGTTATAGTTAATAGAGATAGATTTCTAGAAGATGACTCGTAAAAAAAGGAAAAGCAGTTGCATATGTATTTTTTACTGTGTATCGCTAAAATATGATTTCAAAGCAGATTTATCCAACATCTCATGAGATGAGTTCGTAGAATTGAGAATTGCTCTTCACATTTGCGATCAAAGCTTGAACCGAAGCGGAAGCTATAAGCGCACATTCGTTAATTGCGGGTGAATTTTTAGGAGTTTCAGAATCGAATCGGATAAGAAGTGTTTCATCTACGACCAGAGGAAATAGCTGTTTACATGGCCAGTGGTCGGTCACTTGAAGTTGTTCCGAAAACTTGTGCTCATCCTGAAATATACTGAGGCCTCTGCAAAGAGATAGCATTTCAATGCAGATAAAGGCACCGAAGTGAATCACAGATAGAAATGAGAAGGAAGAAGGCATCAAGACAGGTTCTTCATGAAGTCCAGGACAGACCCTTGAGGAACTGCGCTGTTGACGTATTCTTAGCTTACTATGCATCGAAATGTAAACCTTTATATCTCATGAGATGTTGGACAAACAATAGATTCTTCAGAACGTATCACTCATTACCTCAACTTGCCTCAGCTGGCTTTAACAACAACAGGCATTAATCGTCCCCAGATGAACTTCGTAATAATACTCATCTGTTGTTTCAACCTCTAAGTTAATTACCTCAGTTTCGTTACCTGTTAAGGATAGAGAGCATTCGGCTTGAAATTTCACTCAGTTCTTTGAATGCTCTCAATTTTGATATGCACTTTGCAAATGTAGACTTAATCTTGCCTCATAAAGTGAACTCAGAATGTCCCACTTATAATTGAGTGAATTCAGCATGTCGCGCTTATACTCTATGAAATTTTCGAAATCGGTTATATTTTCCACAGAATTTGCAGTATTGTATAGGTGAGAGTTAGGCTTATTTTTAAGTAGCAATTTGAGCGATGAGTTCGCTCACTTAATCGTTCAGCCGCATTCGCCAAATAAACGACCTCTTAATTGCGCTGGGGCAATAGTGATAAAATTTTATTCTGAGAGTCTATGTGGTTGTTTGTTGAAATTGCTTCAATCTGTACAGCATGCTCGTTGCAGAAAGGCAAGAAACATTTCGGATATTTTTTTTATTTCATCCCTTATGATCACACCATTGAGTCTACCGGGTGTTTTTTTTTTTGGAAACCGACTCTACGGGAAATTTCTACACATCATTTTTTTTCCCTGGAAATGGATACCCTGCAAAGAGGTCATAGGGAAATCCGAGAAACTCAAATGCAAAATTATTTCGATGTTCTCTTTTCAGACTCCTAAAACGTAGATTTTTTTTTCTTGTTACGAAAACTCTTTAATCGAAAGTCTAGTTTACATAAAAATCAAGTCTTATTTAATTAAACGCATCTTACGAGATCTCAGTGCTAGCATATTTCCTTTTAGGCTATTGTTAGCATATTTCCTAACAACATAAAAGAACAGGTTGCAAACAACATTCCTACCCATTGACCTGAACAAATTCGAAAATATTGCCTGAATAAATCAAGTAGATGACATAACTGTTAACCACACTTAATGATTGCTTCAGCGAATGAGCGTGATTGGCACGGTGTGCACTTTAGCAGCTCGCTCAGCTGTCGAACCATATTCATACGGTGGCAATAAAAATTACGATATGCTGAATAAATCCATCACATTTTACCTGCTCCAATAGTCCATAAAAGCAAGGTTTAATCAGTAAATCCGTTTTCTCTGTAATTGAAACGATACGAAATGCTCGCAAAGTTTTCGAACTTTTAATGTCTGTAGTCAAATTCGAAGCTGTTCGATCAACATGAAATATAGTACAGGAGATCACTTCATGCCGTACATAATACCCATCACATTTCATGACCCTAATTTTCGTAGTGGCGAAGTCGAAAGAATATTTGCAAAAATGCATGACAAGTGGAATGATTGTATTTTGAGCAATATTTGCTCGGCGTCTTACCCAAAGTTTTGGCGTTTCGGCAGCACCAGTAACTTGAACACGACTACATCATGCATCCTACTCGAACAACGTCTGGAAACTAAAGAATGAAGAGCTAAGATGGAAGAAAATTGGGAAGAAACGGGAAAACGAGAAAGAAGGCATGATTGAAGAAAAGGAGGATGCATTCTGGAGCAACAGGGGGACGCAGGGGAAAGGTCGTATAATTGCCAGAAGTCAGTACGGTTATCATGCATGATCAACAGAACTCTGGGAATGACAGAGGCCTTCAGGCGTTCTCCTTTTGTGTGTACGATTTTTTGGCGTTAGGACGTTTTTTGGTGCCAAGACCAATCTGGCACTTGGATCTCTCGGCGCCACCGTTTTTGCACTTTAGCAATTGGATGCAAGAAGCAGTTTAGCGCCGTCACTCTGGCATAGATGATTATGCAAAAACTAGTAAACATATTGCAGAAAACTTACAGGTGCAGCATCGAACAATGGTGGAACGAGATGTAATGCAAGCTGTATGCGGTTGATTTCATCATAGCAATGGTATTTTTTCCCGGAATGTTCACATAGAAGCGGTAAACTGACCAGTGAAAGATGTGGGTCTTTATTGATTTTGTTGAATCAATTAGTAAAGTCGATGCCACATATTATTACTATCGCATGAATTAACCGCTGTTGAATTATTGTGAATAAAATAAAAGAAGTTCTGTTTTATGCAATTTCAAGGAAAGAATGCTTTGCTATTATTGAAGCAATGGGTATTAATCGCAGATTTTCGCCAAAAGATTTATTCAAAATGCATACAGTAATCGTTGCGTGGAATTTCCTTTACTACGCACAATGTGTTGTTGTCAGAGCACACTGTTGTAGTTAGAAGAAGGCTAAAGGTACGATAAGGGAAGACTTCTGGTAGGGGGATCGCTACTCGAAGCATGAAAGGACCATGATCAAGGGCACGCAATCGACCGTGGAAATCTTAACAGCGTTTTGATAGGTACGCAATGCTTAGAGAAGAGATTTGAAGTCAATAACTTGCCAAAGTGATGAATTATTGGCTCCATTTAGCGAGTTATTGGCTTTATGATGTTTCCGAGGTGGAAATGTCCCGACGTCAAAACAGCAAAGGCAAAACACTACGCTGTCGCTATCTCTATATTTGTTTTCTTAAGGCGCCCATCACTTCTATTTTATTTAAAATATTAGGTTTAGGTAAATTAATTTCAATAGCTTCCATAGTGGCATCTGACTCGACGACTGGAAATGTGTATAATGTTGCACTATTGAGTTTAAAATATCGCCTAAATGTCTTTCGACCATCTTCCTCGTCATCAGACGATCGTGGTAAGAAGGCTGCGAAAGATTTCTCAGTGCTCTAAGGTGTTCAATTATTCGAGCATGAAGCGTCAGCTCAGATTCCCGATGTGTTCATCCCCTCGTAGAAAGGTTGCGTTCGTTGCAGCATCCTGTTAGTTTTGCACACTCCAGGTGTAGTACACTGATATAATAACCAAATAGCGTCTGGTTGCTTTTCATCGCATGCTACTGAGAAGATCAAGGCCTTCGTTAGTAATGCCGCCTTATTATCAACTGTGTTAATAGGTGAATTGGTGGTTCCCATTAATTGCGGCTTTGACATCATAAACGCATCGCCGACAAAGTGGTTAATAAAAACTCATTTAATAAAGACTCATTCCATATTATAGGCTTTTGCAGAGCTATAAGAACTAGACCTGTAAGCAATTCATTCGTTTCCAGTTTCTTTAGTCTTCTAACCTTCCCGCATAGGAAAAACGGTTTGTAGAGCAGCGCTTAGCTGCCACTGCATGTTGTGCTTCACAACGGCTTACCGGTCAGAAGATATGAGAATTTTTCTGCAGGTGAGCATCACATAAACGATAGCGATCCATTCCAAGGGAACTCATCACTGCGATGGATGTGAGTTGTGGCATTGTTCAGGTTGAAGCATTCTTTGATCATCGCCGCGGCAATTAACATTAACAAACGATAGAACATTATCTATTGCCTGATTGTATCCATCACATTCCAGAGTGCCATTTTTTAGAGTTTTCCCAGTTAAATTTGTCGGTCGTTAAAAAAAAATAGACACAAGCACAAATAAGTAAATTTTTATGGAAGCACATGCCCGATCTCGCTTTTATTGGCTTTGCAGATGTAAATTTGTAGAAATACATAAAAGCGCACAGACATTCGTTGTAGAAAAGAACAATGCGAGAGCCGATATTCGTTTATTTGAAATGGAATTTTTAGCACCTAATGCAATACACCGCCTCAATAAAACCCAAGCGGCTCTAGCTTTCTCTCCTTTCTTTTAAATCATCAATTTTATAAATTGTGCTCACCTAGTATTACTCAATCGCTCACTGAACTCTTCCTCCTTTTGTAGTCATCGAGCTACTCTCAAACGCTTCTCACTGCCGGAGCCATCTTAAGTGATAGCTCATTGTAGAAACTTCACCGAAAGATTTAATAGCTCTACTTCATACCGATGCACTTTTGTTTTAAATTCGAGAATATAGCTCAACGCATACCACTAAAATGAAATTGAATACGTTTCTCATATTTACCTATGGTACACAACGTACCCATTAAATTTAATGAACTTAACTTTAGTGACTTCGAGTTGAAACTACATTAAAGATAAGTAAATGCACGCTCTATACCGAGGCATGAAGCACAACATTGCTGTAATGTTTTGCAAGTGGAAAGCTAAGAATTTGATGTCAGATGACATTTGAAAATATCTCTTAAATAAACATATGGTATATTTGCATTAATGATATGTTGGTTTCCACTGAGTTTTTTTAGGAGGGGGGGGGGGGGACAGGAAAACTTCCGGAAACTTCTGCAGCAGTTCCCATAAGACTCCGAAAATGTCTCTTTTTGTATTTAATAAAAATTTACAGCGCTCACTAAAGTTAGGGAATGGAATTGCATAATCTTACTAACCCAGCCGCCACCCAGTGTGGCTTTCACTTCTGAATGAATTGCGACGTTCTTAAATAGTCAAACTTGGAAGAAGAAGAATAAAGATCAACTGCAACTTTCACGTTGAATGTGTGCTTAGTTAGGAACACTCTTGGTGCTAACACTTCCGCAAAACAAGCTTGCAAGTGGGGTGCTTGCTGCTATGTGGTCCATTCTCACTCGCGCTTGCACTATGAAGAGCGGATAATGTCATTTGAATTAAACAGACAAAACAGGTGCGATGAATCCGACAAGAGAACGAAGGAACGACGTGAAGCAGACATCGATGGGTAATTTTACGAGGATACAGCTCCTAGCAAAGAAGCCATAGGATTGGAAGGAGCACGTCAAAAAGTGACAAGCAAAGAGATGGAGTGGTGAACGGAGAAGGCGAAAGCACAAGGCTTAGCGGTAGAAAATGCAGAAAAACAAAAAAATGAGCGAGAAATTCCTAGGCGTTGAGAAGGAAATAGTGTGTGCTGGATGAGGGCTTTGGAAGAGTGATGAGAGAAGAGGATAGCTAGCAATTGGCCAATGTGCCCAGACGCTACGAGCAGCTAGCTGGCCAGCTTGGGTATTCAAAGCAGTCTACCAAAAAGTGATTACCTCGTCATCGAACGGCGTTCTGTCGTTTCTGCCTAATACTTGAAGCGATTTAACTTATTCCGGCTTTTCCTTCCTATTGAAAAAAAGGAACAGGTATCGGTACTTTACAACCTATTTCCTAGGAGGATGCCTTAGACGACTGGCCAATGCTTCTAATGAGTTGGCTGATTTTGTTACATCCAATACTCGGAGTTACATCCAAATTGAACTCTTAATAGCCATAATGCTCAAAAATTTCAAATTAAAACTGCAAAGACTTTCAAATATAGTCGACTTTACATCATAATAAACTGTGCAATTCACAGAGCTCCTAGAATAATCACAATCTCTTTTTGACGTTGTAATAAGCTGATTTCTTTTATTTTTGATAACATTATTGCAGTTATAGAAATTACTATTAATATTGTTAATAGAAGTTAATGTTTACTTTTAACATTCTCTTGCGTTATCACAATTTTTCGCTAAGCCGATGAGAGATGAAGTAGTAGAAAGCAGTAAATGAGTCGGGCAATATTGTACTTAATTAATTAGAAACCCCGCTTTCACCCCCTTGTGGCGCTGAAAAGAGCGAAGTTCTGTCCAACAGTCATTAAGCCTTTTAGTGACTCTCCTCTTTGATCCTCATTTGTTATTTAGATACCCCACTATTTCTGTGATCAGCATTCTCTCTCATATCATTTACTGAAATGTGATGCTACATTAAAGATGTCAAATTTTTGTGTAATTGCTCCCTTTGCTCTATTACGTTATCATCAGGTTTCATGCTTCGTGATTGCGATCCTTGCGCCGAGACCGATCGCCATAACGGTACTGGATGATTCTTTCCCTTCGTCGCATTTACCTTTATAACTAGGAAATGTAGCCTCTTGCTTAAGTTCAAATTTGCTATTTGGTTTTGACTTATCTCAAAAATGATTGTGAGATTATTGTTCTACGGTGTGGATTTGAGCATGTGTTCGAGCGGTGGCTTGCACTAGGCTTCAATTTTAAGTTTTCATATGTCAGGCCGAACTAAGTCTAAGTTCAGGGTTAGTGACATTTTTCGCGCAAAGCGAACGCAATGTTCTTTCGTGCTTTCAAAAACTCCGAATCCACGAACAAAGAAAACTTCAGTTGGTAGGATCGGAAGGCCCATGCATATTGGCACTTGTCACTAGTCATGTGTGAAGTTCGAGCTGTTCCTTAAGAACCTGAAGTCAACAATGAAAGTTGCAGCTAAATCACAAATGAATTAAAATTATGGCGCATTCTGCGCAAAAAAGCCATTTTTCAAAGGCGCCGAATACCCAGCGCGGGCAATCTTGGATTGATTACATGACGGCTGAATATTTCGAATGCCTACTCTATGTGGTTATGGGTAGTAAGAGCGAGCGCGTTGCAGTAAAGCTATCGTAGCGAAATGTGATAGATTTTTTTTTTGCTGCTGCTCAACGATTATGATTGAATTTCGACTATGATTTGGAACCAACATCCTTTTGTTGTCTTATTAGCCTTGTGCTTATATGCTAATTCCCTCAAGCAGCATATTTTTTTTTAAATGAAAAGACTGTCCAATTTATGGTTTTGCAATGATTTATATATGAGGTTGTGAGGATCTTTGTTGTAACAATATATTGATGGATGACTTTTCTTTCTTTTTTTTTGTTCACTGCTTACTGCGTCACTCCGAATTGAATGATACACACAACTCAAAAAATATGAATATGCCCGAACGGCAAAAAAAGCAGTAAGAAGATCGATTTTGTTGCAAAAGTTTTTTTCTTCGATAGATGTAACGTTGGATGGAGATATTCCTCACAATTTCACCTAATTTTTGTCTCCACTGCTTAAAACAAAAATATAAGCTTGCTTTATTGCTTTTATAAGTTTTATTGATAGAGCGTATTTTATATTTCGGTGACACCTTTTTTTTGTGTAGCTGTAGGTTTATGTCTACTTGTCTATCCGTTGTGTAGTTTCAACTGAAGAACCACTAAAGCTAGAACTACGAAGTTTGGTGTTTATAATCTAGGTGACATCCTATCTAATAATTCACGCTGATCCATCAATTTGGAAACAGTTGTGAATTAAAAAATTTAACATGCATTTTGCGTCAGAGGATTGCACTTTTTATATCCTTTCCGAGCGCCAGTTACGTATGAAAGTATACCAGCAGCTGGATCAGCCAAAACATGACGTCAGTAATTTGCATATTTTACATTTTTTGGTAATTTCTGAAGCCAATTGATCGGATGAATGACATGCAAAAAGCCTATATCGAATAACGTGCCTTGGTACGTTTCTCAATTTGTTAAATACCGCCAACCAATAAAATCTTTTCAGGCAAAGACTAAGCAATAATTTAAAAGATGGAAATTTCATTGAAAAATGTCCAAGCCACGATATTCATTGGACGGTGATATGAGCTTTTGAAAAAAAATAATGGAAAGTCTCTAATCTACAGTAATATCGCTTAATATGCATTTTTTCTAATTGAACCGAAAAAAAAAAGAAAACAGCCAATTTGTGACGCAATATGAGAGCTTGCAATATATGTCTTCAAGTAGTGTTTTGCTTCTTTTTTTTTTCCTTTGTGTAGTGTAGCGCGAATCATTTACAGCTTGATCCTTTGGGACATGGTGTATAGTTAAGAACTTCGATAATTGAGATCAAAGTGCGCAGTATTCTCAGTCAACTAGTACTTTACCGATTGCAACTTTTTCGCTAGCAGCAAATATGGCCAATAGCCTAGAAATGAATCATCTTCCCAACCGCCGGCTTCATCATGAACAGTGAGAAAATCTGTTTTACTAAACTGTGAAATAAAGGATGAACAGAAATTATTCTCTAAAATGTGGATTTTTCCTTAACGGAGGTGCGTTTTATCGAATAACTTCTAAGAACCTATATTTAATATTCATGAAGTATGTAAATCGAACTGCTGTACATTAGATAATCAAATAAGTTAAGGCATCGAGAAAAGTTTCTAGAAACTTAAACTGTACTAATATGATCGTAAATTGATCTATTTCGCCATATGGAATTTATTTCTCAAAAATTTTCGCAGATCACTGATGAAAAGTTTTGAGCAATGAACTTCCATATAGATTACAATTGGGTTCGACCACGATCTTTGGTCTGAAATATTTAATGTTCGCAACGGTCGCAACTTATTTCTTCAAAGTTTTTATTCAGCATATTTCTCCTATAGCCACAATGCTCATTTCTCACATGGTTAGGCGGAGAAAAAAGGGCGAATTTTTAAAAAAAGTGCAGAACTCGCTGTATAGGTTTTGTTCATTTGCGTTATCTTGCAATGCTTAATTTTATCATATAAGTACATATGTAATGCAATCGATATTTTCCCTTATTTTTATAAGGAATTTTCCATTAGGGGGATATATATGTTTCTTGGCGCGTTCTCCCGATTTAGTCGAGGACACATGCTCTCACAAGTACGCTTTTCGCATCTAGAAAATTGCGCTCATGTGTGCACAATAGCTACCTAATGGCGCATACTGAAGTTCACATGAAGTAGACCCTCAATTTCATATGATAGAGGGCAGGCATTCGTACCTTGCAAAGCCTGCGAAATGTGCACTGAAAAAAAACTTCTGCGGTTGCAAATTGCGAATATTGATGCAAAACTTTTCTGGATTCATTTTAACTATTCAATCATGCATGACATGCATATTGGAATATCCTGAGTGGCGCAGTTGCTCAAAAGACCGCAAACTGCGTCAAAGGTATAGCAGAGAATCATAGAGGCTGCCGGTATTTCAAAGTAAGATTCTCAGTGATTACCTAGCAACATTTTTTTTTTCGGAAATGTTCTAAGGTTCGGTCTCCACTCCGTTCGGAAAGTTTGTTATCTCAAAAAAGATTTCTCCATACGCCTAAAAATGTCTTTACGCGTAACATAATCTTAGAAAGGCGTTTAGTAAATCGACGCTGACGATCCTGTAAAGTGCATCGTGGAAACTGCGATCAATATGCCAAATTACGATGGTGGATAAGGGGCAGATGCAAAATCTCAAATGTAGATACGCGATAACTTTTTTTTAAAAAAATCTCTGAAGGGAATAAAAATATAGTTTCTATTGTCGTTAAAGGGAACATTAGTATGAGCTTCATGAATTGCATAACTAAGCGGTTGCTCTAACTTGTCGCAATATTATATCAAAACGATATCTATATGACGACAAAGATTTAATCTCATAATCATCTCATACGACCACTGGAAACTTTTCGAATCAAAATATTGCAATGATTAATTACTATGGAAAATCTATCATTTCGAAGAGATAATCTAAAAATCAAAACACTCATTAGTATTTTTATTTTCAATTTTTCGAAGGTTGGCATAAAACAGTCATTCTGATAAGAATTTCGCAAAAGCAGTGGCAATATTAAGTGAAAGGTTTAGACGTATCGTCTTGTAGACTCGCTAAGTTGTTCAGGGAATTGTTTTGGGAGTCGTGTGAGGAGACAGGTAACATTATTTGTATAAAACTTTAGAAAATTGTCTTTATGCAAGGTGATGCAAATGGTCTATGCTGATGTCGCATGCGTTATTTTTGCAGATGAGAACAAATCGCAATAAACGCTGATATAATATTGAGCATTTTCAACTTACAACCATCATGTCGCAAAAATATTTTTTTATTGTTTTGCCCTAGAAAAAGAGGAAATCTATAGATTTTCTTGACAAGTTTCTCACTGAAAGTATTTTTACTAGTCAACATAACTAGCATCTGCATGATATGGCTTTTCTAGATTTTTGCAGCACAGACCTATTTAATGCTTTCTAAACGGTGTCACCTATATTTTTGGAAAATTTGCGAACAAGTACTTAATGAAATCTACCTCTTTAGTGTTTTTTAGAGTATGAATTGAAATTTTAATATATATTTCTGCCCACATAGCTCGGATTTTTCATTCAAGCATTCGCTGTCGCCTTTATTTCTGCTGTTTTTTTTTTTTTGTGAACATTATGATTGACACGTGTATTGGTTTATCATTTATTAATAACATTTATTATCTGTTAATGATTCGTTCAGTGTTGTGTGGTTGATTGGCAATTGACTTGGTTTTCGCACGGGCAATCAGCATCTTATCGCAGAAGCAGTGTGCTTTTTAAGAGCGCCGACTGTTCTACGCTGTGAGGCTGAAAAGTGGGACGCTTAGATGGAAAGGAAGTAAGGCGAATTGAGCGTTTCGCTACACAGCTGAGCCGAGCGTCGATTGGTTTTCCCGTCGAGACACTTCCCGAGCAGTCGCGTCAGAATGCCGTCGTCAAAATGTGCGCATATGCTTAGTGCTAGCAAAAAACTCGAACGAATCCACAATTTAATCCAATTCGCTAAAACTGTCACCAAAAATCAGGTTAGCTAATATTTCAGGTTATCGCTTATTCATGTTCAACATACCTTTAAAGCACTTTGAAATGTCTTCTACTAGTGGAGGAAATTTTACAGCAAATTTAAGGCCTAATTTGGTAGCCTCCTGTCCACTGCTTCTAAGCGGGTATTTCAAATTATAGCGCTATTTCGCATCATTCAAGCAACCATTTTCTAAATACCTCGTGAAATCAGGCTTCATGATCACCACCTGAATTGCAAATGAAAGTTAAAACTTCTTGAAATTTTCTGCAACGTCCTAAAAATAGCGCTTTTGACAGCCCATTGGAAAGTGGACGATTATGGGGTTGATTTATGAGAGGATGCCGCTGGTGGAGAGACAGATTCTCATCCTTTCGTTTTACATATTCTCTAAATTTATTTGAGGGAAGATATTTTGCAAAAAACTTCCCTTCCTTGGCTGGATTGAACGCAAAGCTTGGAAATGGAGATAAGTCTGGTGATATTAAACCACGAGATGAGGGTTTGGAACATGTTTTGGGGGATCAGAACTGAAAAAAAAAAACTGCAAATTCCCTCGATCTTATAAACTGCTGAAATTCGAAAAGATGGGAAGACAACGCCTTCGCACAAAAATGTTCCCTAAGGGTTTATCGTCTAAATTTGCTGGCCTATTTTAGCCTTTAAAACTTTCTATTCGAAAATGTTTTACGCAAACGACTTTCGACCATGCTATACAGGTGCTGATTGTTGTGAAAATTTCATTCCAAATTTTTTTTGGATATTTCAAAGGAATAATTTTTTTTTTTTGTTGAAGAACTTGACATTTCGCATTTTTTTTTTTGCATTTGAAGAAATTCTTTTAAAGAATCCAGTTTATTTGAGAGAGAAACTCATTTAAATTTCATCCATCAATGCTAAGGTTCTATTCATTCTTCTGCATATAACATATAATCGTTAAAATTCCATAGATAGTGAATTTTTTTCACTGCATTAAAAAAATACATTGCTAACATTTTTGGATGTACTGTACGTCTAACTTTTACAAAGCTGAATTTTTTTATTAGATGCTTAACTTTTCGTATACATTACAGATCTAATTTTTTCTATGATTACATCCAAATTTTTTTCCCACTCAGTTAAGAGAGAAAGAAAATGATAAATCCGGCTAACATGTTAGCTAATACAGCTAATATAAAAGGACATCAAAGCGTAAAAAATTGAAGCGTATTCTGCTAATTGCTTTTTTTTTTTTGCTGAAATTGTCCGAGGTTTTACGCATTAATCACGTTAGGCTTTGCGAGAGTCAATGCTTCGTTCTATGTATGTCATTTTCGTAATTCGCACGTTTTCACATGCGAATCTCATTCGTTCTTTTTTTTTTTTTGCAGCTAACATGCAAACTTATCGACTGTTGGTCTCAGCCGCAAAGTTCAATTACGGAAGTATGAGTTTCTCTTTTTTTTTTTTTAAATTTGAATTTCCGTATTATCAAATTAGAGATGCAACTTTCGAATTATTCTTGATGAAAAGCTGCACCCAGTAACCATATAGAGGCTTTTTGATGATCGAATAAAATAAAAGTGCTTTGAAAAGATGATATGAAGGGAGCATGACTAACGCATAGCATTTTCACTCAGAATCGCTATCCATTTTATCGCTAAATGAGTTTTTTTTTTCGTCGATCTCGACAGTATTTACTTCCTCTTATCTTTTGCTGAGAGTGTAATTATTCAGTGCAGTTATTGCAGCTTTTACTACGTGCTTAGTTCTTTGAGATAAAATTGCAGTTAGTTGCTCGTCTACCTTCAGGAAATCGATGATTTACGCTTCGCTTATTAGAAATAAACCATATTTCTTAGGTACTGCCCCAGTGGGATTGAAAAACTATTTGAATAGAGCTTAAAGCTAGTTGAACTTAAACTAAATGACTTGAAATGAACAGAACTTTGATTTAGCTTAGCTCAGACAGAAAACATAAGTTATTAATACTTCATCATTTTTAAGGCCTTAGTGCTGCCTAAGGCACCGACAATGGTAATGCTGATCTCAATATCGAGAACATAAAATATTTTCTTTTTGAAGGTGCGAATATTGCTCACACTTGGAGCAGATCCGGATAATCTCTACAAAGATGATTATGGTAAAAAAGAACTCGAAGATCGAATAGCAAATGGGAATGTGTGCGCAATTTGTGCTGAGAAATATAACGATTTCCTTCAATACGCCCAAATGATTCACGAAGCCCAATTTGGCCAGGTTTATTCTCGATATGTTGCTTAGATCATCGTGAGTTGCTAAATCAGTAGTTATGAATACTTTTAATGCCTGAAGGCAATAAGAGATCTGCTTTGGTCATATGGTCGTTTTGGTATGCCATAAGCAGTCGGCGTTTGCAGCTTTCGTAGTTGTTTTATTTCGTTGTTTCGCGACTTTTTGAAAGATGACTTAAAATAGCTAATGAACAGGTCGGATGAAAGGACTATAAACATTGCATTATATGTCAGTTTATGATATCACACTTTTATTAAGGAAAACGTTTATTAGAAATTGAATAAGTGATGAAATCAGTCAGCGTTTTAGGGCTATTATGAGTAGAATTTATTAGTATAAGACTTGTAGTAGGTCTCATATGAATCATTTGGAGTCGAGGGTCACCTGAAACATAAGTATACCTCACACTGCTGAATTGGAATCTGCTTATAAAATACTACTGTCTGTGATAGGTGACACAAGATTTTCTCTTATTTATGAGCGCAAAGAGGTTGAAGCCTTTTTTTTGAAAGAAATTATAGAATAAATTGTTCAGTGATCATCATCAAGCATTTTTATTCCACAAATGCTTGCAGCATTATTCATTTAGAGACTTATTTGCCCAACTTGACTTTTTGCAAACATTTGTTTCCCCAACTACTCGAATATGTTGACAATTTTGAGAGGAAATCTTTTAAGAAAATTTTTTCACCAAGTTTTCTAGGATGATCAATAAGACTTTCATGGATCCGATGTTTGTATCTCGATATTAACATGAATCATCAATTCTGGTAGAAATTAAGGGTATAATGAAACGTCTTGCGGAAATTCTGAAACGTCTATGAGAATTAGTTTTCTTCACGAAAATTTTCCCTGCGCTTCAATTATTAATCTATCTATGTATGATCGAGCCGCATTCAATGTAATTGATCTTCTCAAGTATCTTTCTAATCTGGAAGCACAAACTGTTACCTCTCTTAGGTGGCGCAGATGTTTAGAAATGGTTTATGGAGCGAGAGGGTAGAAATGGGGAAATGTGTGGATGGCTAGCAAAAAGTCCACTCCAAGAACCTTCGCGAAGTCGAGCTAAGGAAGTGGCAATATGGGGGAGAGAGGGAGAGGAGAAAGTCATATGTCATTTTCGATATGCTGTAAGGAACGCCAAATGCGCTTTAAAAAAACTATTGAACTGCTCCCAAAATCTCTAAACATCAAATACATGAGTAGGAATAAGAAAGCTGACAATGATACTTAAGGAGCAACAAAATTTCCTCATAATCCGATAGTAATGCGGATTTGGCACATGTTTATTTGCCTAATAAATAAAATGGAAGTCCAAATTCACTTTCATTATAATGGATAATTCTAAGCAACAGTATCAGCAGAAATCTGATCTGGAGAACGCTCATACAGGGCTCGGTAAGGAAAGAGATTTAGAGTCTCCCTGGAAAGAGGGCTGGGAGGCGAGAAGGGGATTCTCTTCTGACCGTTCATCGGATCGTAGGAGCGGTAGTCCTTGAGAGAAAAAAATGATTCTGAAAACCAGTAGTTCTAAAATTACCGCAACCATTTTACAACAGCACTTCGTCTTTCTGATTTAATAGGAGCTTCCTAAACAAAAGTAGTTTCCCTGCTGTAACAGCGGAATGGCGTAGCTCATCGTAAACGTTGTATCTTTCCACCACTCCTCAATACCAGTGCAAGACTTCCGCATGGACATCTCCCAAACGTTGAAAAGAGATGGGTGAATTTTTTACAGTTCTATCGAGGATTTCCAATGATCTTAAGAATATTTTATTGTCGATGGCATGATCATTGGAAAAATCTTCCTTGTAGTCTTGATTGCAGAAACTTTGCAGCTGCTTCCGATTCCCTCTTAACAAGTTATTGTTTTTTATTATTTAGTCACATTCAAACATTTGAAATCAGGATATGTTAGCGAAGTTTTTCCGTTATTTCGTTAAGAAGTTGACCTGGCAGTGCTTTAGGTGGCGCTTCTTGAATGTTTTTTATTCTTTTGCAAGTAGTGCCCATTAATGAATTTAGTTTTGAAGGGGATTCATTTATGCAGCGATAACGAAGATCAGTTTAATTATAATGCGGTATGAGACCTGAGTACGAAAATCGCGTACGAGGATTTCGTTGCTGTGAGATTTTTATAAAAGGTAAAGAAACTTTTCGGAATATTGGTCTCCACCCAAAGAAAAGCTCTGAACTTACTTATAAAATCGCAAGATTACTATAAAAATTTAGCGTCCAGGTAAATTACCTATGTACTATTCTTCGGAACGAATGTCTATAAGCATTAGAAAATTTACCCGATTCGATGTTATTCAGTCGGGAGCACTGAAAAATCGCGCTTTTTTGGCTAAAGCAATCGCCTTAATGGTCTTTGAGGTAGACCTGAGGCCAATGCAAATAGGCCAGGCTATTGCTTTCAAACGAATTTCACATGCTTTTTTTACCTCGTGTTGCAAAAACAAGGCGGTACCAGAATGTAAAATAATGTAGCTAGTAGCATGATTTTTGTTCGTTTGCAAGATAATAGTGATAATTGGAAACAACGGTAGAAGAAATGCGGCATTTTAAAGCAACAATGTGGTTGAGAGGTCTCACTGTGCAAGACAGCTAGCATTTTTTTTGTTGACATGTTCGTATATATCAACAACATATGATACTTGCTCGAAAACAACCTTTCTAGACTTTTTCAAGGCGATAACGGCTTAACGACATTGTTCTGTGAAAAGCAGAAATTTTCATCAAGAAAAAAAAAGTGCTTTTCGAGTTGCTAAGAACGAAATCTCCCGATGAGGGAAAACTTTTTTTCGGAACGACAATTATTCCACTGCGGTCCTTGTAGATATTTTCTTTCGATGCTCGAGTGTCGTCTAGGCCTAGTAATGCTTACTGCTCCGTCCTCGAATGTAGATAAATGAGTTTAATTTTTTTTTTTTTGAATTTTTAGAAAAATCGAATATTAACAGAATCTTCCGATACGAATTTAAAATTTTGCTTCCCACATCTCTTTTATCTGTTCCGTTTCCGCATTAATTATTTCGCTGATATATGTTGTCCGTCGCTTTAACTAATCGTTAAGCCATTTAGTCTTCCTGCACTCTATTTTCCGCAATTTCGTAGCATTTATTCAAACTATTTTTGAGATGGATGTCCCTAACCTATCCTCCTATTGCCATCATCGTCATTTCCGTGCTGAAATTCCCGAAAGAAAACCTCCGAAAACATTTACAAATTTTTGCAATAGTCGTTACCATTATTCATTCCTGTACACAAATATCGTAGCAAAAATATAGAAAGCACATGAAATTTACGGCTGTATTTGGAACTAATTGGGGCCGGGTGGATACTCTTTCCTGGATGACTAAAAAGTTGACATAAACAGCTGTCTAAGGCGTTTCTCTGATAAGCTAGGTTATTGTTTGTACTGAACAACCTATCTAAAGCTCATTGACATGAGCGTTGAATTTCGAACATATATAAAGACCGTTTTGAGTGACATTTCTCTGTGAATGGAGCCATTTAAGGCGCCACTCCCAGCATACTCTGACACGCCCCATAAATTTTTTTTTCGAAACTATAAAATCCATAAACCATAGAATCCATCAATCATAAGATCCACAGACCATAAAATCTTTTGAAGTCGTAAAATGTTTAGTAGACGTCTAAATATTTGCCAATATGACATTGACGAATATATTGCAAAGGGTGCGTCATTTTATAATCACTCATTCTAACCAGGAAAACCTGTCAATACTAGTGTATGTTTACGTTCAAGATTCATCGCTTGAATTACAAAACTCTTCTCTAGAAATGAGTTTTTTTCAAAGCGGAGAAATCCTTGAAAAGACATTGATGATTGCTGCCCCGTTGTTTGGAACTTCATAGATTATGTCACTGATGGAGTTCCTTCTCTTCAAGGTTTATCTTTATTGCAACATTGCCTAAATGCTTAGATTTTCTAGAATTCTAGAAATGTTTAGTGAATCGCAGTCGTTTCTTTTCGGTTCATTGCACTCTTTCAACGGAAAATTTTTAAATTATTTTATAATTTGCAAAATATTTACATCCTCGTTCTTTAATGCTAAGCGGTAAGTTCACTGGTCGTTCCATTTTCTGAGCTTATTTCTTCCACGGAACTGCACTTTTCATGCGGGTTCTACGACGTGATAGAACATCGAATATATCCTCATTGTTGTAATAAAAATGTGTTTGGATCTACGACTGTATGTTTTGTTGTATAAGTGGAAGTAGGCCTGCCACCTGATGAGTCGCGTTGGATACACTATAAATAGTAACAATAAAAACTGCAGTAATGCTTAATAATCGACGAGCTGCAATTAGACATCGAATTTAATGTTGCCTTGCTAAATGAAGATATTTAAGAATATAAACAGCAATCGGAATTTCTTATATCCTGATGAGTCAGAATTTGGAACGTTTACTATTGCTTACATTAAATACGATGAGGAAAATAAACATGAAATAATAAATTGATAATTAAATGGCACAAAATTTTATCCAGGAAATAGATGAGCATTTATCTCCCATCTATTTACACTCGAAAAGTTTTAATTGGCTTTTTTTTTATAACGAATTGTAAGGTAAAGATACTGAATAATAATTCATGTGGTGATTGCAGCAGTCGCATATTTCTGAAATGTGTTCATGAAGTTCTAAAAGAAATCAGATTGATGATTAGATGATACGAAGGCGAAATTCTGTCATGAATGAAGCGAAAAAAAAACCACTATAAAAGAACATGTCGTAAATATCGTCATGTAGATTGCAGGTTTCAACAAATCCGACAAATCATTGAAACAAGGCACATTGAATTTTTTAAATCCTACATTTATAGGCACCTATCTTGATACAGCGGCAACGACGATGCAAAAAAGGATTGATCGCATTGGCGCTCGATGGTGGAGGTATGCGTGGATTGGTCTCTGTTGTGAGTTTATTATTCGCCTCGAGGCGAATATTCGGCGACGAGTATTTGCCAAATATTGTTGATTGGATGGTTGGTACAAGGTATCTTCAACACATTATGATCTTTGTTTACTGCATGAAAGTAGACCTTTTCCGAATCCTGTATGATTTTGCCACTTTAATCGCTTCAGCCTCTAATTTTCATCGACTGATTTATTCAACAGGTGAATGGAAGATTATACGAAATAATAAAAGCATATTTGCATAGTGTTAAGTGTAAGCTTAAATCAAGGGTGGACACGGTCGTATTAGCTGAGGAAGTCAAAGCAAGTTATTGACGAAAACTTCGAGAAACGTATTTTTCTTTTCATCAACGCCATTTTGCTTAGAGAATTTCCTCCCTGTAAGTTTTTCACGAACGGATTTTCACTCCAAGAATTCGCTTCGAAGCCTTAGAAATTTTTTGCTTCTGGATGATGAAAGTAAGAGTGCTATTATAGTTTTTTATAGAAGAATAGAAAGTAAAAATCGTAAAACAATTTTTACGATAGTAAAACTAAGCATCGTGGCACATTTTAAATTATCAGTTCACATGTTATGATGGTACAATTGACTGCGGATAGTACAGAAATTGACTGTGTTAGAAGGTCATTTACTATCGTATACAGAATAAATTTCATAACACAATTGATTGCAGCGGTAGAAAAAGCAGGTGTACTGGTATCGTTTATTGCGGCAACATACAAATACAGTTTCTTAAGTATAATAATACAGCTTTATTGATATAATGCGTAACAGAACAAAAGATAAGCAAAGTACTGTGGCTGATTGTGATGGCAAACTTTTTTTACAGCAGTTCAGAAAGTAAATATATTGGTGGAATTTATTACAGTGGCATAGAACGTGCGTATAATGATAGAGTTTGTTGTAGTAAGGTAGAAAGTAAGCATAGCAGCATTGTTTATTCCGTGCTGAAATCTGCTATAATTTAATGGGAAGCAAGTATAGTAATATGCTTTGCTAAGACACCTGTTTGCATCCTTTCCGCCTGCTGTTGATTTAAATAATGAAAGGTGTATGAGACGATGATATGTGTAATTATTGCTTGGTTAATGATGTCGTTGACTGTTTAACCTTCAACATTTAGCTCACAATGTTGCAGCTTAAACGAGTGTTAGATTTTGTAGCGAATTTAAGAGGGAGTAACAATTCCTTGAAATGATCTGTCAAGACATCAGTTACTGAAAGTAATATCATTTCTCGCTGCGTCTCAGATGTACGTGAATTTCAGTACAGGTTCGATGTTGGGCTTATCGTTAATGAAGGGTCTCACGTTAACGGAAACGTTCTTTTTATATTGGGATATGAAGAATGAGATCTTCCTTGATGGCTCAACGGTAAAACGGCTATTTGGTAATATGGTCGATCGACAGACGCGCAATATGGAAGATGTTCTTTTAAAATGCTTTCCTGACGAGTTTACATTTTTGAGGTGAATCCCTACTCATTTTGAAGATGTTTTTGTTGGCTTCGTTAAGAAGATGGCTTGTTGGTGACCTCATCAATCAGGATGGCCTAGTTGGCAAAATCAAGCGAATCTGAACGTTTCAAACATAAATCGTTAAGTTGAAGCGTAATGACAACAACGAAATTGAACTCCGAAATGGGTCGCAATTAAGATTGCACGGTTATGTAGCCGGGGAGAGGGGAAAAAATGACAAGTCGAGTGGAAGTCTTTCAATTCAACGATGCATTCGTATATGTCATAAACTGCTTGAAAATGATTTCTTGGAAATGCTATTTTGCAACTTTATTTTTTAATTCGATTTCAATGCTTATGCGTATTTTTATATGCATTTCTGAAACACTTCTGCAGTATTATCTGCTGCATTGGATGTAGTAGCATATAAAAAGTTATGCTTTTGCTATAAATCTTTAAAAATTTTCACATTTTTGCGCAATGAAAAAACAATTTTGGAGATATTATTAAGTCGTTGTAGGCGTTTATATGAATTAATACCGCATACGATTCATTTATTACAGTCTATTCGAGTGTTAGTAAAGGTTTAATGGGATACGCATTTCAACGGGGTATTCTACCGATGTATAAAAAAAACACTTTCAATGAAAAAATATTTTCAAATTATTTTCCCTCGAAATAATGAAATTCTCGAATTATCGTTAGAAAGGATTTTTAGCATAATTTTGCAAAATACTCAATGAGCCATTGTGACATCAAGCAAGTAGAATCACGTTTCAGCTGTTCGAAACGCTTAACAGTACCTGCACTCGATATATCGACTACACCAGCGAAACTTCATGTCTTCAGAAACTACAGCGTTAACACTGAATCGTTAATGGAGGATACGCTATTTCGAGACGCAGCACGAGCAAGCAGGCAAGTCATATACAAACACAAGACATTTAAACAAAACTCGATATTTTATTATAGAGCATCTATTGCATCATGTTGCACTCAACCGACGTAGGGTTACAAGTTCCGAGACATTTAATCACCGGAACACTCACAAAGAATAAATTTCTACACCCGTTTGCATGGTGTAGATATTTGATTCTGGTGGACCCGCATTAAGCAGAGCGATTTAAGCTGCACTGGCTACTAGCGATTCTCAGGCGTTTTCTTGCTTTTTTTTTTTCAAATGAAAATAAAAGTTTTTATTAATGTTGATCGGATGAGTGGAAAGGAAAATAATATTTCAGCAGGACAACATATTTAATAAACGAATAAACAAACAAATAATAATTGAAAGTGATTAAGGGATATGATCGATGATTTGTCCAGCGGCGAAAAAACGGAAAGATTAGTAAACAAGCACAAAAGTTGACTTGGGAATGGAAATGACAGCAGCGCTCACAAAATGACTTATGAAACTTCTCAAGGCTTGAAAACTTCAGTCTTCAAAATGCACAGACACCTTCTCAACACTGAGAAATGAGCCGATATGACACCTCTTATATTAGGTGTGAAGATGGAACTTTTGTAATTACGGCTGTTGATTAGTTCTGCAAAGGTTCTAGCACCCCTCCACCTTTCCTTCCCCATTAACGCGCCGCGCGGAGAGTGTTTTCGATTTATCTATATTAAAATGGCCAAAGTGAGAAGCTTGATGTACCAGCTCACATTTTTTTTTCCGTACTGAACAATATCACAATTCAATGCATAGTGCAAAGGGGCGGCTTTAAATGAATATGATCTTAGATGATACGATAATGGATGTAGCAATCGACGATGTGACTGTTGACTAAACAAAGAATTAAATGGGAGAAATAAATGGGCAAATATGAAAGGGCGCTTATCAATATATGAGCTGCAAATAAAGTTTTTTCTTTCAAAAAAGCAAACGCCTGCACAATGCAGGTGGGGCATTGTGCCAGAGGTATTCCAGATTAGGCGCATGCGCACGCAGGCCAATTTTCCATATGCCAATATACGGGGAACTATTGTCCGATTTCCGCATCAAAAGTAATAGTCTTGTAAGCTATAGATTTTGCACGCCAAACAAGAGATGTAGGTGAAATCCAATCGCTGTCTGTGATGGGGGAAAAGGCGGTCGACCGAACGGCATCCGTATCGAGCTTAGCCCATGCTCATATAATTATGAGTTAAAACTAAACGAGTCGTATACGACTTTCGTTAGTGAAATCGCCACTGATGAAAAAATTATGGAAAATCCTAACAGATAGAGCTTCGAGATTCCCACAGATGAAGAATTTCGGTTTTTCTCTTTCGACCTAGACATTCACAAATTTATTCTAAAAGATTAGCTCATGAAGGGACCGGGATATGTGAGTAGTATGTGTGAAATGATAAATTTCATACAGGTAATAGAGATCGAGGAATTCCTCTTATAAAACGAATTTTTTTCTATAGGCTGAGGATCGAAAGGCTCAAACTTTCTTACTTGTGTGTTTAGCATGTGCAGGAACATAGAAGCAAGATCAATTTGCCGCAATTACACGTACCGTTTGCTATTAGAAAGTAACGAAAGTTACATTTATTACAGCCCTTTGCCAATTTAGAAAAAACTAGCACTAAAATTTTGATTAAAGGCGATCTCATATGTTTTCGAATCTTCCCTACGAACGTTGTGTATTGCTCCAATTTGGGCATTCGAATCTAATTGTTTAAATTTAGATATTTTTCGGTCTTTTATAGCGTTAGGATTTTTTCATGCAAGAATTCGGATTAAGATTAGGATTTTCGTTTTTTTTTTTCGGGCAAAATTTGGTCAATTTTCTATCCTCAATTTTATAGCGAAACAATGAGAGTATAGGACTCTAAGCACTGAATGTTCTTGAATTATTGATGTGCATCTTTATCAACAAAATCCTGGGATCCCGATGAAATTTGAACTTTACAACTAGCTATCTTTTCCATAGTTTTTTCCTGAGAGATGTTTCTTGATTTTTGAGAATTTGTTCGCAATCATTTTAAAGCATAAAATATTTATCAATTCAAATACTTTAATGTGAAACAATATTGAAGGGCATTCACTTTTAGCGCAGCGCCAACCTATTTTCATCCTCATATAATCAATGGTAAAACTCTTGTCGATGGCTCATTTGTTGCCAACTGCCCATTGAACATCCTTTTCAAGGTAAATTTAAAACACACAATTACGCTTCCTTTCTTAACGATTTAAGCCTTGAAATTATAGTTAAAGCTTCAAAAAAAAAATCAGCATTGCGTTGATTATTTTAAGCAGATTTTGATTAAAACATCTTATGTAAATTTTCCACTTTTTTTTGTACTTTTTTCTTTAATTTCTCATTTTTATTTTCTTATTTTACTAACTAACTAATATGCAAATTTACGTCCATGATTTGTGAAATTTCCTTTTTGTAGAAAAATTCTTATTAAGTAAATTCATTCCAATTCGAGACGTTTCAATATTCTTTTCGCTTTATGTAAAAATCTCTGCTAATTTCCTTGAAGATCACAGTTTTTGTAGGACATCGTTTAGTTGAGAAAATTCCCATCCCTCTCCTCTCCTCCCCCCTTCCCCTTCCCCCACCACTTTATGTCCATTGACAAGAAAGTGACACCATCAAGTGCTGAGAATCATCACATTATTGAGAGTATCGAATGAAAAATTAGGCGGCTCATAAATATTCATTGCCGTTTTTAAAATAATGAAAGAATCTAAATAATGCAATTTTATTGATACTGTTTAGCGTATTGTTGATTGCATTATAGGAGTTTGATCAATGTAACAGAAATGGCTCGACAATATCATTAGCCGCTATCATATCAGTAGGAACGGGTGAACCTCTTGCAACAGCTCGTAAATACAAAAGTGGTTCGAATATTACTGCAAAAGGCAAAAATATTATCCATCTCAGCTCGTTACTTCTTGAACAAGTAAGTTCATATGTTTCACATCTCTTTTTTTTTTGATGAAATGAAAGGAGAGAAGGAGAGGGACTCAATGAAAGAGAGAAAGCGAGAAAAATATGAATAGAAAAAGAATATGCAAATTTTAAGGGAATTATTTACACAAAGAAATTGGCCTCCGATAAGTGAAAACATCAACGATTGGGAAAAATACTAAAAAAAGAAAATTTTTTTTTCTAGAATTTTTCATTGTTTTCATAATTTGCTGATTCGCCACATTTGCATAATTCATATATTCGCAAAATCAATTATGATCATAACGTTCATTATATAGAGTATGCATATTTTGAAGTGCAATTATTTTGCTAATATTATAATCATGGTTAATTTATCATATTTATTTATCAATTTTTAATTTATATTCCAATTTCGATTTCATCATTAATTTTATTCTCTATTTTAAATTCTAGTTATATTTAAATGCAATTTTTATAACTTTTCAACATTTTATTCTTCGCAAAGATTTTGTTTTCAATTTCCATTTCTAACTACTTGAGTATTTCGTCGATAACACTAAATTTATTGAAGTATAACCTCCATCTGTTAGGTCTTTCATTTTCATTAGATATTCTGATAGGCTTTTGTCGAGTATTTTGTTCAATTCTTCATCTAATGTCGAGAATTCACTGCTGGAAAATAGATATTGATGTTGAGAATTCTTCACTGTTGTTGGAAAATTTCATCTAATACTTAATATATCATGTTGTAACCAGTAACACAATTTTTTGGCTAGCATAAGGCATGTACAAACCAGTTAAGTAAGAATATTCCTTCTATATGAGTCATCAATTCGGTATGTTAGACCCACATCTAATGTTATCATCTACCCTATACTTTGTCCGTGAGTAACGCTGCAAGCAGTGTCATGATCGCTAGAATAGTCGATATAATAGGAAAAGCAGTAACCACCAAATATCCAGAAAATTCTATTAAAGGTTGTCGGTCATGAGCAATCAGGACTTGAATCGGCGAAAGATCGTTGTCTGGCACAGAATATTCCTTTCGTTCGACTTAGTCCAAAAGGTATAAATGTACGAATCGATCAAATCGATGATGGGAAATTAATGGATATGATTTGGACGACGCTGAAGTATCTCACCGATCATACTGCGGAAGTCGACAAACTTGGAAGGATCTTATATGAGTTAATCGGTGAAAACAATGATTGTCGCATTCGTAGCCATACCGTCTTATAGAAAAGATTTATATTAACAGATATTCGGTTAACTAGTCTTAACAGACATCTCGTTAAATAGTCGTAAATTTGGGGAAAAAAAGTTATTGACAGATACAAAGCACACCAACGGGGAGATGGCTGCTTCAAATGTGACAGCAGAGTTGATCTTTCCTCTGATTGCCAAAAGAAAACCTAAGGCGATTGTAATCATCATCCTAATTGTTCTATAGGTGAACAATAAAACCACACTGTTTGTTAGGTATCACTTTCTCTTGTTGCCAACCGCTCCTCCTCCTTTTATCGCTCATTTTTAGCTGTCAATAATTCGCTATTCAATTTGAGCTTTCACTCGTCCACACATATACGCTTATCGATCGTTGTTTGCCAGAGGTCATGCTGCGGATAGCTTTCATTGAAAAAATGAAGGGGTCGAAAATTTATATGCTTTCTGAAGTTGACATTTGCGTTTATATTTATTTATTACCTATTTTTGCGGCTATCAACTAGAATTTTACAGTTTGTATAATATGCTGTGGAATAGTTTCGAAATGATTTGGTGATATACATCATTTCTTACGTCATACACATTTCCTACGTGAATATGAAATACGAAACGGTTAACGTCACGACGACCATTCTTTCTATTTCTCTTTTGCTGTATGGTTCTGCCCAATTATTGGCAGAGACTTTGTCGCCTCCGTTCCTCGTCCCCTTCCCCTACACTTGACCTGTCTCCCTCTTCCATTCTCGGATCCCTCCATGAGTTTTCGAACGGTGCTCCCGAACGGGTTTATTATCGGAAGCAGATTGTAATCCTATTGTGGAGATCATTCCTCCAATACAATGTGGCATCTGTTGAGCGATTACGGTATATGCTAAACATCGAACGTGGTGAAATCTACATAATGCTTTCACTGTTTAAATGATTAAAAAATATCATGTCGTTGTGTTCAAATTATTCTGGCTTCCTTTATTATCACCGTATTGTCCAGCCAGCCCATTTTTCGACTTAGTACATTTGAACAGCTCAAAGTATCTCAGTTTCTCTAGGAGAATATCGAAAACTTCTAAGACAAAGAAAGGAATATTGGCCAACTATGTCATTTCCAGTATTCTAATTTAGCAACAAAAGTTTATACGATGTAGAAGTGGAATTTCTAGTTTCAAAAAATAACGTCGTTCTTACTAATTCTTCTTATTTAGAGCAATTATGTCCTTAATCCTTACACATATTCCTTCTTACTTACTAGAGCAAACGATCACAAAATACTCACCGAGAAACCTTGAAATTTGCATCCGCACAAGTTCATGTGTTCACTAATGTTCATACATGATCGTTTCCTTTGATTGTATCCATCATTTGCTTTGAGCTTATCCATCAAACATGCTACAAGAATTCGAAACTATTCCTATCATAGAGACAATTCCTCTATTTAATAATTGCTTAACTTTTACATAATTTTTTCGCGAAATATTCCACTCGATAGAGATATTATTTAAAAATATCAAATACTGCACATTAAGTGTAGCAATATCTCATTATATACTTATAAGCATAGCATATAATATGCAACAATTGCAAAAAAAAAAAAAAAAAAATTCACAATCTTGAAAGGGCGACAATAATAAAATCATACAATACCAAATGGCATTTCAAAAATAGAAAGAATAAATTTTATAATTTGTTGCAACGATAGCACCCGTCGCATCAAAATAGATAAAATGCAAATTCATAACAATATGCAGCTATAAACGAAACAATAAAAATATCATTACGCTATTTCGTCTCATAAAATCGAATAATTTCAAGCATTGATTGAATCAGGCGGAAATATGACGTCGCACCAGCAAACAGCCTGCGATCATTTTTCATAGACCACCATTTTTTAGTGCAGGTAATCATTTTATAGGCCATCGTTTTTTTAAGGCAATTCTAAAAATGATCGTTCCTAATTCACTTAACACTATAGATCTATTCTTGCAGTATATAGGAAGAGCACTTAGAAATACAACGTATCTCTAGAAGAACATTTCGAGCATAAAATAGGCAGTAAATTGTATATGAAAAATGATAAGTGAATTGAAAAGAAAAACAAAATGGAATAAATTTACATACGAAATTACACAAAATACACTATAAACACAAATAAGACAATTCTATTGATATTTAGTTCTTCAAGTACAATCGAAAAAGATGAAGATCCATCGAAATTTTCTCAGGATTTCATAATAGCACAATACGCCGATTTGTTTTATTGCAGAAAAGTTCTTGCAAAGAAATTGTGAACATCGCTAAAAATTTTCTATTATATCACTCTAAATGATCGAACGATTTTCTGCGTTAACGGCATTATTGAAACTTATTTTATGTCGGATTATGCACGGATTATTGTGAGTCATCAATGAAGAAATTACAAAGCAAGGAACATGAAGGCTTGATTAATGTACTTTCAATAAAAGCAGTATGCTTTTTGTTCTCATCTGTATCATATGAGAACCCCACAATTTAAGAGAAGCTATTGGAGTTCTACTTCGAATTGCCTTCGCGTAATGCAAGCGATGATTCTGGAATGTTAAAACAATGATCCTAAAAGATTTCGGAATGTTGAACAAAAACATAATTCAAACACTCCTCTATTGCATAGTAATCGCCAATTGAGGAACTATAAAAGCATCACCGAACGTAATGCATCCTCTCGGTGTACCTCGAGAAGAATTTCAGTACCATAGTTGAATGGTACAGAAACGCCGCCATCAAGAACCAAATGTGCATCACTACATCTCGAACGAACACGTATACGTGATGCATAACCTCGAGGTGCCATAGCCGGAAAGGTGGCGTTGAAAACCGGATCACGAACTGTGAACGACATTTCTGAAAATGCACCCGTTAAATATTACCACACTACCAGAAGGAATCAACTTATCAATAATCACTTAATGCAAAACATCGTATCATGATTCGAAAATCGTAAATTTTGGACGAATCGAAAAATACGCAATTGCAAGGATTTATGGCGAAAATGCTCTAGAAAAGCTTATATAAAGTTCCCGGTGACATAATACGACACAGACAATGGAACAAAATATCAGCATACTACGTGTGTTGAGAACTGAAACCTTAACTTGTATGACGCAAAATGAACGGCATACGAAATTTCATTCCGAGGAATAACACCATGACCACATGATTTGCTGAAGGTGTAACTAGGCGCCGAATGCGCCACTTGTCGCCTACTTTGTTCCCCATCAACAACGTTCTCAGTCATCGATAACTGCATTCAGGTGGAATGAATTGCCGATATACGGTTATGTCAACAGTCAGTACGATGAAGTCATAACTACATGTGATGCTTGTTTATTCCCTTCTACGAATCTTGCTTTAGGTGATAAGATAGGCGCATATTTCAAAATTGGCATTTTTGTGAAGAGAGTTGATCTTCAGCCCGGAAGATTCTTCGACACCGTTCTTTGAATCATTCATCAAACTCGGTCTTACGGTCTTTTCTGCTTAAACTGATCGTCGATGAAAGACGATGCTAACGCTGGATGTAAAAAAAAAAACAACAAGAACAAGACAGATTAAACTATATGCTTCGTCTCAGGCTGATGACATGGAAGTAAACTACGAACCATGAACGGTGGATGAGTGAGGCGAAAAGCTCGAAAAATTGCGACTTGATTCCAGCAAAGAAACTAAAACTCCACGAACTTAAACGATGAATTCGATGATTATTCTACTAAATACTATAAAATGCCATTAAAATTTGCTGAAATCTGAGTAATTTTCGTTCCACCACCTCCATCCCATCCCTCATCAAGAAGCAATATTTCAAAATAGCTATACTATCAAACACAAAGTAATAAGTCGTCATAATGTCATATAACTCGAAAACAATCGATAAGAAGGTAAACTTACTCGAAGAATGTGGTTCAAAAATCAATTTCTCGTTGAAACGTCTACAAATCTCGTTAGTCATCTCATCATCCGGTTCAACACGTAGAACACCCATCGTCTTCATAATTGACAATATATCATTTATATGTTGATCAGAAACTCGATTGATATTATAATTCCTATAATGACAGCCTTCAACAAATAAAAATGTGCATCGACTGCAATTCCTAAGTTTGCAGATAAATGGATCAGTAAATGCACGTGCGAGAGCTTTTTCGTATGTTTTTCACGTTCACTACCGTACCTTAGGTATGTTGCAGCCTTACATAGGCAGATCTGCTGAATTGATGAAATTTACATCTTCCCTCGCCACCCTCGTACAATGGATTCAACTCTTAAACATACACGATTTAGAAAGCTCAGGACCACAAAGACCCTGGAACTTATAAACATGGAAAACACTTTCAGTCCCAAATTTTTTTCGAGTAGAATTCGACTGCTTGCAAAACATTACATTCTAGTACGTCATCGCATATAGTGCTCAATAAAGCACTCATATCATGGCTTCCTATAAGTTATTAAAAAATAAATAAAAAAGACTAAATGCATGCACAAATGACTGCCTAAGAAATCGAAAAGAAAGATGTGACCGAAAATTTTGCAAGTCATCAGATAAAAAACGTGTTCATTGTTTCTCTTAATGACGACAGCAATAGACATTAAAATCCTTTTGAAAACATTCACGGTCGAAAGAAGACGTGAAGAAATCTCAGAAACAAGCTCAAAGATTAACTTACCATGAAGTCGAACCTGTGCCCGTTGAGACAGTTAGACCAGAACTTTTCTGACGTAACATCGGTCCATCGTCCACTTGAACGTCATAGTAACTGACTCTTGCTGCATGACTCTCGCCAATAAAAACGTCGTTCAATGCGAGAACAGGCATTTCAGGATCGAAGGAATCCGTCCGGAACAACCTACAACGACAACCGATTTCATCTCTACAAAAAAAGGAAGACCGAGAAAAGGTATACTACCATACAAACGTCCTCTGCATTAAAATCATCAGCTTGAGCAGGATTTTCGAATAGGAGAAAAAAAAGAGGTTATTGAGCCGATAAAAAGATCACCGCACAGAAAAACAAAGTGAATTATTATATTTCTTCGAAATCCGTCCTTTGATAGGAAGGGCTGTGAAGAATGCAATTAAAGTAATGCGACCCCCCGACTTTTCTAATGTCTGAACACCCGATATTGTCTGAACATCCTTGTAAATAAAGTTGATATTTCATACGGTTGAAAATTCGCCTCTAACCAACTGAGTTTCAGGCAATAAAATGTCTCCAGCACAATGGAATGAGAAAAGACTTGCGTCAACATTTCATACGGGCAATGTTTCTATCCTCAAGTCGACTGGGATGGAAATTGGAAGAGGAAGGGATCTGCTTGCGAAAGATACCGAGTAAGAAGGACTCGCCAATGAAATTCATATGGATATAAGAAAAACGACAAAAACGGGAAAAAAAGTGCAGTTAGAATTTTTTTAAAAGGCGAGAAAAAGTGTAAAACAGGTTTAACACATCAAAAAAAAAAAAAAATTCGGGCGGCTATGTGAAACATTCTTTTTTCTTGATAATTCGATAAGTGCCATATGACAGAGAGTAGGAAAACAAAACTGACAGAAAAAAAAACAATACTAAAAACAGGAATGCACCTTGCTTTTCGTAATCCATCACTTTTCTCGCACATTTCATCTTCGGCCTCTGATACATCTTTGCATTCTTCCACCCACTTAAGAATGGTTACACGAATTCGTTGACGCCACATCCAACTATAATTGTAATTGCATTAATGTATTAATAGATTTTCAAAACAATGATCCCTTATACGTTATTACTTAATCGAAATGAGAATTTGAAATAAAACATACCAATATCCTCTTATGTGACCGCTATTATATTATACACTTAAAGCAGAAAGGATTCAAACACCGATTGTACCTATTTTCATACCTAGCCAGTCATGTATACATGTTCATCCGTTATTATACTATCGAATTAATCACAAGATGCACTCGACATTGCTGTAAAGTGTTCTCGATTTGTTATTCAGCAGCTCTCAGCTTATATGAGAGGAATAAAAAGTTCTGATGTTCCTATCATTGGTAAATGAAAACTTCACTTCAATCCAATTCAATATATGCAAAAATTTTACGAGGAAAGTTGGAGCTTATGTTTTTCACACATAAGACTGATCGGAAACAAACGTTTTTTGAGACATGACCGAAGTAAAGGTTTTAGGCAGCACAGAGCGCATCTCCAGTCTTCAGCACTTTTGTCCCATGTCACTGTGGCTGCATTCATCATTATCTCATTCACTTTAGGGCGCTGATAATTAAGTGATTTCAGCGAGAAAACCATCGTTATCACTGGTATATGAAATTTACCTCGATATCACCACGGAAACTTGACAATCACACACTACAACGATTTGAACTGCTAACTGTCGCGTTCAAATGCGTACCTGAAATCCCCTTTAAGAAGCTTTTCGATCACTCCACGAACCGGCTGATCAGACTTTCGCGTTATACATAAATGTCCTTCCGAGCTGAAACATATGTAATGACAAAGAACCGATACGGGTCATTTGATAATGATTTATATAATAGCAAGGTGTTTTGCTTTTTTATGAATTCTGAGCACGACCCTGATATTAGAACAGTGACATGAAGTACTTGTAGGAGTGGGCATATCCTGGCACATCCTCCCATAAACTGAAATATTTGCTACAAACTAAAATTCACTGAATTTTACTTTTCAAGATGACTTGATTTCAAAAGAAAACATTCGCCAATCATAATTTAATATAAACCGGAGAAGTTTCGAAGCGCCTTTTCGAATTACGAAAAACGCAAACATTTTGCAAAAAAAAGGCGAACCCAAGCGGATCGGTGTTGAAGCCGATTACCGGTCTTTGATCGTTTATTTTAGCGGCCGCAATAAGAAAAGTCCCATCACCACCAGCTGAGAATACCGCATCAGCCCATAGAAGTGCTTCATCGTTGTATTCTTCTCGAGAAACAACCTTCACTTCAATACCGTTGTCACTGCAAAATGATTTGAATAAACTTAACTACGGTTTTACACCTTCGATAAATTTAAACTTGACTACGGTTTACCTGGAATGCACATAATGCAATACAATAAAAACTGCTTTGCTATTGCAAGGGAAATGATGACATCTTTGGGTTTATTTGCATTGAAAAGTTGCATTTTTGAAACGTTTAGTTGCAATGAAAAAAGCGCTACTCTCGTTACTCAATGAACTAATGCACATAATCGTACTGTTTTACTTTTAATCATATGCGCAATATGTATCTTGGACCCGTTAGTGACCAACAGAACCAATTGAACGTCAACGACTGACTGCTTTTATTGCTCACTAAAGCGACCTACATTAGTTTGCCATAGCCTCTATGCTCCAGTTGATCCAATCGTTGAGATGAAACAGACAGTTTAAAAGGTGCTCAAAGCACCGATAAATTCCACTGCTAGATGTTTTCAGCAGCGGAAATGCCGAAAATTACTGCTATTTTGAACAGAAGAGGGGACCAATCATGCCGAGGAGATCAAGGCTTCAAGAATCGAAAAAAAAAACTGATTATTTTTGACATCTTCGCGTCCTATGCTAAAAACATTCTATGTCAAACTGTGACAGTAATCGAAATACTCTTTTAAAAAATCTCGACTTGGTCTCGACCATCGGAATGCCTCAAGTACTGACGAACCATTTTACCCAATCTAGACGGCTCAAATTTGCAATCAATAGCGTTAAGAAGGCCATAATTGTGACGCACGAGTTTTTTTGCGCAAAGATACACTCACTACCACATGCCGCATACGATAAAAAAAACCTGATCAAGCAGGAACGTTTGCATAAAACTTACTGGTCGATAGTTGGTCAAAATCATGTGCTGATGTGCAAAATAACGTTTTGGCCATAAATGGTCGTTGAGGTGCAATATGCTACAATTGGCCATAAGCCATTGCAAACAATGTAATAGAAGAGCTGAGATCGCTTCAATTTGATGATTATAAGCCATCTCGGGTGAAAAAAATTCCAACTGGAAAACTTGACATACTAAAAAAGTGGTGCATGATCATATCGTAATTTGCATATTTGTTCATATAATTAAACTATAAGAAAAACTAACGTTAACGCTTTGCAAATAGCGTTCACATAGACTTGTTGTTGAATATGCTTCTTTTTCATAGCCGCATAATTTGACCCTCGTCGTTTGAGCTGAAATTATTACAGCCCATTAAGTTATTTCCACTCAATCGTTGATTTTATCATCGTTGGCAGTACTATTGTGCTATCATAAAAGGGATTTCACGAGATTTGAAATGCATAGCACATATTTTGATATCCTGAAGCGAGAACATTTGAACCGATGATAGGGCATGAGAGTATTGACAAATTAATGGAGTATGATGGATTAAAGCTTGGCTCTTTTTATACAACTTGGCTTAGTTGAGAATATGCGCAGAATTTGTCTTTGCAATAAAAAAAAAAAAGCAACTGAACGGAAGTGTTTTTTTGTTACAAAAGTAGAATATTACAAAAAAAAAAAAAAACTTCCACTTGAACGAAAAATATAACGAAATTAACGCAAATAAAAATACTTACAATAGTACGAAATTGTTGAAGTGTGAGTTCAGCGTGTTTTTGTCTTTCATAATCAAATCGTGTTGTCTTTGAGAGAACAAGTATACGTTTCGACAAAAACAATGTTGGCTGCAAAAACTAAATATCATCTACTATCCAAATAATGTGATAAAAATTCAACGCGTTGAAAATTTCGTTTGAGAGAAAAAAAAAAAGCTTATTAGAGCTGAAATTTAGGCAAAATCTTCGATTTAGATTTCACTTTATAAGAGACGCATTAAAATCAACGAAGAGAGAATATAATTTCTGGTGTTTTAAGGAGTATCTAATCTGTATACCTCTATCGTCCACTCCATATTTCAAGGCTGAAGTGAAGTGGAATAAAAATTACTATGTATATCATTCATTAGTTGGTTTAGCGAAATTCTTTCTGAACGCCGACATATCTTAGGAAAGTACTACCTTCCTTTCGTTCAAAGAGAACTGTACTTAATTCCAGTGGCAAGAAACGAATGCGGAAACCACGGCAGGAAAGAAAACACATGATTTCAAGTATAAAGTCGATCAGCCTGCACTCCAAATTGCTTGGCACCTTCGATGTGCTTACCTTAGAAGGTTGTTCTCCATCAGAATGGCATTCGATGATGTCACTGCCAATTTTGCTAATTAGTTCCGCTGTTCCGGCGACCATTCCGCTGCCCAATAATAGGCAGCCTTTTTTAATTTATGAATATCTGTAATTATCATTCCTCAATATATGTGCACATATATAAACATTTCGAACAGTGAAGCGTAAGCGACCTGTTGGGCCGAGATAAATGGTTGACATGGAGGTTTTGCTGCGGATGTTTTAATGCTGTAGTCGCCGGGTAGAGAATTAACCTCACTTCCGGACTAATAATCCGCCAATAATGAAGATAAATCTCGCTCTAACGATTCTAAATATCGAAATGAACTATTCGGAACTCACTCAATGCTGCGAATCTGACAAGGAACGAAGATACTTAGCAGGTAGAGAAGATATGAGCAACTACATTCAACACCTTGATATATAAGTCATAATTTGAACAGGTGCAAACGAATAGCAAATATTGCATCGTCTTTTGTCTATAAGCATTACTTAAAACAAACATTGCGCGAAAAAAAAACGCTTAGAGTTCTTGAAATGTTTCCGAATGGATTGGGCATGATATCAACGTGAATGAAAAAAAAAAAAAATGGAGGTTATCGTGAAATTTTGATACTAAAGTTGTTTAAAGCTTCAATAGGTTTTTGCTCATCGACTGTAGAAATAGTGAGAAAAAAAAAAAGGATAAGAACATCATAGGTAGGATTCTTGCCTTTCAGAGCGTTTGCACTTTCGAACAAGCAGCGGTTGTCACTACAATTAGCGCCAGACTATACATGTCTTTATTATAACGTTAATTACACAAATTAAATCATTTAGAATCGATAGTGCTTAACTTTCTTATTTCATGCAGCATTTGTAGAAACACGAGGATTAATTATCATTTGTAGAAACACGAGGATTAATTATTCCAGTTTTTGTATACACTAGCCTATATTCATTATCGATCAGTTAATATGTAAGGCAGACCAGTAAGCTATAGATCGAGCGGGAATAGTGCGCCGTCCAGTGTAAATCAAAGAAACTTAACAGCATACAGTCGGACCAACGACTATCCAGCACGTGTCGTGATGCTAGCCAAAGACGCAATCGGGAGCATGTGGTAAGGTTGATGTGCTCATGCATTCATTCCAGCTTCTGGACTGATTCTAAGGCTGAGTGGGCCTACATGTGGCCGCCAGCGTGGAGTTCGACTATGGGTTTGTGCCGGCAACTGAAGCTATCCTAGAGTCCCTTCTTGTTTGTCACCTGACTGTATAGGTGTGGCAAATTGTTCGCCCCTTATACCTGGGTTGTCTCGCAAATTACTGGACCGCAGCTCGGCAAAGGGTGCAGATCCTCAAGGAGTAGTTTTTGAATCAGCCAACGGACCAGCCAACGGGAGCTGACCTTACAAATATGTAACTTAATAGCAAACTTAAATAGTTTTTGAATCCGATAGGCAAAACGAAACTCATGATCGAAGTTTTCATGGTTTCTGACGTTAAAATACCGACGGATGACATATATAAACAATCAACTGGCACCTATAGTGTACCGTCGAAGATTTAGCTAGAATTTATGAGCGTTAGATTTTACAATACTTGAATACTGAGAGGGAGGAGCCTATTGAATAAACAATCGGGAAGATTCGAAAAGAATCCACCTATAATAAGAGATTAGCGCCGTTTTAGACGTGCATACACCTTTAAGACTATAACACCTTTATACCTTTAAAGAAGGGACTGTAACAAGGTAGATTACAGCATCTAGCATCCACTTTGAAAGCTTGAAACCTTGTGAAACTTTCGAGTTTAAAAATTTTTTTCTGGCTTGAAAATTATTCGACACAACAATCAAAGTACGCACGCAGCACGCACGCACATATCTAGAGATCGACTCGCACAGCTGTGCATAGCCGACACACACAGCAAACAATACGTACACAACGCACGCGATAAATGTGCGCACATTGGAACGTCCTTGAGACTGGAAGATTGTCGAGAGTGTTTGATCGTCACAAGGTAACATTTCAATACCTGTGAATCGGCAATAAATCTCTTGAACCGTTTCCTAGCACTAGGGGTTCTGCATTTGTCCTCCCTAATCTCCTTTCCCAACCCCCCTCCCTCCACCCCTCCCCATTTCGGGCATATTTTCAGGTAGCTACGACGCCACCATCCATGTCACTTTTTATGATTGCGATGGACGAGAATGAAGATTCGTATGAAATTTTAGCGCAGTTTTCTCAAGGTGAGGTTTTTTTTTTAAAGTAGTTAGGTACCATTAGCATAAGCATTGGTGGAAGTTTTTGAAAAAAAAAACAGCAAAAAATTTCTTTAAAAAAAGCAGCGAAAAAAACTTCGTAAATAAACCGATGTTTCGCTCAATCACAAGAAATCATTTGGCGCAACGCTGATTTTGAGAGTTATGAGAGAAAGTGAATAAAGTTCAAGCCTCAAAAAGCAAATGCACATGAAGAAGTCACTAGTCTTCGACCATCGACCTGACTTCATTAAATTTCTTCAGCTGCTTCGGGTAAATTTCTCCAGATATTTTATTATCATAAGGATATTTGTATTGGAGCGAAAGGTGGGCAATCATTTCCGATTGCAGTTTGTTATGCCAAAGAGCGAACGTCTGTTATGCCAAAGAGTGTGGAAAAAAATTCGGCTTTTATAAGCATCGTTCTCTGGAATAATTCATGGCTCATAGAATGCTTTACTTATATGAGGTGTGCTGAAAATAAGTAAGAAATGAATAATGGCTGAGATTGCTAAAATCGTAAGAAAATTCGCTATTCGATTATACTTCATAGACTTGCAAAAAGATGAAGTCTGTACCGATTTTTAAATGTAGACAACGGAACATAGCAACAAATAATATATCCTTTTTTAATATTTTATCAACTTCTGAAATCTTCCTATAAATTATGCGTTAGTGATGAAAGTAACCGTTTGGTTGCGCCAACTTCTCCACATAATCTGAATTTAGGATAGAGTTTTACATAAATACAACAATAGCAGAAATAATAGCTTTTGATCTTAAAAATTCCTAAAAGTAAAGTAGCATACTTTTCCAACTGGATCTTCTAGAACCTTCGATGGATAAGTTTGTTAGTGTCTTCAGGCCAACTAGAAAAAAAAATTTTTTTTTTTTTTGCATAATATAGAACTAATCAGAAGAATGCTATCACATCATTGGTTGGTAAAACTTCCGAAGGTGAAGAGCAACTAACCAATCAAGCGAACTTCGAAACGCTCTTCCGACTGTATCTAACTTTGCTCGTATGATATCTCTGAAATTTTGATGTCTTTAAATATCTTTAAAATCTTCTTTTAAAAAACTATGTTATGCTTAGAAAAAGATTGCCTCTCGAATTTCTAATCTCTATGAAACGCAATCTTCGCTGATGGAGAAAAGAAAGAAAACATTATTCTAGAGATATCGGTCAGAAGGAATATTTCACACAAATCAATGTGGAAAAAACCGTAATACATAGAGCTAGAGGTGATCTTGAAACATCCTATTTGTTCGATTTTCTCAGAAAATTTCCGCGAGAATATCTAATGAAAATATTTTAATCGATGAGAAAGTCAGTTATTATATGCTATATGTTTTGTAATATATCTTGAGACGATATATAAAGAGACGACAAAACGTCTCTAACAATAAATATTTTAACTCAAAGATCATCGGATGCTTTTGTTCATACTCTCTCTGCAATTCATGAACAACATTCAATGGGCTAAACACGATCATACGAACATTTTTTTTTCATATGCAACTGCCAAAATAAAAGGGATCAAATATAGCTAAAATTGAAGACCTCATGAATAGTATTCATTTGTAAATTTTGTAAATTTTGAAGGAATATGGGGATGTTTTTTTTTTTTCATTATTATCAGGCAGAATTTGCAGATACGATTTATTGCAAATTGTTATATATAATGCAAAGAATTTTCCACATTTTTGAAGCTTTATGTGCTTTACGCCATAGAATTAAACATTGTGGATTCGGTTTGCTTCTTAGAGATAAAAGTGGAAATGCGGCAATTAGTGGTGTGGTGCTATCACATCAGATTCCTCTGAAGATTTCATCTTCGACCTAAAATGTTGTAGGGTTTTTTTTTTCGCTATTATAGCTCGTACGTTAAAGTAAGATAATAAATAAATAAATAAAAATGATAATTGAATAGACTGTATAGACTATGTTATATGTTTTTATATGACACAGTCTATACAATCTGTGTCGTTAAATTATTTTGCATAACGCAATCAGTGTTATATTTCCCGCATTGTTCAAGTACCTTAATTGAACAATGTTTAGATTTGTCACAGTTAAGAGCGTTACACTGGACATGACGTTAACGCGAAAATATTTCCATAAAAACTGAGCAGTAAGAAACGCATTTCCGATCGTTTAGCGCATGGTCGTTTAACTCCTACAGACTGTAACTTTATGAATTTTTATTTTGTTCTATGCGAGCACTATACTACTGGGATATCGATGCATCACTTTCATATGTTTGTTAGGATGTTGTCGTTTTTTTTTTGAGACAAAGTTCATTCAAATATGTTGAATGGTTGGGATGTCGTCGAGAAAAATATATAGAAGGGCTGTTTGCGAAAGCGGTCATCACAACATAGTACCGCTCTTTTCTACTGAACTAATGCGAAAATGAACATGCTGAACAATTCCCTTATGATAACTTGCCACTTAGAAGAATATCTTTTAATCGAGAAGACCTTTTGCTGTGCCGGAAATCAGACCAATACTCAAGAAGCTTCAACGAATCAAGTCACTTCAGCTAGATGAACCGTCGAGATCTTTATTCCGATATATTATGAAAGGCACTCCTCGAGGTCCCTGAATGACACATGAAATGTTGAAAGTTAAACGTCTTCGCATAAAATCAATCGATGCTAATTTAAGTACGCTAAAGTTGGATTTATGTGAAAATATCTAACTTATTTTCTCAAACCCCTCAAAATACATAGAAAGGGAATTAAAATGAATGAAATTGAGAATTTATTTAAAATAAATGAAAAGATAAGCAATTCATGAAATTATATTCATGAAATACAGCATCAAACTTTATAAGCAAAAAAAGGAAAACGAAAGTCGCATATATTGTAAAAATACATTCAGAAAAAAGAACGGAAGAAAAGAAAGGATATAGTTGAAGTAATATCGTTGGAATTGCAAAATCTAACATTTATTACAAGCGTTGAATGGTTATAGGTATATTTCAAGTGCTAAAACAATGATATTTGTAATTACAATGTGCATTTAGCGTGACTAATTAGGCATTAATTAGGCGTATAAGGTGGCAATAATATTAGACATAGTAATACTCATCAGTGGAGGTCGAGGAAAGTAATTCAGGTGAAAGATCGCTCCCAAAGAATATGACACTAACAGCAAAAATATTGTTTACCAGAAAAGTCCTTCCTTTCAGCAAAGAATTTAATGACCATATCAGTATTCAATTCAATTCTTTGTTTCTCCCTTCTATGGCAGAGTAATCTAAATTCAGCAGAAAACATTTACTTTAATGCCAATAGAAAATATCTGAAATACCCGTTTCACTGAAGTGGAATATTAACTGTAAAGGAAGCGAAATCCATCACTATTGAAAAGTCATAAAAAACGACTCCTTTATGCGTTCATTTCTAGAGGCAAATATCGATGAAAATATTTCTTCTAAAATATAAATAGCGATTTTTATGGAGCAAAAAAAAAAATCACCATTTCCCGAGTGGTATAAAAATTACATCAATAGCAACAACCAATATCCTACAGATGAATGCAGAACGCAAAGAGTGCTTTATCGAAAAATGATCCAAAGAAAGCCAAAGGTGGAATCGCTTGACAATCTTCATGTGTATTTTTTTTTTAGTCTTAAAGTTCTATTGTCCTATATCGGGCGAAGAGGAAATCGACAACGATCTACGAGAGTAGCATTTTCAACTAATAATTCCCTGCAAAATTGCATACATTGCTTCGACACATCGAAGGAGAAAACAAATGAAGAAACGTATCAGCGATGCTCAAACATACATACGCATCATTCTGCTCATCAGAACAACCAGTTTTGTAAGCCGGCAACAAATAATGAAATATGAGGTTAAAGGTGTCGAACATTTTACCAAATCTGACTGTTTGCGCAGACGTTCCACAAAAAATTTTCTTCTTTTTTCATGACCTGATTGACGTAGAATGCAATCCGACCGATCACAAAAATGCATACAAAAGTTTGAGGTTCAATAATTTCTTCCAAAATTGGCGTGTATCTTAAAAAATAGTGCACAAGGTTGTCCTTGATTTCGATTTCATCCAGCAAATTTCACGTTTCTAGCTTCAACGATTTCTAGTTTCGGGAAACAAATGTGCATGTGTCGTTTCATCGCTACGCCTTATAAATGCCAATTTGTGAAATGCTAAAAAAAGGTTTAAAAAAATATATTGCTCATTTATGGCATTATTCAGTTGGAATTCATTTAATTCTCGTTGGAGAAAAAATTTCAAGCAGTGGTTTTCTAAGAAGGTGAATTTTATGACGAAAAATTCATGTTAGTTGAAATTTTGGAATGCTTTTTTTTCATCGATTCTTTCATGTTATCATTGCAATGATGTGAAAATATGAATTCTACCTATAAAAGTTTACAAAAGTTGCCTCTACTTCATAAAATAGTTTATCTCTTGACTCGGATCATGACTAATAGCGTTGGCGTTTATTTGCGCAGATACAAAGGTAAAGAGAGTGAAAGGAAATGTGCCTAGTCAAATATTTTGTTTTTTATTTAGAATCATCGTTCCATAAATCGCGATTCACATTACGTTTTCATTTTTCCACATTTGATGGACATTCGAGGATGTGAAGAACTCGAATATAGCTCAAAAATTGCATTAGAACAAATAATTAGAGAAAATTGAATTAGAGAAAACAATTGGAAAAAGTTGTGCATAATGTATCCTAAGAGCACTAAGCTTTTCTGCTATGGCACCCTCCATTTCAAATTTGGCTAATGGATTCCTCGAACTCAATATATCAATACTTCAGGTAGCATAACGATTATCGATCAATTAAGATGAATCAAAGGTTTCAAGGAATCAAAGAAAAGTGGCTTACAAACGAAAGAGCACGTTAGAAATTTCATAGATTTCGGCAGTCTCGTTTTTAGCAATTATTTTTTTCGCTTTCAACATCAAACAATGTAATGTAATGAAAAAAAAAAGCAAAAATATTGGTACGATGTTTTATGCCATCATAAATGCAATTCGATTTAATCGTTTGGATAGTGAACACATATCAGGTGAATTCTATTTCATGTGCTGCCATACCTGCTCTTTACAGCCACATCAGTGAACATTCATGGAGTAGAGCTCCACACATTGATAGTGTCGGATCGACCGATTAGTAAATATGTGCTATTCACCTATAAAACATATCGAAATAACCGAATTTTTGAGGACGATCGCAAACTTAATTACACAAAGATAGGTTTCTTATTATAACCAATATTCAAGAAAATACGTGGGCAATCTTTGAATGGAATACGTGAGCATATAAACAAGATTGCGTTAGTGAAAGCATATATAACGATAATAAATTCAAACGACGAAAATATTTATTTATTTTCATATTTAGGAGTTGCTAACATGTCTTCATTTATTCTTAATCCGTTTTTGGCTCTAATTAACAATAGATTTATAAATAATGTGACATATTTATATGAGATGTCGCAATAAATGGATTCGTTTTTCGAAAAAAAAAAAAAAAAAAGAATTCTCTATGAAAATTGCCTTAAAATTTTTGAATGCTCTCTTAGAATCGTCAAAAGATTTATATGTTGAAATGAGAGCGTTGAGATGGACTAAATAATTTCTTTAAAGTTTTTTTTTTCAATTTTTTTTTCCACTGATTGTGCTTAGCTAAACATTTCCGTGGTAATGAATGAAATTTTTATCATTTCAGTGAATTTTTCTTGCAACGAAAATGATAAATCATATTCTTTTCCAAGCAACTTTTCTTGTATTTTTAAGGGATTTTTTTTTTGAACGCTAACTTAGAAAAATAAATGTGGAAAGTGTGAATTATATAAGAAGTAGCATCCGTATAGAGTAACTTATGTATGGGAATGTCGTTGAACTCTCAATTGAGAAAGGAAAAAACTAGTCATTGGCTTAGAAATCCAACTAGATGGACTATTGAAAAGTTGGTGAATTTCACATCGAATGTTACCACTGCGACCATTGGATGCCTAATTACTGGCTATTGGATGCCTAACTACATTGAGAGTTCATCAGAAAATATTCCACATTCGTCAAACATTTGGATGATTAGTGAATCGTGCTAGAAATTCAAAACTCCGCAGACCTTAATAAATAGCCTCAACAAAAGCGGTACTATAATAGGAGAAACGGGTTTTATTGTGCTTTGGTCTCCTCCGCGAAGAGCATTCAGCAAGTGTTAAACGTCATCTCCTCTTTATTGGTAAGGGTCGAGTTTTTTCATGCTATTTGTTTTCAATAATTCATTTCAACTTTCAGATGGTATTACCATGAAAAATTCGAAGTGGAAACGAGAAGAAAAAGAAAGGAGAAAGAAGAAAATAACTTTTCAAATTTTTCAATTCAAAAAAAAAAAGAAAATGTTAATTTCCAATTTAATAACACTCTTAGTTTCCAGATAAATTTTGATGCTTTATGTTTGTGTTATTGTTTTAAAAAAAAATTGTTGAAAGCAATTATCACCGTTGTACAAAAATGGAATATTTTTATGTGAACACAAAGAGCGCGTGAAATTCTTTATTGTATTTCTTTTCTTTATTTTTTTAAATTTTATTTGGTCATTACATCGAAAATAAAATGTAATTCATTTTACTTTCTATACAAGAATTTTGAATATTTCAACTTTTAACTTCAATATATCTATTAATTGCCGAGAGTTTTGAATACTTCAATTTGAAAGTTTAGAATATCTATCGTTGAAATTTTCAGCAATACATCGATGCCTCATTGTTGATGCCGACAAATACTGTATTCATAGAGGTGAGAGTGTTTACGAGTATCGACAGATTCATCACAACGAAGGTTTTCATGGCAACTTTATCGAGCAAAATTGAGCCGCTTTAATGAACGTGGCCTTTTGAAGCGAACCGCTGATGACAACTTATATTATCGTGCCAAAATCCTTCAAAAAATTCTCCACCTTCATCAAGGACGTTCATTTCTTCTATCGAGCTCAACGATTTCTTTCATTAACTTTGTGGTTCCTGAGTATTGGTTGTTATGCGCAGCACTACCAATTTGCTATCTTTTCAAATCGTGATCGTGATTTTTGCAGAATTTATTGCAATGTGGAGGTCTCTTCTATGAATAGTTTACATAACGCTCTATGCAGGTAAACGGTATTTTTACGGTCTATTTATATGCATGTCGGCATAGGTTTGCGCTGAAGTTAGCGTCGATCGATTCGCCTCTCCAGCTGTACTTTCTTTTTGACTCAATAAGCTATGCTCACTAAATTTTAAACAATAGACCATTATTTAATGTAAAGTTGTGGCTGCAAACTTTGGTAACTTCACTTAGTTAATACAATCCCTGGCAAATATTTCAATATATAATTGTGATCTTATGTAAATTAAGTTGGCGCTAAGGATTCGAATGAATCAAAGTGCTCACTAATTTATCAAAAATGCCTCATTTCATGAGACAGCGAGTCAAGAAAGAAATAAGAGGGCATTTTCCTAGAACAATGATCGGTATGATTCCATTGTCTAATATAATTGAGCATCTAAATTCATCATTCTAATATACAATATGGTATTAAAGAATAAAAAGACATTTCACAGTGAATAATTTTAATGAAGGTCTTTTAATTTTTATTGATACCTGTCACACTCGAAATCACGTTCAGTAAATTTAACACAGATAATCTCACATTACACGCATTGCATTATGATGAATAAATTCTTTTGTGTAATGAATACGTTTCTTTTTTTGATCGGAGAAATTGCAGGTGTGATTGCAATAAGATATTGATATCCCTAAGGGATGGTTCAACATTCGCCTTGAATACCACAGAATGGATTGTAGTTATTGTCTCGCCATGACCTCCAAACAGAGCTGCAACTTTGAGCTCTTGCTCTTCCCGGAAAGATTTTGCGGCAATTTTGGAAGTCATGAGACGATATGAATGGATGAGAACATTTGAGAAATTTTTTAAATCGCTTCCTAAAAAGTATTTGATTTATGAGACTAAATGTTAGAAGAAATTTATTTTCTCGGTGGAATTTTTCCGTTAGGAACTTCGAAATCCTAAATTTCATCTTCAAGAGTTCATTGTATAAGCTTGACGCAGACAACATGGTAAAATAAATGACTCATTTGCGGCAACATTAGGAAGTGTGTCCGAAGTTAAAGACGGAAACGTTTAACTTCTTCGACCGAACATAGCAGTTGACAAATCGGTAATATTTGTGGTATAAGAACGTTGTCGGAAACGTTCAGCATGATGATCGTTGTTTTGAGCATCGACCGAAATATAGCAGTTGACAAATCGGTAATATTTGTGGAGGGAGGTATAGGAACGTTATCGATGCGGGTCAGGTGTTTGATGTCGATACAGGTTGGATGTTTGCGGATGTAGTTTAATGCGATACACAAGCTAGTCGACATGTTTGTTGATGAAGCTTAAGTGTCGTATTAAGTGATCAGTGGAACAAGCGAACGGCGCGCATCATGTTGAACGACAATGATTGAGAGTGCCGCCTATCGGTCAATAATCCTACGAAAAATACTCGTAAATTTGTTTGTATAAGCCGAATATTGATTATATACAGGCGTATTTATATAAGATAGTTAGGTACTACCAATATTTACCTAGTAAGTTGGTGGTATCGCATATTTGGCCTGAACTGGATCATTTAGATGCTAAAAAATTCCGAAGGTATAAAATTTTTTTGGTTGTGGTTCATTTCTGGTGCATGATTTTACCCCATAAAATATCCTCATCTTGTTGAGCTTGCTTGCAACCTCATTCTGATCGACTGAGCGGAAATATTTGAAATTAGTGCTGAACTCATAAATTTGCTATGTATTTGGCACACACTGTTATGCCTCTTCTGTGCTGAGAGGAGAATGTTTCATTGTTCCAGAAAGAACCTTTAAAAGGAAACGAAAGGAAACGAAAAACATCTAAGTAAAGAAAGAAAGGAATCATATTGTTATATTCTCAAGAAGACTATATAGCAGACAAGAAAAGTAAATATATGCAATTTCAGCAGTGCAAGCATTTCCTAGCTGTGCCGAAGCACTCGACATCGGTTGATCGAGCGGAACTTATCGGAGGCGCTTAGGCAATAAGAGCGAATATTAACGAGTGCTATTTGAAATTTATTCAGATGACTTAGAGTTATGTGAGATAAAAGCCAGGACTATCCTCTATTCCCAAAAGCGATGAAGTATAAGGGTTTACTTTTACATCTGCATAATAAGTCAAAAATGAGTGGTATTAGGAAACAATTTATACAAGTCCGACTATGAAAGAAGCGGAATAAAATGCTTTAAATGCCTACCTCTACTTCTAATAAGTAAGATGAGCCCAAAATTTGCCTTATTGATTGATGTGGTAAGATGCGAGTGTGAAATATTATTTCGGAATTACTCAGGTGCACTAGGAAGCTTGAGGTATTCAATAGAATGTTCCAAGGATTGCAATATATTTCCAACACCTGACGAGAGTACATAATAGTGCGTCATCATTGCAAAGGGCACGTTGAATAAATGCCTATTAAGGGAACCAGTTACGTCCTGCGAAAAAAAAAGAACGATTCCAGGAAAGCGTTTCTTTAGTCCACTAACAGTTCGGTTTTTGCTTATTGGTTTTTGCAGGCCAAAAAACAAAGCCAGGACAATCGCCTTCTCACGTACACATGGACGGAAACAAAGAATTTTCAAAGTGGACATGGACACACCGCCCTGCATTCGACGGAAATCGAAAGTTTCCAGCAGAATATATGTTAGAATATTTTTGGGCAGTCTGCTCAGAAGAGTGAAGGAATTCTGATTGTGACCGAATGGAGATTCGAATTTCTAAAACGGTTTGTAAAATCCGAGGTGGTTTGTTTTCAATTCAATGGTCTGGCGTATTTTCCAAAACATAATGATTTTGAATCCGAAAGCTTGAAAAACGATATCATTCATACACTGCATTCACTGATACACGTGATAATGATGCTCACTTTAATTTCACTTTAATTTCTCGAATGGTGCCAAAAAATATCCGCACGGAGTATTGAAAATTTTAATTAATTTATGCTGCATTTTTTTTTCAACATTTATCGCTGATTTTAATGAGCTTCTTCGATACCAGTCTACTTTGAACTTTTATCATTTTCTTTTGCTGCATATGTTGATAACTATTAAAATGGCTTGTAATCCATTTTCACTAGACATGTTTTGATAACGCCTAAAATGCTGTAAATATGCGAGAAGACAATATTCCAGAAATAATTCTTACTACCCATATGTGTGGTATCCATTGCTGTAAGCATTTTTTTTGCAGTTTTATGTTTGGTCGTTTGCGGCAGCAAAAATAAGCTAATATAAGATTTGAATTTAGTGACATGAATGTGAAGTGGCAACAAAAATACATTAGCTTTATTTGCTATCGTAGCCTATGACGGAACGAAATTTGATATTTACGTTGGCATAAATTAGTCGTCTTGAGTAGTAAATGATCTCGAGTCCACTTATGGGAGTCTTGCGCAAACTGAGAACCTCATCGACGAGTGATGGGTATCCGATTGCAGGAAAACTGATGATCAGTAACCGATCAAAGGAACGAGCATTTACGCTCTCTTCTCGAATTTGTCGCCAATATCACAACATCATTATATTCATGAAATTAGTAGAAATGTTTCAGAAAATGTAGCGGTGTCAATTAGTCTAACGACAACCGAAAAGCCGATACGACTGAAACTGTGATATTTATTAAATGTGATATTTATTAGAGGAATATCCGCTAGAAGGATTCGAAGCCGACTAAAAAAAAAAACAAATATTAGAGCGCTTACTTCGTCGTTTTAGAGCACTTTCTCTGCAGTTTAAAAATCTCTTCGCTAAGGAATTGTTTTGTTTTTCTCTTTAAAAATCTAGGATAAGGTGTTTCTTCAAGAAAATTTTTTTGCTCATCTGAGAGAGTTAATTAATTTTTCTCGGTTCTCGTACGTGTATTGTGATCATGTGCTACTTAATAAGCGCCATCATGATGAAATAAACGTAAATTTGTGCTGCGTTTAACTATAGTTGAAGTTAGAAATAAAATTCAAAGACTCTAAAAATATCGACTTTTGTCGAAACTTATTACTCAGATTTTTTTTTTTGCAATTTTCATGCAATCAATCAAAAATCATAGTATTAATTAATTGATCTCATAATGCAATATATAAATATTGCAATACAAATATAAATTTAAAAAATACGCGCAATATAAATTTTAAAAAAAAGCGAAGTTTTTGGTGATCTCATGATGTGAAGCATCGCTTCAACAATCACTAACAATCAACGTTTCCGGATTAACTCACAAACGCAACGAAAACATCGACGAATGAATGGCTAAATTTGCTTTGCTCTCAAATGCCGAACAATTCAATTTCGAAATCAACGGCAAGCAAATTTCTTTTTCTTTAGTTTCCCATCTAATTATTCAAAAATAAGAAATTCTGCTATAATACGAATATAATGAGAAGAATAACGAATGTTTAGTGTAGGTAAAATTTAAAAAAAAACATAATATATTAAAGAATACATTAAAAAAATTTGCATTTATTTTATAGAATGCATTCTTGACGATGAGTTAAACACAAATCGAATCATCAGAAAAAGGAGTATCGAAGAACGTGCTTATTTTTACATGGCTAGATTTTTGCAGAAATTCTAAGAAGCATTTCATTTTAGCAAAGCGAAAAAATATGAGTGAAATATTCGATTGTTGAAAGATACAACTTCATCTCGCTTATGTGAATGAAATTTAGAAGAAATTTTTATTTCAAAATTCTAGACAATTAGTGCTGCAATATTGAATACTAAAATTTCTTGTGCTATGCTGAAGTCATCGATGGATTGAATAGACTCGTTTTTAAAAGGTATTAAAAAGTGACAGCTCCAAACTATGAAAAACTAATGGTCCTACCATGAATAGTGTGGAGAGAGCGAAGAAAACTTACCAAATAAAGTGCAATCATAGAAATCGCTTCATTAGCAATCAAATGCGCCCTTCTATTCTAGTGAAGCTTCCTCGCATAGTAAGGTGAACATCCACTTCAGCAATGTGTTGACCTCACCATATTCTATCGAATGGTTTGACGTTAGCCTTAAGAGAGATAATAAGATAGATGTTGAATAACACTCAAAAATGCTGAAGAACGCTCTCAACCGACACCTGAATACTTAATGAAGAGATTTCTTTGTTTCCCGTCTCAAACACCAACCAAACGCTACGAAATGTCGATCGGATTTTTTTTTGCCACTTCCTTGCTAAGTCAACCACACCAAAGCAACAGCATGAACGATTGCCATTCACTGTGATCCAATGAAATGCGTTCCCGAGGCCACCTTTTTTGAGATTCGAATTATTTATGAGGTTTTTTCTCCTTGTCTTGTCTATATGTGATGCACGAAAAGACACCTTTGTAAATCATATCGTTTAATTTGCTCCGCCTGTATAAGTTAAAACTTTGAACAAACTCTGAATTGTACAATTAGATATACATAAGTTTATACGCTATGTGAAGTTACAATAAGTAGATTTAAGGACGCTGCACATAATTTAGATAGAGTTGATTATTGCAAATTTTAATGCGAAGAAATTTAAACTATGAAAAATACAAAAGTTTCGATCGACTTTATTTAGCATCATTCATCTGCAAGTATATTTTCATTGGAATACTAAGAACGATTGTTGTGATAATTTGCTTTCTACTAAGTACACGAGGAGTACTATCCTAAGGTAGAATATCGTGCGGCAATTTCAACTTCAGCTTTATTAGTTTCTTCTGAAATGATTTCATTTAGGTTGTTAAGAAAACAGTATCAACTTACTCTGGTTTCATCCGCTTTCGTAATGGAAAGCCTATATCCTATCGGCTGATTTTCCACGTCTCTACTGTCGTACTATTTGTTCTGTTTATTTTATTGAACACGCTTGAATAGCAAAGTTCTTAATTCTTATACTTCATGAATCTTATAAATGAAGTTATATAGTAATACTAAGTTGTGAAATAGTTACTTCGCTAGCTAATGGCTCCATAAAGATGAATTATCGAGATGTGCGTGAATGATTTAATTCATTCTTTCGTACATTCGACAAATCATTTTTATTTTCTTTTCTTTCGTTGTATAGCGTAAAATTGTGAATGCACTTTTCTCTAGCACAATTTCTCTCATTTAGAAAATTTTTTTCATGTCATTTTTTTTATCATTTGCGAATATTCGTACCATTAAAAAGCACATTTTAAAAGGGGACACCGCTTCGATGCACTTCACACTGTCTGCAAGTTTAACTTCCACTGTGACATCTGTGTGCTAAGAAATCGACATCTTGCTTATCGGTTACACGATAGCGAAAGTTAGCTGAAGTTCAACCATAAAAAGCGAAGGCTGAGGTTATCGATGAAATTACGAGAGGAAAATTCAAGTAGTTTGGAAAAAAGTACGCAATATTTCGAAACAGGAGCATGAAAAAAAAAATTGGAGCGATATGTTAATTTAAGTTTCAACTGCCTAGGCAAACGGTCGTTCAAATGTCTGAAAATATTGAAACGATTTGACAAAATTGAAATCGTCGCGCTACTTCTTTCCCTAATTTCGTGGTCAAGTGCAGATTAAATACAATACAAATTATTATGATCCGACGCTAAACTTCTATAGTGAATGATTTATTGCCTAAATATCCTTCATATTTAGTAACTCTCCAGTATAATATGTAGGAAAATTTGGTGCATATGACGAGTTTAAGCATTGTGTTGAAAATTGCACACATCCTTTGTTATCCATGCTCAATTCCATTACAAGACGCTACCACTTGCGTACATCATCCTTGTGGTTTTCAGTGCCTTCTACTCCACTCCTTTCCTCCTCCCCGCCTTCCACTCCATCCTTCTCTCCCCTCGAGACTGCAGTCAACAAATACAATAACCCCTCTTCAGGTCTTTATGGAATTCTATTGCAATGTTGCAACAAACATAATATTGAATGAATTCCATGCTAAAGCTCTAAGGCAAAAATCTCTCCATTCTATAATAAGTTCCTACCAGAACGTTTCTATTCATCTTACAACCCGTTAAAATAACCGCAAAAGCAAGAGTAACGTTTCAAACGTTAACGTATCATGGAGAATTTTGGGAGAAATTGATCCTCCCAATCAGCGCTCCACCGAAAATTTCTCACATCTTTATAAGCGCAGGCGTTTTATACGACATGATACGATTAATTAGGTGTTTCCACTTTTCTGTGACTGTGATCCTGAATTTTGCTGTGAAATCCTCCTCGAAGTAGCTCTGAAATGCTGAATTTTACTGCCTCACTCGAAAAAGCGAAACGGCATGTCAACTCTCCCTCGAAGGTCTATCCCGCAAGACATCTGCTTTTCAACATTACATGTGGTGACGAGCGATATCAGCTATGACCATCTATAAACTAAGTGGGATGGGCGAGAGGTGCTTTGCACGTCTAATTGCTGTCACCTGGTAACCGTAGTACATCCTTCTGAGGCTTTTCTCTAATTCTCCAAATTTTTCTCATTCTTCTCGAGCCTTTGTACTCTACTCAGAGCTCTCTTACATAGTCATTTTCTATCTAAAAGCATCTGCATTGAAAGACCGATATGATCTCTTGAATTTCACCCGTTGCATGCCCTCTATTGTTCCAAGTAAATTACCCATAGCCTTATTGCAAATTGTCGTTTATCTTCCTCATCGTGTTTAATCGAACGTCAACGGATTTTTTTTTTGTGGATATTTAATCATCTGCTGAGGAAATTTGAACATTTATTAACGCGAATAAATTTGCATATCTCAATAATACTACAACTCGAGTTGATGTAGGTTTAATAAATTAAGGAGCAATGCAACGACCGATAAACGTCATTGTTTAACCATCAAATCATTGTCAATTCTATGCTTGCACAACTGAGGATTCGGATGAAATTAAATCGTCAAGGTTTCAGAAAAATCAGTCCAGGAACCTTTATGCAAATTACAGCATATTTTTCCTTCCATTGCGGTACAAAAGTTCGTCCATGCAGAAACTGTGGAAAGTTGTTTGAATGGAGTGAAGGATTTCCTTCAGCGAGAAAGCAAGAAGACAAACCGAACTTCTCGATTTCTTACTTGCAATAGCCTACCGCATGTGAGATGAAGAGGTTGTACTCCTATATATATATATATATATATATATATATATATATATATATATATATATATATATATATATATATATATATATATATATATATATATATATATATATATATATATATATATATATATATATATATATATATATATATATATATATATATATATATATATATATATATATATATATATATATATATTCGCACCTACACATCAGAATCCCTGTGTAAACTTTTTAGTATATTATCCATTAAGAGTGGTAATAGTTAATTCTTCGTTCATTCACTCATTTCGACCTCTACGTAAAAGAAATACCTTTTGTTATTGAATGTTTCACTCCTTACGTTAAAATAAACTTGCTTCCATCGTATTTCCCGCAAATTGAATATATTTCCTGGTGTTTTGTTCGGAAGAAAAATTCGAAGTGAAATGTTTCACTCCTTACGTTAAAATAAAATACTGTTCGGAAGAAAAAAAATGCCCTACAACTTTGTGTGGAAAAGGCGATCAATAGAATACCGCCACGTTGAAGGAGCTGGAAATTCGACACTGAAGTTGAGTCGCAGGAAAGTGCTAACATGAGTTACGCTAACTCGTACAAACACCTTTCTGTTCGTCTACAGTATCTAGGATGTTCGTCTTTTGTGAGTACCTTCTTTCCCGCATTCGTCTACCACTTAGTTAAATCACCTGAATATTATATTAACTGATCAATTAGATAATACTTTTGGTGAGAAAATTGCCACGGATGCAAAACTCTAATATGAATATCCCAATAAATCTACGTTGGAGGTATAGCACTGCGTTTGACGTTGCTAACAATCGTCTATGACTGACATCAAACTAGCAGTGAATAGTTTAATTTGGCTAATCGGCATTAACAGATCTGCTATGCTTATAGCAGCAACAAACTGAACAACGTGGAAATAAAGAAGAGGAAATTAAGCATCGAACATGAAACGGTGAAGAATATTAGAACTTTGCTGCTCCACTTATCTTGCCGGGCTTGCATGTTCCTCATCATCTTACGAAGACTGAACACTCTCGAGAATAATAAAGAACCCCTGAAATTAAATTAGGAATCTATGCAAGAATTCTATGCTCAAGGGGGGGGGGGGGTTAGAGGAGCCATGCTAAGACAAACAAATTCTTAGGGCAATGGTCATAAACCAAACAGTAATCCTATGGAATTTATTTTATTGCTCTCCTAATCGGAGGTGACGAATTTTATGATCGTTCGAAAGCTCCATGAGTGGATGTCGAAGCGATTAATTCAACATTTTGGCGTTGAAATAGGTGGATCGATTTTTGCTTTATCGTATATGCGTCAAACATTTTTTATTGCGTAATACATTATCGCTTAATTGACACTTAATTATATCTTGCATCATCTTTATGTGCGCTCATGCGTACGTGTGTCTGTCTGTCTGTGTCTGTGTTTCTGCTGCATGTGTGTTTGTCCACATATGTGTGTGTCTGCGTGTCTGTGTGCGCGTGTGATTGTATTTCCACAAACGTTTGTTTATGACCTAAATTTCTGCATTCTTCTTGTGTATTCCATGAAAACATTAGTATGATTCCGCAAAGAAAACAGTTCACTTTTCAAACACTTTTAAGCAAGAATGGATAGGGAATCTTGTTTGGCATCTCACAACAGCGTTTACTTTCTGTGGCCACATCTTGAGTGTCTCATCAAAAATTAGTTCGAAAATGTGGAAGAGCTTTAAAGGGAAGATGACCAATTGACCTAAATACTACTTCAATTGACTTACAGAAATGAAGTGAATTCTTCATTTACGTTTATTAACACTTATTCACGTATTCTTATTCACAACACTTATTCATTACTCTTTATCCCAAGAAATTTGTGATATTCTTTCACTCCCAGCTTCATGAACCACTAAACAATGCCCTTCATTCATGTAAAAGAATAGAAATCGATTCTTTTGTTTCATTGGTAATTCCGGATTGCCAAAACTTCCTTTCAGAATCCATCTGGAAGTGATGATCAGACGTTTCATCTATAGATATCAACATATCTTTTGTATTCATTTTGCGCAGTAAGCCGCCTTTTTATTCTTAGTTCATTCAATATTTCTATTTCGCTGCAGTCTTTCTCTCTAAAACTCAGAAATGAGCCTGTTCAAAAGCCGAAAAAAATGACTGCAAAAAGAGAAAAGCTTTTTTTGGAATATTGTGGCAATAAACGATCACAGCTGACTCATTGTAAAATTTCTTTTATCTCCCTTATACCACAAATTTCAACGCAGTGAAGTGCTTTGTATGGGTCTATGTGGCCATAAATACGTTGCAATTGAATAATTTTAAAATGTCTTGCAAAACGATACTCAACAATCGGATGCAGTTAACCGACAGAAATATATTTCTTTCATGATGATTTAGCGGGTGCTCATGCGCGGATGGTAGTTATCTATTTTAGTCACTCACAAAATACTCTTTTTTTGTGGGCAAGTGGTTTGACTACAAGGCAACCTATATGTGTTATAGACTGCTTCAAGGTATATCGAGTAAAAGGTTTCATAGTGTTGAAGATGTTTTCCCACATCGACACATCTGTTGCGCGCCATGCTTAGGGCTGTCCTCGTGAACGCTGCTGTAAGTGATATGTTTGTCTCAAATCAACAATTTTCTGTTTGTTTGACCCCAAAATTGGTGAATATTAGTTTTTCCCATCGTGTTGTATTGTTTCATATATGATGGATTAGATACGTTCATCGTACTCACTCATAACGACTGTGGACAATGGTAGGATTTATCTTATTATTCTCTGTGATACTCTCCTTCCGGAAGCATTAGTCCATTTGAATAGTCACATTTTCTAGATGGTCAATAATTATTGAAAATATAACTGTCGATATCGCACTACATGCATATTGGTCACAAATATACCATGAAAGCGTGCTTACTGCTGGGAATTTCTTATTTCCAGCATTTTTTTTTATTTTGTCGATGGAACCGAGTCCGACTTCACGAACTAGCAACACGAAAAGAACAGACCATGCATAAATTCTTGTTGCAAAATGCCTTTCATAACCATTTCCATATTTGATGCGCTGAAAAAAATTCCGACGGCTGTTGAGGTGGAACTTAGCTACTCTTACACCTGTGAAGAATAATAGAGCATACAACAGTCGTTTTTCAACAATAGGACTCCTTTTACGTTACTTTCATGATTAAGTTTGACAGGTGATTCCTCGTTAAGTCGCCCGTGCTTCTCCACGTATATTTAACGCCAACCTGCGACATTTGCTTCCATTTCCTCTTGTCGATTCTATTTCGCTATCACGCGATTCCTGTCTGTATCGATGAATATCCATACAATCTTCTCGACGCCTGTCTAATGCCTGTTATAAGATGCTATGCACATCTTTAGTCCTAACAGTGTGCACAATGTTGTGCCCATTGTAACTCATTCTTATTGTTGTTTTCATTGACAGTATTTTATCCTATTGCACGGCCCCTTGATTTCTTCATTATAGACTCAGTCCCATAAAGAGATATATAATTCAGCGCCACTACTGACCATAAATTACTCATCTTTAAAGCTATATGAACAAGTTGACTGCTCATTGAGCTAATGATGACTTACTCTTCTTGAAGCTTGCTATGGTTATATATAGATATGATTTGTTTGAATCATTTTTGCTTTAACCCGCAACCGTCGAAAATGCTAATAGAAGAGTGATGTCGTTGCTGGCATTTCTTGAAAACTGAAAGTTTCTGAGACGAAAAAATTCCTGCGGAAGAATTTTGTTGATTTCGTTTTTCTTTCTGTATCTTCGCGAAAGTGAGGAAAGAGGAATACCAATTGATTTAGAACAAGTAGCTGCACTATATAAACAGTGCATACACTAGGCTGTAAATCGCACAAATGCTATAAGCTGTTGGCTTTATGTAGCCAATGGTAACCACAGAGGTAACTAAGGTGCTAATTAAAATGATATATGAATAACGATGGAAAAAATCCTGGATTTTTTTCGTGTAGTTCGAAAAATGTTAATTCTATGCTGTCTTTTTTTCACGCGTCGTCCAAATTCTTGATAGACAGTTTATAGAAATTGTTCTAAAGATTTGAAACTAGGCGATCATTTCTATCTCATTATTAGAACTTTAATTTTATTACAAATATGAAATATAATACGGCTATCTATTATGATAGATATGCGCAAGTATTCGAATGTAAGTGATCTGTTTAGTGGGTAGCCACTTGTCTTCACTTCGATTCGTGTCTGTTCGACATTGATGGATCGACACGACGATTCGACATCGACAACTGTTGATGACAATGCAAAACTATGAAATAATGCTCATTACAACGTGAAACATCGCGCTCTTGTGGCCTCTTTAAAAGTCCACTTCCGACATAGCGCACAGTCGTTGTCCTTTTTATTAGTGTTCTTCCCCCAAACTGTTGCCAATCTGCTATGGGAATTTTCGCAAAAAATTTAAATATTACCTACAAAGAATCATTCTTTGCAAACTAAGACTTCGAAAAATTATTTGTTAGAAACGATCATTGGTGGTATTTTTAAGCGAGAGGCCAATGATGCAATGAAAATCCGTTCGTTTCCTCAACGACTTGATTATTTGATGAATGAAGTTCAGATCTTATCGAATGCAATTGTGATGGACAAAAAATGTATGAACTTCCTAGTGATACTCGAAGATAAAATAACAGAAATTTTGGTAATTTTTGAGATACAGTTGATCAATATGAAAAAATAGAAAATCTTCGGAGCAAACAGCGTCCATTCCAATGTGTTATTAAAGGTGAAACTTGTTCGAAAAGTTGTATTATTAGTTGCCGCATGAAAATAATGATCAACGATGAGTTTTTTGTTTCCGAAAGTGACCGGAAGTTGTGCCGCGCTGAAATTATTACCAGAATTTAACTACGAATAGTTCTTTTTATTTGAAAATTAACGTTCTCTTTCGCTTTCATTCTTCCAAAAATAATCCACTTAAGATGATCAAAAATATATAAACATTATCGGTCTGGAAAAATTATTGCTTCGTGAGATCGATAGGATGAGCGCAGCTCAATTTTCCGCGGGGTTATTTATTTCTGATTGCAAAAAAAACAGAAAGAAAGGAAATATTGAAAGAAATAAGAGGTGATGAAAGTGTGAAATAATTTTATCAATCAATAGAAAAGTCAGTACATAGGCATGAAATTTAACGACGATCCACACTGTAAAAAAATGCGATCAACCATAATCGGTATTCGTTGTTAACGAGCGATGGTAAAATTTCCTTACGGGCAAGATCCGGTTTCATTTTCAGCTGAGCGTGATCATCAGGTTCAATACCCGTTTCAAAAGTTTTATCCAACGTTTCATCCAACGCAAAATACTTTCGATAATAATAACGAAATAAATAGAAGTAGTAAAATAACAATAAGCAATAATAATAATAATAATAATAATAATAATAATAATAATAATAATAATAATAATAATAATAATAATAATAATAATAATAATAATAATAATAATATTAATTATAATATTAATTATAATATTATTATTATTATTATTATTATATATTATTATTATTATTATTATATATAATATTATATTATTATTATTATTATTATTATTATTATTATTATTATTATTATTATTATTATTATTATTATTATTATTATTATTATTATTTATTATTATTATTATTATTATTAAACTATAATATATAATCATAATTGTAATTATAGAATTTCGCTTTTCCGGCGTTGTTATTTCCGAAAAACAATAGCTCAAATGAATTGGGAAAATTCGAAAGCAATTGCGGTACTTGACACATGTCAATTGCTAGCTTGGAAAATTATTGAGCGCTTTCATACTGATCAAAAAAATTAGCGATTATGTCGCAATTTTCCTCTATGTAATGACGTTTTCAAGCACACTAATCCATACGCAGTTTCGAGGTGATTTCGATCTATGCGTACTCTCAGGAAGAGGCAATTTTTCTGTGAATAAAGAAATAAAAAATTTGTGAATGTTGTGAAAAGTCGATATTTTATGGATTCCATTGAGACTATTCAGTGGATCCTGTGATGGAGGACATGTCTGACCATGTCTAACATAAAGGAAGAAAAATTTTTGATTTTTGAAAGAAAAACTATTTTCTAGAATTTGATGTTGTTGAATTTTTAGAAAATAATGGCATTCAGTCAATGAAACGGCTTAACAAAACATCAACATCACTCTAAGGAGAGTGAAATTTGCGTTCTATAAGGTGAACATAACGCGGTCAATATGTGTACGCTACGCACCTTTTCATCACTATCAACTCGCATAATTACTATTCATTCATCACTGAGCAAAGGTATCGCATTAAAAAAAAAAAAAACAAAAGAGATACATGTCATCATTTTTCGTCGAAATAAAATTGATGACTCTTTGTCTACACACGTGATGCTCTATGCGATCATAGGTTGTGGATGATGGACACGGCAACGTATCTAAACTGGAGTAGCTATTTGAAATTTTTTTTTTCATCAAATTTTAATTCATTTATGCATAAAAATCTAAAAATCATCCCTAAAGTTATGAACTTAGCTGCAAGTAATGCATAATTAAACGAGCACAAAACAAGGATGCGATCTAAAAAAAACGACATGGAAATTTTATGGTTCAAAATCTTCGAAAAATTGTCCCCTCGAGCATAGGCATTTCGTTCCGTGTTAGTTTTCTTTGGACAATCTCAACTTAGAAAAAAATTTTTTGGAAACAGATGTTCTCACAGTTAAATGTATCAACACTTTGTTCGAACTTGGTAGCCCCAATAAAGTGGCCTCAGTAAGAGAAAATTCCAACGCTGGCCTACTAAGTTGGACCACGACCGTCAATTTCGGATGTTAAATGTAAAAGAAATCCAAGAATTTTTGTCATTTTATTCGGACTGCGAAACTCAGTGATTTTGTTCAACCAGTCGAACCGCAGGGTATGTCTTTCCAGTGTATTTACACAGCTGCAACTTGAAACGTGTAATTGATGGCATGTAATTTCAACGGAAATTTGAAGGTTTTTGATGTCAAAGTGAACAATAATTCACGCTTAAGCATCAGCGTCCCGACACATCAAAAAATTTGTGATGTTAAGGCTGCATGCAGAACGCTTAACGGAGCATTTCGGAGCGTTTTGCAGTGCTCCAATACCCAATTTCCTCTGCCATACTTCTGCGCATTTATCTGTTTATAGATGAAGCCCGGTGTTATATGATGATCGCTTATGCAAGGATTGCATATTTTGTAATTTATGTATAAAATCTATTAATTTCCCATTTATCACTGCTTTCATTACACTGAATCGTCAATGCTTATATGGTGTAGATGATAACTTTACAGTCTTAGCGAACTCTTCTAGACTGCTCAGGAGTGCAAGGTGAAGTCTATACCTGGACTGCATCTGGCTATTTCGATTTGCTACGAATAACCGTACTTGTTATATAAATCAAGACCTCAATCTCCGGTACCACTAATTCCGTACTCAAAATTCATGCCACATTTTCGCCGAAATAGCTCAAATAATTTATATATATATATATATATATATATATATATATATATATATATATATATATATATATATATATATATATATATATATATATATATATATATATATATATATATATATATATATATATATATATATATGCTTTCTTTAGTCTCAGCCAATTAATACCATAAAAAGACGTTTGTTGTAGATCAATCCATCACGGTATCATACGCATTTTGGCTGCTTAAATTCAAATGAACGCGGCTTGAATGTCCAGCAATGCGACAGTATATTTCCATATGATGAGAGGCGCTTGTCATTTTCGCATATAAATCATCCTCACCTTCAAACGATCGTCGCATCTTATATGTCACCGGTTTCGTGAATTTCTTTTCTTGCACTAATCGATCGACAACCACGCCCACCACGTAGAACGATGGAAACGCATTTATAGATATCATTATAGCAGTAGATTTTGTGACTATTTGTAATTCTGGTCACATCAACGCTTTGTGCAAATTGTATTTTCGAAAAAAAAAAAAACGAGGAAGTTTCATTAGTTTATTAGAGCGAAAGGAGAAAAGTTCGACGAGGAAAAATATCTCCCGAAGATTTTTTCCCCACAACGATAGCTGTAATTCGATATCATTAATAAGGGCGTTGCATTATCGTCATAAGTAATACATGAACAAATATCATAGGAGAAGAGAACAGTTATTAGTCAATTTTTTCAACTCAAATGAATATTCTCATTCCCAAATGGCATTTCCATGGCTCGTTTTTGAATATAATTCAACCGTGGATGAGGAATGAGAAAGTGACATCCATAAATGAGTATGTGAATCGTTGCCGTTATCTAAACGAATAAACTGACTTCTATACAAACAATGCAATCCGATACGTCAATTACAAACATTTTGCATCAGTACGCGTAATTTCCTTAAAAATTTTCGCTGTTTTCGTTTTCCTTTCCTCGTTTCTTTTCCTCTCACACTTTTCCTTTAAGGAGCATTTGATTTGTACAATGAAAATTCCATCCGTTTTCATTTTCATGTTCTAAAGAAATTAACATCTTCTAAATGAAGCTATAGTGAAATTGCTTAATATCTCATAGGGATTTTCAACTATGACTACTGTGATGTTTAAGCGGAAATTTCACAGATCGACGTCAGACTTCTTTCGACATCGTGCTTTTTCGATAGTGATATCGCGTAGCGTTTCCGAAACGAATAAGCGTCTAAGTCGAATTTCTAAAGAATCAGCAGTATTACATATGAGCGAATTAGGATTTTGTTCCAATAATCTTTTTGCAGTATTTTTTATTACTCCTCGAATTTACGTATTCCTTTAAAAAGTGCGTCAAAACGTAATTATGCCCATTTCCCAAATAACTTTTGAATGTTTTTGCAAATTATGCCTTGCTGTTTACTTTATGAAGCTCTTCAAAGTGAACACCTTGGTTATTATCACTACCACGTTGTGAAAACATTTTCCTTGAACAACTCTAGCCGATCAGCGATCGTGGCAGCCATTTTTATTGTCGCATATTTGAAAACTGCATTCCCTATAAGTCATTTTAAACGGGTAGATGATATCATCATCTGAAAGCATCGCAATTACCATTAGCTACGACGCAGAGAAATAGGATGGAAGGAAATATCCGTAGCGCACGCCCTCGTAGCTAGGGCGTGGCTACACAGGGAGGAGCGATCGCGCAGCTGAAGTCAATGCATCACATCCTCAGATCATCGTGAACTTTTACCTGCATCATCCTCGTTTGCACCTCGTCTAGAGATTACGCTTTCACCAACATCATTTAGTATCAGTGGTGAATGGTTACTTCCGCCAGATGTTCAAGTTGATCTCTAAATTGCTGTTTAAAATATCCCGGAGCTAGAGTTTCTATCGCGTTTGAGTTGAATGAGAAGGACTTTAGAGAGGACCCAATTCAGTGTCACCCAGCGACGTATACGCGGAGTAAGAAATTTAATAGAAACATTAACGGGAACAGACAAAACTAATAAAGGCATAATTAAAATTGATTAATGCTTGCAATTGTTTTTCTTTTAAGATCGATCGCATTTTTTAAGCCTAGCCATTTTTTAACGCCAATCCTAGCAAATGGGAATCTCACGAAAATGATAAGATCCTCAAGATCTTCTTAAACTCACTAGTGATAAAATCATTTCCATGCCATCTATCGTTTTTCTGCTCTCAATGTTCTCGTTAATCCGCGCCATTTCCGTTGATTTTTGTAAATTCTGTTTTTAGATATCGCTGAAGAGCAGAATTCGCATGATGAAATGAAGTATTTCAAGATATTTTCAAATTTGTACTTATTATTAAGCAATTTTAAGAAGCACTATCATCTAATGTTTGATGTTTGATGATTTACTAGCAAATAAATTTCGGTTTCTTGCTGAAATATTTATCACAATTGCTGTTTTAAATGTTATCGATAATAAAACTTCTATCATTTCAAAAATATCTGAATTTTATCGAAACGCATATTCATAACAAATGTATTTTACTTGTTTGGAATTTTTTAAAACGCCTCCGTTGACCTCGTTGGCTCGTAAATGATACTCACTGAAAAGAGGTCGAATTTCTGCGAAAATTTTTAATCGATTCAATACTATTTTCATTTCTCTTACATAAATTTATCGTTGAAGCGCATTGCGCGTACGCTTCTCTTTTTTTTTTTGCATCATTCAACACCATTATATAGCGCTTCCACTCTCATTCATTGCCCTTTCCATAGCGATATACAATTAAGTGCTTGTCTCTCGTATTTACTCGTGTTGTTTAAACTAAACGGCTCGTTAATGTTTACACTTTTTTTCTCGTTTTTACATCCCAAGTTTATCTGATCCATACCATTCGTTGATTCATTCTATAAATCTAGATTTGCTGGATATTATGTTTCGATTGGTCAAATCTGATAGACGCTTTGGTTCAATGATACCTGAATTTCACTTCAATTTGCTGTCTCGATTTCTGTTGCAAATAATTCTATAAATGCAATTCAAAAATGCGACAACAATAAGGTGTGTAATTTTCCCACCTATAGTAATATTCTAGGAAGTTATACGACGAAAATCGGAGAAGGGCATTTGAAGATGCAATTGTATTTACTAATTATGGTTATCGAGTGCGCATTTACGAGGCGACTTCCCGACTTGTATTGGAATTCAACAAATCCTATGTAAGTTTTTCGAAACCATTAATTGATGGGACGACATCGCTGAGCCGTTTTTAAAGTGTTTTTTTAGCGGCAACGAATAGAAAGAATGAATCATTTTCACATAGCTCGAGAACGATATCAAATTTAACCTCTTTTTTTTTTGTCTCGTAAAACGTTGCAGCTACCTCAGGAAAAATGAGAATTCAGCACAACTTCTGTTAATACAACCCTAGCTTAAACTATCCGTTGTGCGAATAGACTTCTCACATGTTATTCTGGATTACTAACATATCAATTAGTATAGAATTCTCATTTAATTATAAATGCAATGCAAATTTAGTTTATTTCTATTTTGTTAATTGCTATTTTCTTTTTGTTAATTGTCTTATCATCTTTTAGGAAAGTATTGACTTCTAAGCTTTTGTCTCAACAGAATATTACTCATCGGCATTTTTCAGGTTGCAATGGCTTTTTCCACTTTTTTTTACACGGAAAAAAAAAAGAAATCCACTAGCGCTAGTCTTAGAATATTTTCATATTTTTAAAGAAAATTCATCGCGAGTGTATTCCTCTTGTAATTGCTTTCTCATATTAGCTTCATGAGGTATTCGAGTGTTTATATACTAAAAATTTATGGCTCCTATTATACATATTGTTTATTCATATTTGCGTCTGTCTTTCGCGTTTTCATAGATGTCTTCGGAGCATATCGTTAAAGTCAAAGGAAGAATGTGAACGCCTCATCAAACTGGACGATATGTGGCATTTGGCAGCAATAAAATAATGCTTATTTTAGGCTATCGTGAGGAAGTGCTGTAGGTATTGGTATCAAAAAAAAATTTTTTTTTCTAATGTTTTGGATTTTTTTGTTCGTCTTATGTTTGTTTCCTCTAAGGATAAGTTCAGTAATCATTAACACTCCAAGCGATACACTTGTCTTCTTTCAGCCACCATTTTTTTGTGCTTAAAAAATTGAATGCAGTCGACGATATGAATTTGTTACCATTGTTAGCTCATGCATTCATCGAAGGAAGCTGTTGTCCGAAATTAGCAATATTTTTCGATGTATTTGGCTCAAGCTTGCAAATGTCGAGACCCACTAAAAACAGAGTTTTTAGCCTAATCGGTTGCGACTGGCACTAACTTTTGAGATAGCACCATTATCGATAGAAACACTAGCCCAATTACTCGATCGTTAGCCATAAGCAACATTTTGTCGTATTAGGCGTGAAATTAACATATCTTCGTGTTGTGTGCTATTGAAAATGCTATTACAATCCAATTGATGTATGTCGCATGTCGATCGTTCGATTTGTATGATTCACTTTCATGCTAATTCACTCTGATGTGTTAGCAATTGCCCGCATTAGTGCAACGATCGCCGCTGCGTTTATGTTAGCTTCTTTTCTTGGGAAATCATCAGTGAATTCAAAACATTAGATGCTGTCTGACTAAGCTAGTTGTTTGCGTAATATAATGGAATATCCAGTAGAAGGTCTGCATATGTTGACCTCAGGCATAGGAAAGCCTGAGGTCAATAAATACTCTCAGAATCTACGCGTTGTATATCATCGTATAGGTGGACATATGTCTGACGACAAGTTAATTCTACTTTTTTTCAGACACTACTATCACCTCTCAGCTTAGGTCATTCGTAGCTCTTTCCTTGATGTCGTAGCATCAGAAATATTTCGATAGGTTCCCATAAAATGCACGTACTTGCACATAGGTAACGGGCATTTGTCACGAATTAGCGTGATACTACATGTCCCATCCTATACTTCACGCTTCATCTCGATATACTTCAAGTCATAACGATATGCTTCATTGCTTCATCTCAAAATTTATTCGTTATCTGAGCGATAATGAAAGAAATTTGTGCAACGAAAGACATCAGCTCTTATTAGACCTTCAAATCATAGAAATAATTTGCTAGTGCTATTGTAGGCATAGTTCATGCTGACAGCAGATTGAAATCTTTTGGTGTTTAATTACGAAATTTGCCAGCAAAATTACCCACTATCACCTAAATGTACGATTTGCCAGCAAATCGTACACTTAGGTGATAGTGGGTAACTGCATGATTGCCGTCAAAAAAGGCTTCATTCTAACAACTGCTTTCAATCATATCTTTAAATGCTTCTTGCCTGACAGCTTACAAAGTGTATGTGTTGGCAGAAGCACCCTCCCATTCCCCTCAGTCAAAGCCCCCCCCCCCTCCCATCCCAACAAAACATAGTTTGATGGGATGCAAAAAGAGGTAGTCTAATACGGTGCTTAGCAGAGGTGACTATGCTGATGAGGCAGTAGTGCACCACTAAGCGTACAAATAAACGGCACCTTTGATGTTGCTTCGAGCACGCATAATCCCCTTTTTCGGCGTGCTGTATTGAGTCAAGGCCAATGTCATCTACATGCACATGCATCTGCTGCTATGCTTTGCGTTCCCCCATATCCAGTGATGTGATGCCAAGATCTTGTGCCGTTTAGACGCTCTATGCATCCTCTGACGTTTGCCTGATTTTGGAACCGAGGTTTTTTTTCATCTGTGGAATGCCGTTTCTTTAAATATACCAGACGTAAGGATGTCAGATAGGAGAGAGTGGAAAAGGGAGAAGAGGAAGAACAAAAAGAGCTATCGCTTCGCTTGACCTCTGATATTTTTGTACGCTTAAGTAGACGCAGAAAGTTGAACCTAGCTATTTGAAAGTCAAGGACTTGCGGCATTTGCTGCTTTTCGCCTACCATTATCTTTTCCAGTTTATTTACTTTGTTTTATCAGTTGCTTGCATGCATCCTTATTAAAGTCACTCAAATAGATGTAGTTTCGCTCAATTTTGAGAAATTTCAGCGAAAAAACTTCATTGTAGAAATATTCCCTTTTTCCATTCCTCTATAAATATCTAGTAAAAAATCTGTGAAAAAGGCATGAGGAGCTCAAGAGAATTTCATCACTTCAAAGGTCTATCTATCAGCGACCATTTTTTCAACCAGAAAACAAATGAATTTATCGTTGTGTAAGCCTAATCAATCTTAAAATTTCATGTACAATTGTAGTGCTTTCCATTTATGTCGACTAAAATTTGCAGTAAGAAAATTGAATAATAAGCGACGAGGAAATCATGAGCAACTAGAGACAATGACGAAAGTTTGTTTCTCTCTAATGACCCACAATTATAGTGCTGTTGTAACAGTTGTTTAAACAGCAGCATTTTGTCATAAAACACTGTCCTCGACCAATTGTAGTTTACGAAAATAGTTCGTATTGTGAGGGGGACGCTGTGTAATTGTGGAGTGGGTTCATGAAGAGGTCAATTTAATAGACGGACTAAGCAATGCAATCGCAGCTGGATGTCTCTTGCATAGCCACAGTTCATAACCTTGTAGCCATAACATGTATGGGCCTGCAAAGTGCTATCTTACATTGCAAGAGTATTTGCACTTCATTGCATTTCGAGCAATGCGAACCTTTTGAAGTACTTCTGCACACTATTGATATGTCATCGTTTATAAGTGGATATTTAGTAGTATTGTACTTGACGCTTCTACATTCACTTCAAACACCTATTGCCGAAGCTGCCAAACATGCTCTCTTTTTCAATGGGATTGAAACATGCATAAATGGGGCTGAACTTTTGCTACAAGGTTCCTGAGTAGCAGTGAGATTCATGACTAGTCCCACTTATACAAAGGCAGCCGTCATATGAAAATTAAGCTTGTTCACTGATCCCGTTGTTGAAATAGTAGTGAACACAAACTAAGGTCACGTTTGCTTTTTTTGCATAGTAAAATGTCACTCCAGCGTACAAAAAATATACAATGAGTCAGGTGTCTACGTATAGCTTAAATGTTTAGAGCTCATTTTCATCTAAAATACGAAACTTTTATTTACATTTATTGACAGCAACCAATGCAAATGATATGGGCGTTCATTGAAGCATATTGAGCTTCAGTGCGTTTTCTTGTCTGCTGTTTTTGTCTTGTGTATATTTAAAAGAGTCTGAAATAGTTGCCAGTCATTTGTATGTCCATCGGAACAAATGAAAAGTGAGGTAATGGAAATGCCACATTCACAGGGAACCAACACCTTCCTAACGTTCAGAAAACAAGGCTAACTTGTGGATTTTCCCTTGCTCATAGACGCTTATATAGTGAAGCTCAGTCATACATCTCTAAAGGAAATACTTTTTTAGAACGTAACTTGAAAACATATAAGATTTATAAGACGATATTCTCCGCCCATTCTCAATGACCGAGACAAAGAGGTGATGAACCCTGCCCGTTTGTTAGTCGAGCTTTATGCATAAATTATGCGTTTTGTTGGGCTTGCTGTGAGCACACGATCGTGTCAGCTGTTTTCGAATCGATCACATTGTTCATAATGCCCCAAATCATTGATGCGTTAAAGACGTTTAGCCTGAAACGGTCGCCTAGTGTTAGCATCTGCTCATTCCAATCCTAACCCGATTTATGATATCCAAGAGACACTGCAAGTTAGACATGGACTCAGCCCCGCTTTGACCCAAGTAAAAACGCTTTCCGATATCTGTGATGACAGCCTCTAATGCTTAAGTCAGAATCTTCAATTATTCTAAAATCTTTTATTATTACACAATACTCTAGGAAACATAGTCGACGTATTCTTGAAAATGAGGTGCGCTGCGAGTAATTGAGAAAAGCCGAGTCCATATGTTGCATCAGTAACGAACATCCTATGTCACATCCGAATACGATGGTAATGCCACCTGTCACCCTCTGTTCCTAAGGCGATCAACTGCCTCATATGCAGGGATCGCTTTGATTGAGCAAATATGCTAATACAGAATAATATGTACTACACGATCGTATTTCATATTCGCACATGTGCTTGCCGAAAGGCGATTATAGGGTGCATACAAAATGAGCAACGCATAATGCATCGTTTTTTACACAAGCATGCAAGCACGTTTAAGAAAATGTCCGATGAGACCCTCACTCTCATTAGAATAATTTAGCAGTCCTCAAAACATAAGTTGATGTTTAAAAATCATATAACTGAATTGCATGCAGGTACGCAAGTTCGCTTGATTCTAGATAAATGAGATTGCATTTCAGAGATAAATTAGCTAATTGTGGAGCATTTCTGAAAAAAAAAAAGTATAATTCGTTTTTATCGACCAAATTCAAGTGCTATCAAAGAATGATCTTCACTGTACAAGCCAGATTTGTGGTCATATTTCACATTAACTTGTGTTTAGAGTATGAGAAAAAATTTGGAAAGAAATCCGAAATTCCTTCAGAATATGAGGGGGGGGGGGTGCTATATTGAGAAATTATGTGAAATTGGAATATTTACAAGAGGATTTTCGCCCCGATAGAAGAGATGATTTTTTAAATGTATAAGGAAGGACAAAACGACCGAAAATAACGCAAAAATCGCTCTTATGTGCGCTTTCAAAGAGTCGAAACACTGGCGGAATACTCACACGGACTTGTTTGTTGAGGCGTAATTGGTGGAATTTCTATTGTCGCAGTGATACGCTAAGTGATTTGAAGCATATTTTCTGAGCTTGCTAAGCTGCAGAGAAATGCTCGAATTTTCGAGGCAATCAGCACGGCCTAGACCTCATTACTTCCGTATTGCATTTCTTCACTTAAGTTATACTTAGAACTCAGTGAAAACCTTCACGTCGATAGTGCATTTTTACTATAATCCAGTGTTGGCTTCTGTTTTTGCTCTAAAGTGAAGATCACTCTGTAGGGTTCATCTTCTTATGAATTACCTTGAGTTCATTAGCAAGAATACAAGCTGACGTAGTGATCTTTGACGGAAGCCACGTAAGTTCACCTCTTTGCTTATACAATCGGCGTCTGCTTCTGTTCAGATGAGTTGACTGTAACTGCTGAACTTAAAGGAAGCCAAATCTGAGATTTACCCCACTTCAGCTGAGCGATATATTCTTTCACATTATCATATTTCATCTTTTTGGATAATATCCGGAAGGATTCGTTAGCCTTCTAAATAACGACAGCACACTTTCGATTAGTAGAGATTACATGGACAGAAATCCCCATGTTTTCGATACAAATGAGCTAGCAATTATGTCATTTTGAAGCTAAGTGGGACAACGCGTAGCACCAAAGCAGGATGCCATTTTAGAACCCACATTAGACAAGGAGATAAATTAAGGTTTGAAACGAATTGATTCGCGAAGCAAGGATCAAGGCGATTGGATTCATTGAATAGTTGAGAATAGCGGATTTGCGCAGCTCTTATGCTGAGTCATGCTGCGAAATTATCTTTTCATCTACATTTGTGGCTTATATAAATCGTTCTTCAGCATTCGTTCTATTCAAATTTTTTAGCTGTCAATAACAGAAATTTTTCATCCGCATATCCCTACTGAGTTCTCCTCTTTTCCTCGAGAGCATGTTTCACATAGTATTAGTAAGATTTTCAGCTTATTACTTCTATAAATATAATGGTGATATCTATCTAAATGTAGAGTGGGGATATATTTCGCAATACTTTAGTATAGACTAATTGCAAGCGTGATATATCTATGAATAAATATATCATCTCTTGCTTATTAACGTGTAAAATGTGCATTGAATAAAGCCATACAACTAACGAGGGATTATCATGAAGCGCTAGCGTCTAATTACTGCTCGCTAGGTGCGATTAAAAGCACAAATGACGGTAGAATGCTTCATTGAAATCTAAAGCGATACAACATAACGTATACGATTATGAAGCATCGCTTAATAAGTAATTAACCATTAGCATCAAGTGTGAAATCCTACGAAACAATCTCCCCACATCGAAGAAACCGGCAGAATTATGTCAGGTGCAAAGAGTGTTCGGAGGGAAACATGATCAACCTGTGTGAACTTGTCACTCCTCATTCAGCTACGATTTCAGACGTTATGACGATATATGGTTTGGCAGTTCTGTATGTCATATAAACCAGTGTCATAAATTCGAAACAAATAATAAAAAATATAAAACAATGCCGTCATATATTTAACAAAGCTGCGGCTTGTGTAAATCTATAAAAGACAGAATATTTTTGGGACTCGACGGATGTAAACGAAAAAAAAACCATCCATTGCGAAATGCATACCAAGTTTTCTACACGTCTAATTGTTCAGAACTTCTTGCAAAGTGATAGATCAGTATGAAGTAAAAGCAAAGCATTATGAATTTCGTGACTCTAAAAGAAACTACTCTTCAATTCTTGCAAAGCGAATTTGCGAATGCGCATAAAAAATTTTGGTTTTTCCGACGCGATTGATTGGCCTTGAAATGAAACCAAGTCGGTGTGGAATGCCCCTCAATATGCATATTTTTTGGTCTTATATCGCAGTGGTTCCTTTTCGATATTGCGGTCCGATTTATATGGTGATTATACTATGATATAGGCAAAGTTCGTAATCGACGTTTGAACGGTTCCGAAGTGGAAATCACCGGCTAGACAGACGCGTACGCACATTATGGTGGGCAGACAAAACCTAGCGCTACTATACTTTGCTGGTATAGGTGTATGAAAGCGCGTAATGAAAGGAAATGGCTCAGTAGTTACCGGTCCATTTCCGGGAAGCAGAATCTTTAGTATTTGATCGTTTGGTTTGTTTTTCTGGAAAACGCAAAGCCTATAGAGTGACTACTGCTAAGATCAGGGAAAGAAGGATGTAGTGACAGCTATCTTTGTTAGGCCCGATACTCTTAACGCATCTAACTAATTGGATGAAATAGATGTATAAGATGTAGGAATAAGTCAAAATAAATCCCGTAGTAAGCGCTCTAATGGGATACAAGATGAAGATACATCAACAAGTGGTAGAGATCATCAGTTTTTACATAGTTCTCATAAAACAGTAAATGTTTTATTTATGCTTCCTTTCGGTGTTGAACTAATTTATTCCTCTATCATTGCACAGCTGGAAGAGAAGTTTATTGGCCATATAAAACAACCAATTTTTGTTGACCAATTTTGCATTCGTTTATTATCGATGCAATCCAGGAGGAAATGCAAATAAGATGCCACCAGTTTCAATATAAAATTTTTCACTTATACGCGCCTAAAGAAGGCAGTAAGTGAAAATGCTAGGAAATCTTGTTAGAAAAGCGATGAGGATACGTTTACCTTGGCAAATATTACCAATCGGAGAGTGACATTGCATAATGAATCGTCGAAATATTTCGGCACCTTTCACAGATGTAACATCACAAATATAGTGATGTCGGCATCGATTTTCATGTTCCTTTCGGCTTATTGCTGACGCTTTTATCCGTGACACATCTTCAATTACTACAATTATTTGACTGTTGAGGGATTGAATTGCACTTTTATTAATTGCATAGAAATAATGGCACACTCTTTGCTTAGTAGCCAATATTATTTGATTCGACTCTGTTTCATTATTAAACGAATGGGGGAACTTACTGATATTGAGAAGCCCTCTTTTTATATATCGCTAACATGCTAATACGGGACCGAAATAATATTAACCCCTCGCACATAACAAAAAAAAAACGAAGTGATCACGACTGGGTGCGACTTGAATCATTATAATGTAGACTTTGAGACTGCGTAAAAAATTTCCTTACTTAAATTTGTCAATGAAAATTATTCCCCTTCACCCATGCAAAATATATCGCATATTTTTGCGTCATATAGTTTTGCCTCCTTACGAGTGCAAGTGTGAAAAGAAGCCGTCGAATTTTGAAAAGTTGTCACCATGAGAGTTAAGGTGATAGATAAATGCGTCTTAGCCTTACAACTAAATTCATTTTCGTCGACGAGACGATAATTGAAGTAATTTTTCTGCTGTTATGCTTTACTCATTGAAATTCATATTTTCCATTCTATAGTGGCTCATTCAATTTGAAAAAGAGATACACTCATGATTTTGATGTGAAAATGCTGAATATTTTTGATGACTGATATGTTGAATAATGTTGTACAATATTTTGATCTTTAACACTATGATGAATATTCACTGATGATTGAGCATTCATAAACAAATTCCTAAAATGTGCAACTGTTTTTCATCGTTTCGAGTTATGCATGAACCAGCTATAATTGCACTATGTCAAGTATAAGAAATAATGTCGAAAACTTTCGCAATTTTGAGCACAAAGGTTATTTTTTTGATGAACCAAACTTATAGTATTTGAAATTCGCCACTAAATGGTGGTTTAAAAAAAAATCATTTTCAATTTGCCTGTTTTAATAAATTTTTATTACTTTTTGCTGTGATTTTATAGTGATAACGAAAGTTTGATAAAGAAAAAAAGCGTCAGCGTTTCAAGAAAGAGTAAGACGCTTAAGGTGGATTAATAAGTGGACTAATAAGAAGCACTTAAGCAACTTAAGTGGATGCACCTCATAGAGTTGTTTGCTAAAATGTTTATTTGCGATGAGAGGAACACATTATTGGCTGCAGGATTAGTCGTTGTTGAGAATGTTGTTACAATCTGTAAGAGAGCCGCTGACCGCTTGAACGTTTCGATGTTTCCTTTTTTTCATTTTCCCAGCTGATATCATTTCTGGAGGGACCAGCATCATATGTTGCGCCTTGAGTGTTCCACATCAAAGCATTTTTGTGAGAGGGATCTTTTTTTTTTGAGGAAAAAGGGCGATTTTATCTATTCATGAGTTCCCTGCACAATTCCGTTTGTTCTCAACAAAAAAAAAGCACCAAAAATGTCTGTTGGATCAAGCTTCATTAAGAAGGTTTTTACGTCATCGTTGCTTCATTTGAATACGCATCACAAAGACGTGAAAGCAGATTGTAAGCGGACCTTTGTGGCAATTGTGGGGAACACAACGATGAAATACCTCCATTGAGACTCATCAAAGAGTATAAATATTTCCTCGGTTTACAAGTTTTTTTAATGCCTGAGGAAAGTTGAGGCACTCAGGAAGCTGTTGATCCATAAGAATAGGTCAAAAATTTCACTTTGTTCTCACGCATATTTTTTAAACTCGTCAAAATTTACCGAATATATTTCTGTCTTAATCGTTTCGCATCGTGCAAAATTTTCTACCGCCTATAGCAAGAGGCCGCTGTGATTACTGATACTAGAGATATAAGGTTACATATTTCTATTTTCATATTTCGTTCGAATGATGATTATTTTCCATTATAGATCATCAAGCATCCTAAATTTGGCACTAATTCAAATATTTGCAATATCGTAGCCACCAATTACTAGTTCAATGATTCTAATTAAGGCCGCATCTATGTGAAAATTGTCCATTCAGAATATTACCATGTCCAAATGGCTTCAGTGCAATTAGCTCGCAACATTCTTACGAATGTGCTGCAGATTTGCAAGCTTCTTGCTAATGGACGTTCCTGGAGTACATCGTAGATTTTTAGGCAATATATGGTGAATTTATAACCGTAATTTTACTGCAATGCAATGCAGTGCAATGCAATGCAACATCATTTTCTTATTGCAGTCATGATGCAGCAATCTATTCCATTCACTCATATGTAACTGATGCTATGTTTATACAAATGCTTGAAATTAGCACCTACGATTTTTATGACTTCTAAGCTTGAAAAACTTAATTACCAATCAAAAAATGTTAAATTCTTTGCTAGTCATCTTCTATCTTCGAATCGACGAACAGTTGAGTCATTGTGTTAATGGTGACCTCGTAATTTGTTTATTATTGTTTGTTTATTATTCTTATCTACAGGTGCTACTTAAGTAGCTGGGAAGTGCGTTCAGTGCCCGTTGGAGCACTCTTCACTCAGATAACATCTCTTTCGTTCACTTAGCTGTGATATTCCTCTTGCAGCCTTTACAAGTGGATATCGTAATCTTCGATGTTGAAATTACATTAAAAAACGAGTGCGCTCAATTCTGAGCCAATGAAATATGTCGATTGAAAATAATAAATTTTTTCCGAATTATCTTCATTCTCATCCCACTTTGTAAGAATGCGATGCGATCATCGAGTTTCATTGGTTGGAATTGGTGAATTCGCGAAAATTTGGTGATTTTATCGTGCACCAAACTGCATCGTAAAGATCGAACATATTAGAGGGATAGAATAATAAAGATTGCTCGGAAGAAGAAATTTGTCATAATTAGAGCAACAGTTGTAGCAAAGGAAATTTTTGCTTATGCACATATTATAGAAAAATCGTTGACTTGCATTAACTCTCAAACCACCAATATTCTATATTGCTAATAATATTTACCATATTGACCAAGCATCGGTTGATCATATCAACGTCATTTTTTGCAAGAATATTGTTTTTCCTGTCAAGAATTGAAAATTTATGAGTTGATTTTTAGAACTTAGTTTTTTAAAAATATTTCTCTTGATTTCAGCATTCAGGCATAAAGCAACTTATTCACTTTTGTCTATCGAAGAATGTAGAAAATAAACGGCTGTTCTTTTTGCGAGAAAAATTGCCGACTCTAAAGGCTCAATTAAATTGGGTTGTGTGAATAAGTGAGGCACGAACATGCGTGCCTCTTTTGTTAGCAAAATGCGTTAACGGTGATTTGCAAATAGGAGACAAATTGGATCATACAACATGTTGCACGCTAAAATTGACGACGAAATGCATTTCGGGCGCGGCTTACGATTGACGGCTATATTGTACCAATTGTGACAATTGCAGGGAGAAGTTTTGATAAGATTCACGAACTGCTTACCTCATGTGGCCAGTTGTTTGAATTCCACAGTCAACTACTACTTCCATATATAAAACTGAGGCGGTTTATCCTTCAGTTTTACCTTCCTCTTATTCTAGCTGGTCAGCTGAAACCAGCAAGATCTCTTTACGTATGAAGACCAGTTAACACTACATCATTCATTCTTTTTCGTGGAGGCAAATATGAAAGGGGTTTTGCAAAGGGTATAAATTAATGACTGAGAGGTTTTCAAACGTTTGATCGATTCTCGAAATTCCTTTCTTCGTGCGCCTGGCCTCGCATCGCTTTGTTTCGGTACGGTTCACGGCAACAAAGAGCACCACACTCATATCAAGCGCCCATCAGCCTTCTTTCGAATATTTCAATTATGCAAAAGTCTCATCAGGCAAGAGCAGCCCCATCCGTGAAGGCCTTTTACAATGCGGTAAGGCTAAACTTATGAACAACCTGTAAATTATCCATTTTTGTCCCCCCCCCCCCGTCCACCTCTCCTAAATCTTTTGGACATAACGAAGGAAACGACCGTTTAAAGTGGCTTTTAGTAGAAGTTATCTTTTTGAATGACGTTGCAACTCTTGTAAGAATGTCTTAGCAAATAACAAGGGTTGGCTCACAAGCTAAATTGCCCACTGATTAATACACTGGTCATAAGTTGCTGCAGCAGAATTTTATTCAAAGGGTTTTGAAAAAAATGCAGAAGTCTATATGACTTCTCTTTTCCCTAACGAACATACCTCCTCTCGGAAGTTTAGAAAGTCATTTACAGACTCGAATTCGTGAAATGACCTGATCTGGCGCGTTTGAAGGATTATGGACTCCTGTTGTGCTCCACCAAAAATCTTCGCAACAAAATGAACACATCCAATAACTTCGAGTAAATATCGAAAGAAATAATTGGGAGCTTTAGTGGAGGCAGTATGATGCCTACGACTCTGCATTTCGATTGTAGGGCACCTATGAGTGTTGGCGAAATTTGCGCTATGTTTCGTATCCTAAACCGCAATATAGCAAATGCTGTCTAACTAACACATTGGTTCAAGGTCGGTGAACTCTTCCTTTCAGGCGGTATCCTTTGCAAGAAACTTATAAAATTTTTATTCGCCCTAAATACGATCTTCGATACGAGTTTATTGTTGCTACAGTTGCATGACATGGCTACCGTATAGTCGTGAATAGACACAAACTTTAGTTTAGGGCATGTCTCAGCTGTCGCCCTAAAACCTTACGGCATCTTCGCGCCCTAAAACCGCGCTGTTCACTGGCATAACGCTATAATTAAACAACTTTCGGAATAAATGAGGGATTTTTGTGGATATCACTACTGTTGTCTTACTGACATATTGTACACTCTTGTTGATATTGTTGTTACTGTCAGCTATTATTAACTATTGGCATAACCTTTGCTAACTTTGTCCTACTCTCTTACTATCACTAAGTTGATTAATGCCGGCTGCAATACTTACCCTATATGTTTTATATATTTGGAGCAGAATTTAATATTTTCACTAACGTTCTATTCAGTTTTTTGTTCTTATTATGATGGGCAAATGGAGATATATGAAAAGAATATAGGTTCTTTTAGCGATGTCCTCTTTTTTTCGTAGTTTCATTAAATGGCGAAAACCGAGAACGTTTTCACTTGTGAGATTATATAGAAAATTGCAAGCGAGGTATAATTTTATATAATTATAACACCCTTTATCAATTGTAGATTACATACTCTAAAATCGCTTCAATGCTATAATGTGGTTCATGTACTCCCAACGATCATTTCCCGATATAGCGCTACAGAATGAGAGAGAGAAATAGCAATTGCAGTTACTTTCAAATTTCAAGAATGCAAAGGTAGTTCTGACTGGACTCATATCGGCGAGTTTGTTGGCGATCAGTTAGAAAGAAAACAATAAGATTCTCACAGGAATAATGCCCAACAACTCTAAAACAACTTGCCTGATTTGCTCTAATCTCCAATTTTTAATGAATATTTAAAACTTTGTATTGCTTAATTCACGTTTGCTTTTGCAAGTTTATCACGCGTTTAGGATAAGCAGCGATTCATCGAGTACTAAAAATGTTCGATTAGGTTTATTATATGCCTCACTGGCAGTTGGTTTCCATCTTTTTAGTGTTAGTTTGTTAGTGCTACTGCGTCGATCAACAACAAACGACAATCAGTGCACACTGATTTGTCTTTCAAAGTGTAAACTCACTCTAAGCAATCAAAGATATTTTTCTATGAGCGAATTAACTTCCTCGTACTGATTGTATTCCATATACAAAATAGGCATTTTGTTCTGTTTCATTTTCTGCTTATAATATGAGTGAATGTGATAAAAGTTCCTTTATTTGCTAGGAAAAGAATGTGCTCAATGGTAAGGGTAATTTATCGTGCACGGAAAAAGGAAACAGCTACTAAAGGAGTCGAGTTTTAAACGTCTACTTTAATGGCATGTCGGTTCGTGTGGCTGTTCAGGGGATCGCTGAAGCCATAATATGATATTTGGCGATCATAAGCTACATTAGTAGATTATTCATATTCGCGTTGGTCCACCGATTTTTGGAAGACATTTAGAAACTTAGAAGCGTGCAGGACTTTTCAGCCGCTTAGGACTACACAGAAGATGATATTTTTAAGATCCGCACAAGTGCTTGGATCATTGGAAATGCGAATGCTTTACCGTGCATGTTTTACTAGTTTCTGATAAGTTTTCAAACTCCTTGAGGTAATGAGCGGAAACGTAGAAGTAGATTTCATGGCGGCTCTTTTGAAGCGTTTTTTCCACCTGTGATATTTCTAGACGTTCGAAAGGAATTGGAATAGGAGTACATCAGCATTAAATCAGCACCAAAAAAAGCACCTAACAATTGAATAGAACCGATAGTATTTGCCCTCACGAAATAAACCACTAGCATCATGGAGTGAAACTTAGGCCGTAGAAAACGAACTTCCTGTGTCAGAGTTAAAAATTACCTGTAAAATGACACCGGAAGTTTACCTTGATCTGATCACAGGTATAAAGGTGCTTGCATTACTTGTTCATGCAAAGGATATAGCCAAGAATAATGATGCCACGTAAAAACAAGAGCAATTACCAACACTATTAACCTCTTTGGAATTATTGCGAGAAGCAATTTCATCTTTCATGGTAAATAAAGGACGATACGATAAGCTTATTCAATTAATCAGTCCACTGGATATAAGCTAGTTATATACACCACCTGTTACACACAGTGTTTGTTTTCTCATTGAGCCATTCGTTCTATCGAGCATGGAATGAAAACGTGTAAGCGGACCACTTAATGGGGCTGGATTAGCTAGTCGTTTCTTTATCGCCATTGGCTATTAACGCTGGGATTGCTGTACAACGTTATGGTGTAGTAAATATATAGCCTGACTATTCACACAGTGTGCTAGATCAATGGGTCACACTGTGCAAAACGTTCGTACCGCCATACGCACAAGTTTGAATGCACTTTCCCATACGACGCTTAAATACAGTCTGTGTGGTTTAGGCATCAGGTGATTGAAATCAAAAGTAGCGTACCCAAACTTATCAAAGCGCTGAAGTGTAGTGAAATTTCATTACTTGTTTATCTATAACGCTGCAAGGTAAAAGAGATGCAGGGAAGAGAGGTAGGAAGTGGGCAATAAAGGAAAGACGAAAATCGCGACAAACAATTTGCGGCATAGTTGTCTTTTCTATTCGGAAGTTTATAATTTTGCACCTAAAATTCGGTTTCACCGTATATGCTCGCCGAACTTATCTGATTAGGGATACATTGCACTATCTTATAAAAATTGTTCATCATAGATGCAAAAAATATTTGTGTCAGTGCATCAGCAACAGATTAGGCCGAAAGATAGCATATTAAAGATTGATAACTATTGGCTATTCTTATGAGAGTTGATACATTGAAAGTAACGTGAGTTTGAACAATTTCTATCTTTTTTTTAATCTCAAAACGTGTATTTAGCTGTGACGATAGTGCAGGTATATCAAACCTCAGATAGCTAACGCTTTTGGGAATGGCGATTGAGAGCGCGAATCAGATTCTCAACGCAGAACAGCATTTTCATTACAATAAAGTGACGCTGCGCTGCTGCTATAGTAAAGATGGAAGGGGCGGGGGGGAGGGGGAGAGGAGAGAGGAATCCAGGTAAGGGGAGGAGTGGAGAGGGATCGTGCCTTTTGCTCTAAACAGTGAAATCTTTGATTAGAGCAGAAACGCATCCACTACAATCCTTCAGACTTGATTGAAAACTGCGTCGTATGCGACTATCAAGATCTCTCAGTCGTGATTTAATATGCAAATCCGTCTTGAATGCTGCTGAAGATCAAAGGTCGCCTCTTCAAAAGCATTAATTTTTCGTTTCAACTGACTGCAAAGCAAACTGATTGAATGATTAGCACAGTCTATCGCATTACGACTCAGTTACCTTTCGCCAATTTTTTCTTTCATTTCCTTTTCACCTGGTCCGGTGACCAGCTATTCCGAAAGAATAACATTTGCGGACACCAAGATGAGGAGAAGGCACGTAAATGAATTTGTTTATCATCAAAATCTTATCACATTATATGGAGTTTTTTGCCACTGTTTTTTTAAAAGTTTTCACGAGTGCACCAATAAAATATGCTTGTAGTGAAACAAAGATATAGTGCGCGAAGACAATGAAAACAAATAGAATTGATGAGAAGCAGCCACCAACATCTCAATAAACCTAATGAGTAGGTAATTTCCTAAAATAAACAAAAGCATAAATAAGTAATAAGTAATAAATAAATAAATAATAAGAAATAAATAAGAGATAAATAAGAAATAAGTAAATAGGCATTCTCACGAAATCTAATGAGTTTTGCGAAATCTAGATAATTTCCCCAAAATAAATAACAGATCATAATTTCAGTTTTCGTGACACACAACACGAACCAGCCGATATCGACGCTGAGAAAATGGACTCACTCGTGATTCATTGTCCAACATTTAACCTTTCGACACCTATTGAAAAAACTGAACAAATGATCATCTATCGAGTTAGTTGAACTTCTTAAGCATATCGAATTGATTAAATAATGTTGAAGATAAAATTCTTAGAGATATAAGCAAACAACGATCATGGTCGAAGCGATCATCAAGAACTCGTTCGTTCTGCGTTTTTTTTTTTTACTCTTTAGCACAAATACTGAGTTTTTTAAATTTCATCTCTATCGTTCCTCTAGTACATAGGAGTTGACATGAATTATCAACTCTAGAAATCGATTTCGAAATATAACAGAAATGCTAAATAACCGATTCGATTGCTAAGAAAATGCTGACGTTGAGAGATCGTATAGTCATAGGTATTATCATGAGAGTGAAAGATCAACAGGTGGAACAATTTTTTTTTGTTTCGCATTTCTAGTTTCAGAATGGATTGCTTTATTTGTTCGATTTTTCCCTTAATTTTGCTCTCAGGTATCACGTTTTGGTTATGAGAATTGTGCACTCGATGAGACAGCGAAAGTGGTTGGTCGATGTGCTGATCCTTATGTACCGTTAACAATTCGAACCGTATTCCGACAATTTACACCTCTTCCATCCGGTCTCGAATATTCACCTGGCAGCACCTATTATTTCATTTGTAAGTTGATTTCCTGACCTAATTCCTCCTCATTATTGATTGAAGCGTTCGTAAAATTTTCTCATCGTCACTACATATACGAAAATTGATTGTTAAACGTTTGGTAATAAAACTGTTTTTCCACCTAAATGACAAGTCGCTTATGTGGAAACTCTAAAGAGCACAACTTGGCCTATTATGCAAACTTTTTTAAAGTCGAGCTAATGAGACATATACTTTGCTATGCCACTTTCGATTTACTCTTTCTAGCGACATCGGATGGCACCGAAAAGGGTATCGATGTGACAGCAGGTGGCCTTTGCCTCTCGAAACAACTACGTCTTCGTGTTCATATTCACCCTTCGGCATCTAAAGGTGTTCATATTTGCCGGCTTACTTTTTCGTTATTTTTGTGACTCATAATATGATGCTGTGGTGAAGAAAACATTATAAACGTTTGGCATTTTATGCACTGAAGTGATATGTTGCTGTTTATGCCACTGAGAATTATAAAATAGTAACCATGAAATGTGGAATGTTCCAATTCTTCTTATTTTCCCCGCTTTCGGTAATTTTTTTTTTGCCGTTTTTTCCTATCCACCTTCAAATTTAGTTCTCTCTAAAGTAGATTCTTCCGCGGTAGTCAGAAAGACAACATAAGAAGTGTTCATTGAATGCGAGCGGGCACCTGATCATCACGGTCAGGGAGGGCTTCATCGGTTAAATGACATTTGTGAGAGCATGACTAAGCTTAGCAACGAATATGTTTATTTCCATTTCGGCTGAAGCAGGAGAAAATAGATTGCTCAGAAATCTTAAGAAAAAAGACACTGAATATGAAAAAGAATTTCCATCCATATATTAAACATATAATTATATGATTTCCTAGTGCATTTGTTCACAAGTGTTTTTTTCTCTTTAGATTCGATTCATCCTATTCGACATCACGGTCATCATCATACATATAGCAACTCATTAACGAGACGAAACGATGCAGTGAGTGAAACTACAATAATTCCACCACGTTATTGGGAGGAATTTTTAAACAAACTACATTCGAGTGGTTCATCATCCATTTCCGCTGATCGATCGTCGAAGAAATCACAATATCATTCATCGTCTAATCAATTTCGAGAGGCACTTTCATTGGATAATAATGTCGACAATTATCGTAAAGGATTGGAATATGAGCGTGAGGAAAATGCCGTTAGTGAAGCACTCCGACTCGATCCTAATTTCAAGCTTTTTGAAATTCACGAAGCCGATGATTGTAAGTTCATGATTGATTCATAAATTAGTTGGGTAATTTGCGGTGAAATGCTTCGAAAAATGATTTTCTGTCTATTTCAGATTCTTTGAAAATTGTCCTAACTCTGAAATTTGAAAGAAAATTCGTTAGAATATCCGCTGACATAGAAAAAACGTTAATTTATTAATTAGCGTCGGGAAAAAAACCCAAGACTTCTGTTTTTTCCTAGGTTTTCTTTTTGATGGAAGATGTTGAAAATGTTGAAAATAGCACCCAAAACGGAGTCATTTTGAAGCTCTGACTGATTCATTCACCTGTTCGACGATTGCACCAAAGGCGTCAACGGGAAGCAAGTCAAAATGTTCCCCTTTCATTATGCCTCAGCTGCTTTCATGAACTATATCATAAAGGAAGGAAAACATTTTATGATAGAGGAAGCTTAATAGGTTTTCCCGTTCAATTTTATCAATACTAACAGCAAAGGCTTTAACAATTCCGGAAGCAGCTTCTTCATAACAGCTTTGCGGCCCTATCGAGGCACAATAACTTATGCAGTGCTTAGAGGAAGGGTTCTTCGCATTGAGAATTATCCAACTTCTATAACTGCGACAGCTTGTCTCTCATTCCGCAATCGCTGAGGTAAAATTTTAGTGTCAGTGGAGCATAAGCATAGATATTGCGAGACGGTAGAAAATCTTTGACTGAGTAAGAAGATAAAGGGGACGGAACAACCTTGAAGTGCTTTGTCCAAGAAACAGATTTCTACTAAACAACGACAGAATTTAGAAAAGACTAAGAGAATATTCAATGTTAAGGAAAGACGAAAAGAGAAATAACGTGGAGTCTGGTGATATCTAGTTATCGTTCTGTCGTTGTGACATCTCGTACTATTTACCTCATTTTTCATGGCTGCATTCCATTTTGGTTCGCTTTCACTCAGGAAAAAGGAGAACTTTTGCGGCGATGGTACATTAGTTTAAAAAAAAAAAAGTTTTTTGCAATGAATGAAAGCATAAAGAACACTGATGGTGATACGTATTGCACAAATTGAAGCTGTTATTTGCAATTTTTGTGATGGGAATGCAGATTTGAAAACTTAAAGAAAAAACAATTCAAAAATAACTTCGATTATAGAGAAAAAACGAATTTTAGAAATGTTTTTATTTCCTATGAAATTCGAAATAATTTAGCAATGCTGTGAATAAATCTACAGTAGGAGAAAAAAGATTATCTCATAATAGCAGATTATTGTAAAACCATGCTCAATAATAATGCATAAGTCTGATGAATGAGACGACCTATATTTCTATGAAATGTCGTCTTAAATGAACCTCATTTTAAGAGATATAACAATGAAGAAGAATGGAACGGTCGTGAGTGAAAATAATCCAAACGAAAAAATATAGCACATAAAAGAACATCAATTAGCAATGCTGAACGCATGTTTAAAAAAATAAAACAACGAATTCTGATTTTTATGAGTCATTATTTATAGCGATGAATTGAGAAAAAGTTCCTAATGTTTTTCGCAAAAGTCGAAGTAAATAATCTCAGATTTTATGAGATTTTTGACTAAGCAATGGGTTGAAGCAGTTAGCGAGTGACAACTTTAATTAAATTACCGGCGAAAAGGAGAATTATAGTGAATGAACATATAGATGAGGCACAAAAGACCAGCGTGCAGCTTTGCACCTAAAGAGCACCATCGATGTTGCATCCTTGGAGCATCCTAAAGTTCTGGGCCATTATGATCATCCCCGATCCTCGAGGCATCCTGAACTGGAAGGTTTTCAGAAAATGTTCTTGGCTTTTCTGGAATTCTCTGTGGTTTTCCGACGCTTAAAATCGACATCAGAGTTAAGTTTGCCCTGCACTTGTACAGGAGCAAGAGCAGAAGGCTTGGGGAGTATCCTGTGTTGTTTCCATATAGTCGACTAATAAGCGTCCAGTGAATGCTCAAATCTGACGCAAGATTAACCTTTCAGATATTCTGATGCCTTTCTCGTCGTCAACTAGGATGCATTCGCTGCTTACGATTGTGCTTACCCCTGTGGTCGTACTTCGGAGTATCAACTTGTGAACAACATGAGATCATTTCCGCTCACAGTATTGAGGAACACTTGAATTACTTCAACAATGGCATTTGCCTACGAGGCGAATTTCACGAAAGTAGCCCGAATTGGAAACAAATGACTCTTCTATAATTGGAAAATGAAGAGGAAACTTACAAAGCTTTTTTGTAAGTAGATGTATTTTCGAAAAGCCAACTATATTTCCCTAGCGATTAGTACATTGCTGAATGGAAGATAATAGAATATTTGTTATTTCCTGAAGCATATTATTCTAAGACTTTTAATACGGGTTTTTTTCTTAATATATCCATGGACGTTTGCAGCTTTAACAAATTTTATGCTTTATTTTCGATTGTTGAATTGCAGTCAGTGATTAATTCAAAAAAATTCCTGTCGTTCGTTGCTGCAAATGTTCTTTGATGCTCATTCTTTCTCAGTTTTTTTTCTTTTTTTTTTTGCTTTGTACACTCTGTGATATTCATGTAGTCTGCGAAAGAGCAGATGAATCGCAATGAATTTTTATATTTTGTCTGTAAATATGTGCACTGTTGTCAACTGATATGTAAATAAATAATAAAGCGTTGTTGCTTGATGAGGATGTAAAGGCAGTCACTAATATCCTACTGAAATTATCAATGCGATCGATTCGTCGTATTAGGCAAGAACACCCATAATCGATCTATATGTTGATTATATTTAAAACTGAAAGAAAAACTGTTTACAAATTCACAGCATCATTTGCGAAGTGAAATAACCTTCATGTCGAAATTTTTGTTCGGTTCCTCCTTCTATCCTTCGGCACTCCCCTCCTCATCGCTCCTCTCCAGCAGTTACTTCGGAGGCTGAAAAAAACAGGTCTAGCAATATCGTGCAGTGATCGCTATAATCTACGTGTTACTCAATCGGTTGCTGTCAACGTCCTACATGACCTCAACGCAGAATGCTGCAAATCTTTCAAGACCGAAAAAATTTCAATCTATATAATCTTTGTTTAATTAATTCTTCGGCATTCAAAGGACGAATCAGAGTGTCAGCACAAAAATTACGCGCGTTAGAAACGAAGAACTTGGATATGGCAGTGATTCCCTCTCAAAATATGCTGAAGAGCGGACCGCGAGGCCATTTTTTAAATGACCATTTTCGGAGGTCTCGGCTATTGCCATTATAATGAAACAGATAGGAGCTCTGATGGTATTCAACAGTTAAATGTCAGTGCGATGAAATGTGCTGGTAAATTGCCGTTGAAGCAGTTGGCCAAACAAACCTAAGAGTACTTTCTAGGAATTTCATGCCGATGAACGATGTCTTAAAATCTTCTCAGCGTTTTTATGAGGCGGTAAGTGGCAATAAGAAGATTTAATGAGAGATTCGAAAATAGTGTATGTGTGATTCACCAAATCAAATCTGATATTCGACGAGACCTTCGGAGGCTATATTAGAAGTTAGTACCAGGTGGTAATAATTGGAACCTTATCATTTATTGAGAAATTTTCTTAATTTCCAAAATTTGCCTTTCGTTATTGATTATTTAGAAAGATACCTTACGGCACTAGATGAATGTTGGTCGAAACTTGGATATTGTGAAACTATGAGTACGATCAAATAAACTCGAGGAGTTGACGCATTTTCCTATTTTTTAATGAATGGCACGAATTGATCAACAACCGCAAAAAAAAAACGAAAATTTTCCAAGTAGAAACGATTAGTTTCTTTCGATAAAGATGGAATTTTTCTTGACGAGCAGAAAGATTTTATGCTCAGAATACGATGCATTTGAAACATTGCGATGTACACATAATCTTATTACGATGGTGCATATTGCCTTGGAATTTCCGCCATCAAATAGACACCTTGCTAGGCCATAGTGCAGATGTTTTGTGCCATGGGGAGCGAATTTGCCGCTTGTCTTCAAGCAGCAGTAGTATCACTGGTCTCTTTCATGGAACGCATCACTAGTTCCCTTTGTATTCTTTGTTGCACCATTTGCTTCCTCCTCGCATCTCTCCGATATAGTCAATAGCAACTGGCAGCGATGGCAAAGCAAAATGGCGACATTTACAAGCTTAAAGTAAAGATGGCAGCAGATGGTCCCTCGGTATTGATATTTCAAAACTGTGGAGGCGAAAGACGATTTGCAAAGTGTTCTGAAGCAATCGGCGACAAAATGATGTCTCCAATAGCCTACTCACTGCTGTTTTCTCCGATTGGCTCTGTGCAGCTCGAATAATTTGTTCAAAAGAGAAAACAAATTAGTAATTACTAAACTCACCACGAATATTGTCATTGAGCGTAACGTAAGCGAACGACTGATTTCAGAAGTAATCTTTGGCATATTCAAAAAATTGATTGTAATTTATCCTCCAAAAATTATTCTTTTATGTTATCACTGGATATGCAAACGACAAATAATGAATATCTATGCTGCCTTCATTTTCCAGCGCGTCGGATTGACCCCACAAACAGCACAGCATTGAATGTGAGGAAAGAATTGTTGTTCGCGAAGAGGTAGTGAAGTGAATTGAATGATGAAACATGATGAATTTGTTGAATGGAGTACACAATGTCACCGGAAATCGTTTAGGGATAACGCCGTAAAATAGGCACATGAAAGTTGTGTGATTTGCACTCATTTTTAGGTCATCGTCATCTCAAATTCTAAACCTCAAAAAGTAGTTCTTTCAGTACAACGAATTTCTTACCAGCAAAGCCGAATGCTTGTTTTATGTGCGCATAAAGACGTTAAACAACGACGTTACGTGTTGATTTATTCGTTGCTGTCTTTACTGTTTTCATTGACTTGTTTGGTTTAGGAAGTTTACATATACCTAAACGCTGTGTACATTTATATAAGAGAAAAACAGAAAACTATATAATTTACGAAAACATGTATATGTTTTCTACTTTACAAATAAATATATGCAGCTTTATTTTCGTTTGTCGGAAGTTAACCCTAAGCGAAAAACCTCTACTTTCTTCGATGACACCAACCTTCGTGCACCGATATTAGGAATTCGAAGTTCAAATTCGTTTCAGATACATTTGAAAGATTTTCTTCTTCTACTTAGCATATGATATGACAGCAAATTTGTTTCTCCTAAAAGATAATGTATGATATGATATGCTTTCAGGAAATGCCGTGGATTTTTACTGCGTTGTTGCTGTTGACGCTGACTGAGACTATCATTTGCGATGACCGTATTCTCAGTGCTTATGAGAGAAGGTTCAATGAAATGCAAAAGAAGTCAAATACCGGCTATCCAGTGACTAGAAACGGCCGAATGAAAGTGTTATCTTTTGCTCAAATGTTATTCTATAAAAATTCCCTGAAGGTGATGAATAGTTAGATCACCTGCAGTAATAAGGAAGATATCTTTTGGCAGAAATAGCTCAACAACTAGACATTATACTCCTCTATCGCATTATTGAAGTTCCCTTTTTTGTATCTAAGAAACTGAATGGTCAAAAAATATAATACTAATCGTTAGAAAACAACTGAAACGAAACGGATAAAATTTGTTGTATGGCTGTATTTCCTTCATTTTTTTTTTGATGGAAGCGTTTTCTATTCATTGCTGAAAAGACGAAAAGTGTGAAGTGTTCTCTAAAAACATTTTTGGAATGCATATCGAAAGTGGATTTATATTTTCAATTGTTGGAAACAAGTGGAAAGGAAACATAGTAAAAGTGACGAAATAAACAGATCACAATAATTTTCAATTCCGTTGATGTATAAGCAAGAAAAACGCATCAATATTTTAAAATCTCATGCTTCCTAAAACCTTCTTTCTGATTAATATGTCAAAGACTCACCATTATTATTAGGCGTACAGTCAATCTCTGTTTTCAGGATGAAGTGCATTGAAGAATATGTTCCATTAGGAGAAACCGAAAGTGCCGCCATTAATGAAAGCATTTCGAAAAATGAGTTCATCACGAAATCACTACTTCCGGATATTAAAATGATGGGCGGCAAACGAAAAGCCGATGAAAGATCGAAATTATTCTATCCGGCGACAAAAAGGTTTTTCAAATTACAACGTGTTTGGCATATGATGAAATGATGAAATGCTCTCCTATACAAACTTGGCACGATCTTACTAATGCCTTGCACTCCGAAATATTTTAGCGGCATTTTGTCGCAAAGCAGCGATATTGTAATTAAGAAAGGAAGAAGATTTCACTTCCTGATTCATTTATGTTTGCCTCTATTCCGAATCATATCATCGGCCATCTTCCCTTCCTGCATGCGCTGCCACTGTTCATGAAAGTGTAAACAATAGTATTTTATCCCATAGTGCTCAATTTAGTCATTGCAATTACACCATATAAAGGCAAACAGCTTGTGTCAAAGTGCCAAAGATTCGAAAGAGCTCTCCAAACGACTATCTCACTAGATGAAAATGCAGAGAGGATGTATAAAAGACTGACTAATTTCTTTCCGTCATAATGATATTTCGAATTGAAAAGCAGCAAATAATAAGAAAGAAAATGCGGTTCCTCGCGGGAGATAACTAGCAGCGGTTAAACCACAATCACTGCCTCCCTTCCATTGCATTCGTCATTTCTTTACGAATATGAACCAATGTGGAAGGATGTCTGCCTCCGAGAGAGGCCCTCGTGTTGCAAAATAACTCCTTAGAACCGTCAATAAATTATCAAAAATCCATCGATGACCCTTAAGACTTTAGGACTCTCGAGCATTAACATATCGCATCGATGCCACCTATATAATCCATGTAGTCCACATACATAACATCCAAAGACCAGATGAAGTTCTGAACGGAATGCGATCAGCAATAGACAAGCTAATTTTTAAGCGAAGTGAAAAAGTGGCAGTCAGAAGGGTTTCACTTCTGAAGCCAAGCCGTCTATCACCTGAAATTTTTAACAAGTAACTGCCTCTGAATGAAGCTGCAATCATTAAATTATAATTTCATGCTTACAGGAAGGGATTCAATAGTCGACAATTCGCTGATAGGCATACGAAAACTGTCAATGATGACGATCGTGACGTTGGTGTTTTCTATTGAAAATGTGCAACATAAAAACAATCCAGCAACTTCATTAACGCAATTGAATTTACAACCACTGCAACGATCAGCTTTCATAACATCTGGTCATCCTCTACATATAACCAACTATCCCAAATCTTCCTGAACAAATTTTCCATAGAAAATATGACCACTAACGAAATAAATGATCTTAGACATAGAATTCATTGCCCCCTCCCGTCCCTCTCCCTCTCCCATCAGTAAATATACTTTCGAACAATTATGGGACGCTGAAGACGCTTAAGAATTTCCTTAAATAGACGATTATTTTTCAACAGCACATTTACATCAGTTTTAAGTTTTACTATTGCCCAGTGCTGGCATTTGTCATGAATTTGGATGTTATGCATTGTTCATATTGTACGAGGCATTGCATCTCATCATACGCACGCTATTTGCAATTCTGTCGATTACTTTCTGCTGCTATTCATTTCTAGCCGTCTCGCTGACCAAAAAACGGCTGCAGTAGTTCACTCATAACGCTCCAGTAAAGCTGCCTTGAATGTGTGGATTATTTAATTCTAATTGCAGAAGGAGCATTTGCAGTTGTTATATTACCCCCGATGAAGGAGGGTTATTTCTGCCGAAGATCAACATCGTTAACATAGATGAAAATTTACCCTTCCACATCTTTTTTTGACTATTCCCATAAAATCAAAATTTCTTTAGCTGTTTCGCTTGAGAAATTTTGAATTTTTGATATCGTTTAAGGCCGAATATGGAGACGACTACAACTATGAAGAGCGCTTTGGGCAAGATCTGCATCACTATATGGGAATTCAAGAGAACATTCAGCGTAAAGGTAATGAATAAAGTGACAAATGGAACAGCAAATTCCTGGATTAGTTTTATGACGCATCTAATTTCATGAAACCAAGGATATTAGTTGAAACAATTGCTTGCAATAACAATGAGTTTTCTTTACAGGAAGAATTTGAGTTTTTTGGAAAATAAGATTCGAAGACTAAGCGTATTGTTCTGAACATAGCTCCTTATGAAATGATTCTTGTAGAGCATTATGTGCGTAATGAAGATCTCATTGAAACGATTGAAGAGCCATTCATCGCACATTTGCAACAACCAAATCGCCAGCCCAAACGACGAGCGTTATCTGCACTACCGTTAACGATCTCAGTGCAGGTAAGTGATATCTTTGTAGGGTAGTTTACTACTTGATGATTGAATTTCTCTAGAATGTACAACTTATATCACTAAATTACTTGTTAATGCTTTTGCATTTTATTGTGATCTGATCCGATGATATGCAGTGTTTTCACTTTTTTTTTTCAATTCTGCAAGCATAAAAATATATCAAGTAAAGAAATGTGAAAAGAATATTTTAGTGATGAGGATGCAAAATGTTGAATGAATTGTGGCATCGTTTATCTCATAATAATTCATTGTAGAAAATACCTACAATCGTCAAATCAAAGAAGAGAAAAGCACAGCAGGTGCCCTCTCAAGTCAACATTCATCGCTCTCCTAAACCCCTCAGAAGTGCGCTACGCCCCCATCAACACTCTCTGCGAATTCAATCCTTGTCCTCATCATCGAAGCCTGAGAAATCCGCGTCATCAACGACATCACATCAACGCTCCTCACCTTCATCGTTGCCACTCTTTTCAGAGAAGAAGAATGCCTTGTCCTCTTCAACTTCCTCGCAACAAATCAATAATGTAAGCACAACAAGAACAACAAATGCGAGCACTAAGCGATCAGTAAAAGCAACGCCTGCAAACTGTGAAAAAATCAAATATTTTGCGTCAACTATCGCCCTTACCAACGTACAATCATGGACAAGAGAAAACTGTCAATTCTTGAGGATGTATGCTCCACAGGCGTCATGCGATGACATAATTGCCTTTGTTGATTCATGCTATGTTGGAAAAGACTGAATTCCATTCATTGCGCGCAACATTGCTTGCTTTCGAGTACATGCTAAAAACAATTCCGAAGAGATGCTCTGAGCAGCGCGTTTCTTCGAAATTCAGGCATCATTCACATTGAAAGTATCGTCGGTCATCCTGAAACCATAAAAGCCACCTTGAAATACAATTTTCATTCATACTGGACGGTCTCTATCCATAAAACACTATTGATTTTCTGAAGAACATTTGTTACCTCGTTTTAATACCTCGAAACCTCAACCGACAGCTAAAATATTTTTTCTAGATTAATCCAAAAGTTCCATTCTTCGTTAAAAAGCCATCGCTTCGTATTATATTTTCATCAGCCGCATTTGTTACAGTGCATCTATTGTGCTTTATTTAGCTCATTGTAACACTGTAAAAGCTCCATCAATAGGCATTAAACGTCAGCTGGTCTTTTGTTGGGCAATAATTTCGAATCGTTTACTGAAAATTTTTTTGTATATTTGTTTAGAATTCCGAACTTATCATCCATCTTCACTTTTTTTCCTTTTATGCTTTCCACTTCCAAACTTGTCACTATGACTGAAATTTGCTATGTATTAATAATATACTGGGAGAATATTTTGGGAAATAAAAGCGTTCGTGTCTGATACCATCACTTCTCCTTCTCAGCGATATAACGTTGCAAGAACAGAGGACTATGAATCTTGTGAGCGTTTTTTTTTTTTGGATATTACGACATGTATTTTTTTTTCGTTTAAAGTAGTGGAAGAATAAAAATAGAATTTCCTTGCAGGATTTCTTCTTTTGACGTCTGCTAAGAGTTGTACGCTCATTCTATATGGGGTAATAGTGAGGACTAAAATACTCTTCGAAGTTGTGTTTCAGGTTGATTCCAAAAATTAGATGCTGAAAATAGTGCCACATGAAATTACCGCATTTTTCCTGTATAGATTTTATTGCACACAAATTCCGCATTCCTCAGAAAGTTGTAGCTGAGAGAATTAGAAATGAGCGTGCAGTGCATTGCAGGAGACTTCAGTGCTTAGGAGTATTCACGCGGTTGTCACTTCTAAATCTTGATGCATGCAAAATACCTAAATGATAGTTTCGCTCTTGTCACTGATGAACTTTAGGCATGGGCGCTTTCTTCACTTATAACAATGCGTCGATTCTCTTTTGCAGAGCATCCCAGTGCCTCTTGTCGGCTCGGCATTCAGTTAGCTTATCAAAGCTATCACTTTGCTTTCAAGCCGTCTAGTAAGAAAGACTCTTAAAGTTCTGATGCAATAATTTTGCTACAAATCACTGAATCTTTATGATTATTGCATTTTACTAAACGGCTATAAAATTTTCAATTTATCCTTATTTACTCTACATTTCTTTCCGCTCCTATCTTCTCACCACTTATTGAAACTCACCAGTTCATAAGTTAATATTCATTATCGTTTGCGTGCAAGCTGAATTTTGAGCATAGATGCTCGGAGATGCGTTACGACAGCCGCAAGAACGCTATGGAAAATTGCAACACTATGCACTTCGCATTTTGTATATGTGGGAAATTTTACACAGATTTTGAACGGTCAATCCTAAAGTGACGCAATTTAAAAGCACTGAGGGCAATACTATGCAATCAATCACTGTGCAACAATTCGTCAACGAAGGATTAATGATGTGACTTTCAATTATACAGCAAAATTTCCTTATTTGTTAAATTGTTTTATCATTCGTAACACTAAAAACGTTACAGGCTAGATGACATATATAATCCACTGCAGTCCTGATAACATCTTATTGATTTCGGAGTTCGAGAAAGGTCGGAGAACCTTTTGTCCAAGAATTTAGATGCAGTTTTTTCCACATAATCCTCGAGGAATATTCGTGCAAATCAAATATTAACATGTAGTTTGCAGGTGTCGACTCGCTTACTGCATAGTCGAGGAAAAAAATGGGACACCATTCTTCATTCTTTGCGATGTTTCTAAGGTATTTCAAGCGATTGGGGCTGCTAAAAAGATGATCATTCGGAGCGAAATAGCGGATTAAAGACTAAATTTTGTCGACTCAGTGAATTTCACCTCTGCCGACTTGTTAATTGTGAGTTCAAACAAATATACGCGTTAGCATGTTGTCATGGCAATGCATTTCATCGCGAAATTAGCAAGAAGCACCTGAAACTGGAGGGAAGAGCAGTCACGTAAATGTTCGCCAAAGACACTTTGGAAATGAAATTGCCCTATAACAAATCCGAGGTTAGGGAGCAGACTTGTCATCGTTCATACACCTGTTGCAAATTAACACTGATCCTTTGTCGTTCTGCAATTCTTCACGAATTCTAGCAAAGTTTAAAAAGCAAATTAGTGAAAGACAATGCTATCCCCTTGATCGTTTCTTGTCATAAGGAAAGGACTGAGGGAATAGCATTGAGGGGATAGCACCTTAACAGTGTTTAATGTGTAATGAATTCCACTGGTTGTTCAAGAGTACGCGCACTAATCTGCAGGAAAAAGTATCACAAATCTTGTTGGAATTAAGCGCGTCGTATGAATTAAACCATAGTTGCGTTTACAATTCTATCAGTTGATTGCAAGTTTATGCATCGTTGAAATGCTAATTCACTATGGTATTGAGATGATGATATTACGCACAGAGGATTCTCATATATGCCATAAAAGAAACCTCGCGCTCGAAATATGAACATGTTTTCTGTGAGGGAATCGAATTTTTTAACAAAAGCGCCCATGCCCTGTATTTCTTATTGCATTCAGAGCACAGTAACACGTACCATGCAACGGTGATGAGTGAAAAACTCTGGCATAGTACCGGCAGGTGCTGCCTGAAGTGCTCTGCATGGGTTTCAAACGTTGTTGATTTCGTTGAGAATGCCACTTCCGAAGCAACTATTGAAGACTGGCTTGTTTCAATGTCAAGATAATATCCAGGTTTCCGATTTTTCGATGCTCAATATCGCATAAGGTCTTTGACAACGCGGAAAATACATCAAACCTAGTAGGAGATAGATTGTGCGAAAGAAAGGGATGAATATTTGAAATGCAGGACCCAATTTTTCGAATGTTTTCACTGAATTCTAGAAAGTATGTTCTATTCAGTCTACCTGCAAAAGATGGAAGCAGTTCTTATCGAAAAAACCTGGTGTGGAAATAACTTCTAGTAGAAAATGACAGCCAAAATCTAACAGTTCTTCTGTGCCTTGTTTTAATAAAATAGCCAATGCTACTAGCATTAATACAGCTTGCCCATCCCGGCTGCCATATCTGTGAGGGCTATCTTCAAAACTGGACGATTAGAGCTTTTTTTATGCACCTAATGACAAAATATCACACATTGAAGTCTGCTCATGCGTTTTGTATCTGAACGTTCTATAGCTGAGCAATTGTGCGCATCGTCCTCACGGAATAGTATCGTTTCATGCGCTGTATTTTATTTTATTTGGGCAATATTCTTTTGAATAGGTGTCTTTATTGAATTTGCAATATATGTGAGCCGAAAAGGTTTATTGTGCACAGACGGCTTCCACTTTTTACATCGCTACACATTTCTTCCTACCTTCCATCGACTTACTCTAGGAATTTATGCTTTTCATTTCATTTCTTTTGTTACCTTTTCACTCATTTTATTGATGACTTAATAGCTGAACTAATTTAAAAGAATTATAGACTTTTTCCTGTTTCGTATATGAAAAAAGACATTAGAAGAGGACGCAAATGAGCTCTATTTCCGACAGCCATCTGGAATAGTGTCACAAAGATTGATATGCTACGTGATTTTGCCTCGAGACCATACGGTCGAATAATTTCGCAAGTTACCGACAAACAATAATTATGCAAAATTTTACTTCTATGCATTGACATATTCTGCTTCTTGAACGAAACTTCTAACGAATATTTCGCTTTTCTACGATCAGTGCAACACGGAATGAAAGCCACATCGGCGTATGGCGTATGCAATTTCTTTTGTCAACTGAAGAATTTATGCCGTCTTCCAGATGCGATAGGAGATAAGAAAATGGCAGAGTCTTTTCCATAGAGAAAAATGATATAAAATTTATTACTGCTTAAGTGAGAAAGCAAATTAAGGCAACTTTAGTAATTAAGGCAACCTCTGTGCGTTTTCCGTTTCTACTCACAGCATTTGAAAGGAGACATTTTTTTGCATTGGTGCACGTTATGCGAATAGAATTCCCTTATTCTATTTCCAGCATTTCGTAGCTTGACAGTGTCGGTCATACGCACATAGCGTCATACACATATGCATAGGCGCAATATTACCGCGATGCACCTTTCTAGGTAAACTTGCTTGAGCACATTGCAAGTGGAAAGATGAAGCACTGATTGCGCATTCATATTTTAATGAAGCCGACTATTTGTGTAAACATCTCTGAAAAAAATGCCTTTTTCCAGCACCAACCATAGAATGCATGCAAGTTGTTGAGTACCTTTAAGGATCTATAATACGATCCATGTCAATGGTTCAGCAGCATGATTCCCATGTTATTGAGAATGTGGATAGATGTCACATTTTGATGTACATCATTACCATCAGATTTCTTTCCTGCCATTAGTGGTTGCTGAATTGAAAACAAGGAGGTGGATATTTGGATGGCCATACGCACAAACATGACATTTTTTGATATGATTGCGGTTAGTATACCAAATCGATCATGTAGCAGTAAATTTCGTTCTAAGAAAACGCATCTAACTATAATATTTCTCTATTTCAAGGGTTGAAGCCATGTTAATTGTAGCATTCGGCAGAATGAAGCAGCGTCGTAAGGCGACGACTGCCCAACGTGAAGCGGCAAACCAACGGGAACGTCGAAGAATGGCGAATCTCAACATTGCCTTCAACGCACTTCGCTTGCATATCCCTACCTTCGTCTACGAGAAGTCACTCAGTCGCATTGAAACCCTCAGGCACGCATCTTTTTGAGAAGATTTTTTGACTCATAACAACTTTTGCGTCGGAAATTGTCCATTTGCCTAAGCGGATGCAAAGTGTGAAGTGCTTTGGGGTGTTCAAAGGATGCATCACACGAATGGTTTACTACATGTTGGTCAGACTCACTCTAGTCATTAAAAAAATGCACAACAAACTCATTTTCCTTCTCTAAGCTTTCTTTAATATGTGCGAAGAATACTACATGCGTTAGTTTCATTGTACAGCTGGCACATGAACAAACTGTTGGCTTCCGCAGTAGGGCAGACATTTCAATATACCTGCATGGTGCTGTTTTGAGCACCAAGTTTATATCTCATGGTGCTCGATATATATGGTACATGGTACACATATCAGACACCTTATACAAAATGCAGGCATCTACTGAAACTCGAGGTTTTTAAGATTCTGACTTGTGCGAGTTTCAGTAGTTATGTCCCTTCCACCCTTCTGTCCCATTCCACCACTATTTTTTCATTCAGTGGCAAGAGGAAAATTCTTCGAATAGTGCTGTGGTTTTTGTTTCGCACGCTTATTAGATCTCTGTCGATTTCTAAATGCAAATTCTTATAGCCTTATGTTGCAGGCTTGCGATAGACTATATCCGATTCATGAAGTACGAACTGCTGCAATCACCGCTCGATATTGTCCACGCGACATATGGTAATGCAGCACAAGAAATCGCTCTAAAATGGTCAACAATAGTGTGAAACTTTCAACGTTTCTTAGCTATTCTGTGGACGTTTTCAATTGATATGCAAATAAATATGTGCGAAGCGGAGATACATCTACTTCACTGATGACCTTGTCGTTGTGTAAAGCATATTCATGACTTGTATGTCTGTAAATCTACACGCATTGAATTCCATGAAAAAGAAGCCTTATGTCTGGGCATTCAATGGAAATGAGTTTAGGAGCGTTTTTTATCTTTTTTTTTCGATTTGCATATGTTATGGGCAAATGCAGTTCTTAAGGTAAATCCTGACTAACGATAACCTCCCATCGCAGGAATTTTCTATGAACGCTCACTTTGTCTCTAACAGATTATGAAAGATTAAAATTTCGCTACCTTAAGGTTGCTGGCCGAAACATAGACAGTATTACAGAGCACCTTGTCGGGCGACTTTGATCGAAGCTAAATAAAATATTCCAAAAAGGTAACCCTTTATCTCTAAACTTCAGATTTGAAGATTTACTTCTTCTGTTCAGAGAGTAGTCAAAATGCTGAACCGATACTACTAATTCATTTGTACGTTTTGAATCACTAAGTAAAATGATGTGGCGAAGCAGCCGCCTATCCGCCTATCCTTAGCGGGTGACGAGTCATCAATTCTTTTCTTTTTTTACCAAAGGGAAACATTTAGCGCTCACTGGCTAGGGCTTTTACAAAAACTTAACATCACAAAGATTATTTCTTTCATGTCCAGGTGAAAACAGCAGAATTCTCTCGATAAACCAGGAAATAGGATCAATGCAATCGTAACGCGCTTGAACGAGCGCAATGAACATGTAAGCCGAAAGCTTCCCCAGTATTGCTGGAAGAGAGGAAGCACATACAGCTGTCACTGTAGCGGATAGAATGACTGCAATCAATGAGCTCTTGTAGTATAAAGCGATTGTGAGTAGAAGAAACGGACATTGTATAAACGATATAATCATTATAATACGAGCACGTCGCTCAATAGCTGAATCATAGACAATTTTGCATATTGTTCGATGTAAGTCCTAGATATGACATCCATATATTATCTTTTTGTCCCTTTTGGAAGTAGGTAGAATTTCTTTAATGTATGCACCACCTATTTGACTATTGACGACATATTCCGATTTATTATAAATTGAATACAGGCACACCTGAACAAAATACTGGGGTAGATGGAGCAAATTTCCCAACTCTGCCGGCGTAACAAAACTGACTAATTTCTTGATAGTGGAGAGACATATGATAGGAGGACTGATGTGGATGGCCCATCGACCAGTGCTACGAGAATGTGGAATATGATGTGAGGTATATATGAGAATGTGCGTTGTAGTTGAAAACATGTTGCAGTGCATATTAAAATCATAATAGCAGCATTTTATGCCGCATTTATTTTACGTTTGTCTTAAGTCCCATTTCACTTTACCTTTGGTGTTTCGAAATAGGAAACAGATGTTGTATGAAACTGATCAGTAATGCAGGAAAACTTGTTAGCAAGATTTTAATTTTAATTAGCGAGAATTAGTAGAAATTCGGCGAAGTGAAATGCATTCAATCGTTCTTAGCGCCAAGGATACGATTCCGCCAAGGATTTTTTTTCTCGAGAATTGTTTTCACTAGCTTTTAATACCGCATGTAGTGCTTCTAACTGAAAATAGCGTTCAAGCAAAATACCGTTTCGATTACCGCTTCATTGTAAGTCTGATCTCATGAATAATCTCGTTGCATTCAATTCCAGTTCTGAGATTTTAAATGCCTTCATTACATATATTCTTTATTCGGCTGGTATCGCTATTCGAGTGACGCAATCTAAAATCATTAACGGTACACACATAAGATACGAATAAACATTTGCGTTGCTCAAGGACCGCAGCATTTAGTATGTTGTATTCTTTGAATGATCACTTGTTGTGTCACATTCTCCGTTGAGATCTCTTTTTTTTTCTCCTTTTTTTGCATTTTTTTGTGTGAAAATGCAGTTGCATTTCGGCTGTTCGAGAGGCGCTGAGTGCCGATGCGATACACCGCGGTCGTTTTGCGTTGCCCACCTCGCATTCTTCGACGATCGTCGAAGACGATGAGAAAAGCGAAACTGTGGACAACGAGAAACATTCTCGTAGCGACACAGATAAAATCGTTGAATACATCTCTTATGATGGTAATTACGCTTCTTTATATCGTCGCAATTAATCTGCCTCTCTGGTATATTTGTTCACGTTTATATTTATCGGATGAAATATTTGATTCATTTGGAACATAGACACAATCGTGATAAAAATCTAATCTTTTCTATTTATTTTCATAGTTTCAGTTCTTTTTTTCTGACTCCGTTTTCGTGCTGTACGTTTTATAATGAGTGCTTCATTTGAAAATGTATTACCGGTTACTGTGGGTAATTTAAGCATACTTGGCTGTGATTTCCAAATTTGCAAGTAGTCCTGACTCCATTCGTGGTACGAATGGATTCCTGTTGCTTCTCATTCTGTCAACAATTCTGGAAGCAATCTTCTTGTTTCAGGTTATTTTTTCTTAATTAATTTCATTCGGTGCTCATTTGAATAAGTCTATTTCACTGAGCTGTTTGATTCAGACTTTCCTCGGTTGCTTGACTCATTGCTTTTCAAGTAATTGATCTGTTGCTCGTCATTTGTTTCTAATTTGCATCTAATGGGTAATGCGAGGCACTGTGTAAAGAACGTATTCCACTTTAGTTCTCATAGCATGGAGCGACTTTATCTCCTCATCAGGAGGTACTACAGATATTTGAATGCCAAATTCTATTTCAGGGATTTTTTAAAATCACTTTCTAGGACAATGAATTTTTTTTATCGGATGCAGTCTATTCAGCGATTCGACTCGAGGTTTTTGGTTCTTGGAATTCTTTTATGCGTCTCGCAGTTCCCGTTGCTACTATATATTTATTCGATTAACAATAGATCATGTTAATTTTTTTTTCGTGATGCACGATAAAAACGAAAACTTACGAAATATCACATTTATTATGAGAACTCATTGGGAAAGGCGTCGTCAAATGGCAATGTAATCGGGTCACAAACGAAGAAATTGCTAGGAACTTCATCTCATTGATGGCGGATATATGTATATACCCAATCATACTTTAAGCAGTTTGCTGATTTTTCACCTGCACGCATAGGACGCGTCGGTTTCATTACGTGATATACCGAGATGCAGTAAGACTAGGTGGTCCAGTCGGTGAGTGCAAGGCACTATAACGTATTTTGATATCTCCTAATGCTCCTCACTCAAACATTCAATTTTTCTTTGTCATCTCATTTTCTCTAAGAGTTCGATGAGTCAAGTGCAGCATGGAATGAGTTTCAAAACAATATACACTGAATATACGCGCACAACCGGTCCGCCTCTGTCAGTATAACGATTGGCTTCGGTAAAGAGGGAACTGTTCACAGCCTGTATCTAAGGAGAGCATTGTCGACGGCGTTGGTAACGAATTTTTCTTAGTCCTTCTTGGACGACGCTGTTCAGGACTTGATGCTGGACTCAGCATACCAGTTTCTCGATACCTGGAAAGCAGAAGATCATGAAGTGCTAACTCGGATAACAGTCAGCGTCGACTGTTTCATTCGCTATGCGGAATCTCTTTTAAAGCGTTAGTGATACCATCATTGAAATTTTCTAAGAAAAATGTCTTGATCAAAAATTAAAACATCTGCGCTCCACAAGTATGTCGGTCTTTCATTGGGAGGGAAAATTTCCGCTTGCCAAGAAGAGATTTTCAGCTGCTTTTGGTCGAGAACTTGCTCGGACCAAAAGTTCCCTTCTTATCCAATTTTTTTTAACTTCAACGCTACCGACAGTATTCTGCTTCTTTCCACAAATACCGGCATTATCTGCTTCTTGCTTCCCTTATATTTCCACAGATACCGCTGTCAACAAAACAGGTTGCAAGTGATGAGTACAAGGTTGGTTTCCTGACATTTTTCTTAACTCGTTTCGTCTATTGGTCGTTATTCACAGAAGATCTTGACCTGGAGATGATCTTCGATACGCAACCATGAGATATACAGAGTTGCTTCGAGATCGCGTTCACTTTCATGCCACTCATATGTAACTCAATTATTTGCCCACGATCCTCCATACTCAGCGGGCGTCCCGGGCAATATGGACGTCCATACAGATTCGTTCCTGTTCCTAAAATTTTATCAATCCTGAGATATATTTTTGCCCAAACACTTAGCCCCATGCCGAGAAAGTTATTGCTAGCAGCGTACCTAGAATAGTTGCATGATAATAGATCGACCGATGATTGAAAAATCTTAGGAAGCCTCGCTGAATTTGCAAGTCCTAATAACAGTTGTTATCGTGTGAATTGTTTCAATCACCAGGACAAATTTCTTGCTTTTGCGCTCAGTATTAATCAGTATAATTTGAGCGCTAAATTTCGGGGCTCAACTTGCATCATCTTCTCCCTCAACTCGTTTCTCCTGCATTGTAGTTCACTTTGCCCCACTTTTAATGTTCATCAACGTTAGTTGCGATTTAAATGTCATCAGTTTTTGTTTATTTTATATGTTTCTTTAAGCCTTTTTCTCTACATGATGTTATTTCATTAAAAATTCTCACTAGCTTCCAAAACGGAAGTAGCAAAACGAAACAGAAGCTAACCTTTAGTGCAGCGAGTAGCCGAACGCTTCTTGTTGCTCGATTTACGCGCGGCCTCGTCATCCGATTTTATCGACGTATCATTGAGGCAGTTTGCTAGGGTTGTGCAAGTATCTTTATCAAACTCACCGCAAGGTGAAAAACGCGTGCCCTGCAATGGACCTATTCGTACAGCATAGGGCCGATGACATAAGTTTAAGACAGTAAAGGTCGAAGGGCCAAAAGAAGGTCGCGAGGGTGCAAAAAGCTCATCAAAAGGAAATAAAACCAGATCGGAAAATACTCTTTCGAAGGTTAACGTCAACGAAAATGCATATCAAAAAAACCCAAAGCATGGTATGAATGTAAGCATTGTACTTCCCCACCAAAGTACTTGGTACAATGTTCAGTCGAATCTAGAATAGAGAATATGTTATGCGTGTAGGGCATTCCGCTTTGAAACTGGAGCATAATTACGATGCTGTGCCGCCTTTGGACAAGAACTGCAAATGTACTTCTATGGCAAAAACGTGGATACACTGGCATGTTGGTTATAAAATATGACGCTGTGAACATATCCGAAGAGGTCTGTTCATTTAAAAAGTGGTTTTTTTCGCGTGATGACATAAAGCAAGAAGACGACTTGGGAACTGCGTTATTTCCCATTTTTCACAAAATTATTCTCATCCTTGTAGGTAAGAGTGTGGTTGAGAGGGGGGGGGGGGGGGTGAGAAGAAGGAGGGGCAATGAGCGCCAGTAGACATTAGCTGCTTTGCGTTGCACTGGGCTTCCTTGGCATATCCATCAAGATCGGCTAGTCGCTGCCTGTCAGCAAAAGCTTTTCACTCCTTCCGCCATTTTTTAAAGACGCTTTTTTAAAAGTGTATTTTCTTTACGTGCAGTTGAGCAGTTTGGCAGCTGTCCACTTCAGCGTATATAAGGAATACATAACGGAACAGTTTTATCTCATATTAAGGAGGGAGTGATAATATGCATAGCTATCTAGCACTTGAAGGGATAATTACAAAATCAAGAATGTTGCCCTTCCTTGCTCATATTTTTGAATTGCGTTTTTTCGATAGCGACTTCATAATATTTGCACTTGTTAACTATATTGCCGAGATCACTTCTTGTGCATATTCAAATCGAGAAGCACTAAAACTCGAGCTAAGAAATCTGTACAATATATCGACACAAAAAGGCGACACTCTAAAAGTATTTGTAAGTAAATCCGTCGAATTTGAGGAGAGTTAAGGGTTCTTAAACGTGCCAACAAATATGCATATATTTTTAATTGGTTTAAGTATGAAAAATTAATCTTGTGGAGTAAACAAATGAAACGTGAATAAACCTCTAAATATGCGTTGATGTTTGCTGGCAAATTATGAAATGATCTGATGGGCGTAACTGTGCTAGCTGCAAAAGTACATGTTGTCCTAGCTTTCCTGCGCACTTTTCCATTTATTTGATTTTTTTGAGGGATTCTTATCAAATTCACATACATAAAAACAGCTTTCACCAATCTAAGGAGACGCCACATTCCTCATGACTTAATGACTCTTTTAAGTTTCATAAGGCTGAATTTTTGGCACTCATAGTAAACATCTGCGCCCCCCCCCCCGCGTGGATTGAGCAATTCTCTGGCGAGAAGCAGCGCTTAGCTAAATTGTTCCGCCCGGAGTCCTGCATTACAAACCTTGTCTCATTCGACAGCGACAAAAATCGAAAAAACGCCAACAAACTGCATCAAGAATCATTAGAAGGTGGAGATGAGTGAATGTAGAAATAAATACTACATCATTGTCACGTTATTGCATCGTCGCTTTGCAGCAGTTTTTCCTTCTTGAAAGCAAAACAAGGTCATTTTTTTTTCAACGATAAAAAACCAGACATGCACAATGAAAGAAAAAATCGAAATACAAATCGATAGCAATGAAATAATATTTCTCAATGAAAAAGTTTTTTTTAAGATAAGTTCAACCGAATATTAAATGGACATATTACGCTTATGTTTTAAATGTTTTTTAAAATAATTAAATGCGGAGAAGAACAAAAAGAAGGCGATATACCACATTAGCGGATTTTGATGACAATATTGACGGCAAGAGCAATATTTTTCGAACACCACACAATTCTTCAAAAAAAAAAAAAAAAAAACGCATTTTGTTGTGTAAACGATGAGAGGTTGTTGAAAAAGACGCGAAACGATTTGAAATTTTCACAAAATTAGTGTGTGGCGGTTTTTTTTTTCTCAAGAACATTTTTTTCTTATATACTCTAGATTCAGACCATAACTGTTTTTTTTTTTGCAAAACTGTCCAGTAAAAAGAAACTAGAACTAATAAAAATAACTGCGTTCGAGTTAATGGAAAGACAAAGGCGTGAAAACCTGAAGGCTGGAGCTTAGAAAACTATTTATGTCACGCTTATAGCGAAAGATTCGGAGCCGGAATGCATCTAACCCTCTACAGCACTCAAGTTCTCATCAACAAGTGCTGCACTTACAGGAATCTGATATGATGTAATTGATCGATATGTGCGAAAAACTTCCCGTCTGATCGAAAGTTTTCTTGAAGGAAGTTTTTAGGTGACTGGTAGCCAACGCAAGTTACGTGTATGGTGTACGATTAATATTTTGTTAACATTCGTTACTGTCATGCCATACAGACCAGATTTTCAAATCAGCTCATACACCTGCTAAAATATAATTAAAGAGAGGAGTTCGCCGAAGTCACTGAGTCCGAACGCAAAAAGCCGTAAGGGGAAGTGATGCGCCGTAAAGCACTCACCCAAAGAACTGAATCAACCCGAAACCCGTCTTACACGTCAATAGACCTAAAAACGACATCTAATTAATATAGCTGAAAAACGTCGATGCAAGCAGAAAATCAATAAATTTGTGCAAGATTGCTTTACACCGCACAATACTTCCTGCGTTCCCATCGAAACACTTCACAGTTAGTTCTCTTCAAGATTTTGCTTAGATATTACAATGCTAAGGTGAAACACAATTTATATCTTTCAAGTATGCTAATTTCCGTGTTTATCAGACATATATAATTTACTGGTTAATAAGAGAGGTTATCGGCGCAGGACTGGTCACAATTTAGTCGAAAAATTATAAAAACTTTAGTGAAAAATAATAAAGGCTCATTGCAAAACAGGCTAAATTGAAATAAATTTATCCGTTGGCTGTTCGATCATTCAAGGGGCAATTATTTATGCAAAAATAAACCACCGTTAGGCGGAACAAATTTCGGTATCTATCGTACTAATAACTGATAAATATTGCCGTTGAATCGACTAGGAAACAACGCTGATCAATGACATTTATAAAGTGTTGAAGTGTTATATAATAACTAAAATGCCCGCACAAGGGTGAAACAGCAATGAGACAACGAAACTATTTGGATAAAACTGCGCCTACGGAAAATGCAAAGAAAGGCATTGACAAATGAATGCATTGTCATTGGTCAAATGTATTCCATTGTTTCCAGTTTTCTTTCAAAACTTCTTCGGTTATATAAAAATCAGATTTAAATGGAGCAAAAATTTTCACGCTGTGAGTGGAGCTGGTTGAAACATTGAGCACAGAAGGTCGGAAAGTAACTGTATTATGTATCGTAGGCAATACGATTGTAGCATTCACGAATTTGAATGTACTGTTATAGTGGATATATCTTTTGCATTCATTAAGGTGAATAAGAATACTATCAGAGCATTGCTTTAATCTATACTGAATTATCTGGCCGCTTATTAATTTCTAGCACAAAAAAAAAATTCTGAGATGATTACGGGAATGTTTTCAAGTGATTGCCAGAAGAACGACTTCAAGTTGATTAACGGAAAAAATCATCGGAATGCTTTTAAGTGGCTTACCATCAGAATTGCGGAAACGTTTTTCTTCATTTTTTGAGCGATTGGAGTCTTTCCACAATTCTTTTACTGGACATTCAATCATATTTTGCTCTCTCTCTCTCTCTCCTCCTCTCTCTATAGTACATCATATGCAAGATAAATTGTCAATTAAAAAGTTAATCGCTGCTTAATTGTAAATTCCCGCATAAAAACCTGTCAGATTGCATTTTCTTTCTTCGATACTCTCAGATGCTTTAATCGGCAAACAGTGGAATTTTTTAAAGTCCTCAAGAAAATTTTGGAATGCCAGTGTGAATCGCATTCTTTCCCACAATCATCTTCAGCAGCACAATATGAGGAGAATGGTTTTATTCTCATATTTTGAGCTGGATGCACCACAGGTTCCATAGCACTTAGAATTTCAGTTTACTTTAGTTAAAGGATCTCGTTCGGAAATCGAATGAAGCGATAATGCCCCTGTTTTCAATATTATAGAGGTAGAGCAAGAAGAAAGGCTTTTACTTTTGATTATATCAGTTAATGAATGCATCGAATGAGACAAGTCGAGTAGATGGATCAACGAAAGAGTCAAGATACTTACATGTAACCAAGCATTGAATCCTTGTGCAGTACTCTCAGGCGTTGATATATCAATAACACAACCACAATTGATATGCTCCACACTGCCATTACTCCTTTCTGAATCTACTTGACTCGGCGTCGTGTCTTGAAACATCCGAGAATCGACAACGAATTGAAATCAAAGCAGCAAATGAAAGGAAAAATAACACTGACTAGAGACCCGATGAAGAATCCTCTCGAACAGCTCACTTAAATAGATGTGAGTAAGTTAGTGGAATAAAGCTGTGTAAAGAAACAATATAAACGATTCGAATCGTTCGCCAATGAGCTCGTTCTCTCTCCCTCGTCAACGCATTGTGCATGATCAATGAACGAACGGCGAATATTGTCATGAGAAGGTGAGTTGCAAGAAAAATATATTCTCGAATGAATCGTAAAAGTTCAGCAAACGATTGCAAATCACACGGAATGACTCATCACTCATCATAACATAGGCTGTATTTTTTCTTGATAATATCACCAGACGATATGGAAAACTAATATATTATAGAGGAAAAGCAATTAAAGAAGCCTATCATAAAAGCTAGCATGATATACGTTCTTGAGACGCTATCAGCACCAGATCAACTACTTCATGATTTATGAATACGCAATAGAGTGTGGGCACCATTCTTATTGAAATCGATTCGGCTATTCATATAGGTTGTTCGTAAAAGATTCATTTTATAAGCGATGAAATATTAAATTTCAATCAAATGTGAAACTCGTTTAAATTGTCGAGAACTTTCGTATTCATTTCAAATTGGTGCATAAGCTTGAAAGTTTATGTAGAATCTCTGACAGCGCGCACGATGGAAATTTACATGACGCCAACAAATTCTGCAACTGCAGCTTCTATGAATCCTCGATATTGCTATAAGGCATAGGGCATAAATGTATATACGCACAAAATACTGCTTTCATAACTTGCTTCTTAAATGCTACATTTACGACAGCTCATAAAAAAGGCGAATAAAATGGAGTTGAATGCACTAGTAGATGGAATTGGCAAAACCTCAGCGGTCATTGATCATTATCAATATCTGATGACTGCCTATGGTTATTTATTTAGAAATGATATCACTAGGCGAATATGCGCACAAAGAAACGATGATTTTAGCGTTGATTTTTATTCGAGCATTTATTGCGATGTCAGGTACTCTGATGAATAAAACTAGCCGATCCCAAGTTGAAATATACGAATATATTAACTAATTAGTTGGCACTGTGAGCGAGTGTAAAAACGCATATTTTGTTAACACCTTCAGCATGCTTCCCAGAGTCTCCTCAAGCAGATGGTCTCAGCTACGAAACAACTAATTTTCGGGAGTTATTAGATACCGAACGCAGCAAACAGGAAGCCTTTACACGACACATCACAGAGTCACACCGCTTAGGTGTGAGAGTATCTGTTTTCCCTACACAATTTCCGATAAGTTTTGTGATCTGCGGCGAAATGAGCGCCTTACTAGCTAAGAATTTAATAGTTGACCTTTCCTGCCGAAATTTACAATCCACTGACTAGCAACCTCACCCCCCCCCCCCCGTCTTCCGCCAAGAACTAATCATTATGCAGCGAAATCGAAATTCAAGCTTCAAAATCTATAAAGTTTCTTATTTCAGTGACTCATAAATCGAAGTGTTTGCTGGCGCCCTCTGACGTGAGTGGTATAGGCGCTGGATACATTTCATCACTGAATGATTTTTCCTCGAAGGATCTGTAGGTTGTGTTCACAAACTTTTCAACTTTCTATTCAGCCCTTATCTACAGTTTGAACATGAAATCTATGGCCACTTCCTTCCATTTGTGGCGCATAGGGGAGGAGTGAGAATGGCTCATTCACTTATGATTCAAACACCTTCATTTTCATGCATTCGTTGCAAAATTTTTGCAGATGTGCACTACCTGAGTCGTTTATGCATTTGTGCTTGAGTCTATACAGCTGTGCGCCTAATAGCTCTATGTTGTGGACCACTGAATATATTAGTCATATTCTTTGTGGAATTTCTTCTACACCTATGAGATATCAGAGCTGCATCTGTAACATTGAAGGATATCGTCGGAAAGTCGACATGTAAAAACTTTGATACTTTTATATTACTTCCATATTTCATTCTCATCCCTATCTTAGAAAGGCCTTCTTACTTTTAAAAAGCCTATTCGCCTTCTTGCTCCCATCAGTGCATCATTTTGCCGGAAACTTTTTCCGCTTGACGGAAAGAATCGCTCATATTTTCCTAGATTCACTTTGACTACTGTCTTCACTCACGCGATTTTCCATTTTTACTGCTCAGCCGCTCGATCTCAAGAACATTCTAGCACTTTCAAGATGTTTGATACTTCAAGTAAGAACTAATAGTTGAAACAAAAATCTTCTTTCAAGGCGACATGTTAAAGGCGTCTAGCAATGCATGCGCGTCAGTTTGAGCGTCAAATTGAAAAGAACTATTTATTATCCAAATTAAACAATTTTAAGTCTGAAGCTGAAATCTATACTCTATGGGACGGAAATGATTTTCAAGATTTAATTCAGCTGTATACACCTGAGGAAATTAAATTCAGCGGATCCTCACCTGTCGTTGTGAATCTTTTTTTTTGCTTTTTAATCTACTTCCTCGTAGCAACTTTCTAACGCGTAGCAAAAAAAACATCTGCACTTCACTCATACGCAAACATCGCAAACATCACTAATGCGTGTCGTGCGTCTCTGACTGTTTCGTTTCTACTAGGCAGCTCAGACGCTCTGGCATAATTTTCGTTGCGACCAGCCGGTGACTCATTCTCTCCGCCCATTTCTCTGTCGCTCTGCTCGTTCAATGCTCAAGCCTTAAATTTTATTGGCCGCAGCAACTTAGGCATTTTTCCAAATTCGTGTCGGCGAAAGCGCTTCTGAGACCGTTGTCTGTGCCTCTGTATTTGGACTAACGCCTATGCTGTGTGTGCTTGTGCGTTTACCTGTACGTGTCCACATTTACCTGAGTATGTCACGCGTATCTCTTTAAATGATACTGTTAGTTCGTGATTAAGAAGTCTTAGGTCAAGAAACAAGGAGGTGAAATGACGTGACAAAAGAGCTAGGGCAACACCAGCATTTGCCTCTCACTTTCGTAATCAACCACTTTTACAAGCTGCTGCCTACGAAGAATAGAATATGCGCTCCAGCGCCATAAAGCCGATCTGATTAGCTGTGAAGTCTTCCGAAAAAAACTCATATTTTCTATAGCCCGACCAGTGGTAAAATAAACGCATTTTTTTCACCCTAAAATGCCTATAGCTTTTTTTGAAATTCATGACTGAAATGAAATATATATTATAAGAGGTTACTATTAGTGCGCACTAAGTATACCACCAAAATTTATAATTCTTGCTTCACCTGTCCATCTCCCTGATTTCCTAGGACTGAAATTGCGGAGATGGACGAACGCCGACACATGCGTATGCAGCTGCGCAGATATAGCATTGCCATTAGACGTTTTTGGAGAGCAAATTTGCAGCAAGTTACAAAATTCAGAGAGAAGTCATAGGTCATTGACACGTGCGTTTAAACCTTTCTAAGTTGTGTTCAGAAAGAAAAATGTTTTGTTCTTGAACAGGGCATGGAATAGTCATAAGATTAGCTTATTCATTAGTGAGTTTCTAGAAAGCGTCCAATATCTTAGTATGGTTGGCACATTTTCCCATTTGTTTCATTTTCTTTTCTTTTTATCGAAATGGACTTGAGGTTGTTTTAAAAGGTGCCATGATATCAGAGTAGACATAAGACATATCGCATTTGTTAGTTAATGGAAAAAGAGTGACGTTATCATTTCGCATGAACATTTACTTCTCACCTATCATCCATTTTTATTCACACAGTCAGTGATTGAACGTAACTATCGACTTGCATATCAGATAGGGAGCCATACGAATATCGTAATATATTGCAACTTTCGAACATTATTTGATGGTCTTCTCGAGACCATTAGTGTTTTCGAAAATATTACGTCATTTCGTCTATTTCTCTGCTTGAAATTGCAACTCAGCCTTTCGAGAACTGCAGCTGACATTTTGGCTTACTGTAGAGAAGAAGAACTAAGTCTGAGTAGCACCCTGAATTTGAATGTAAATTTGAATGGGATGATCTTTCCGGAGAGAGGAGACTGAAATCGAAGGGAGGGGAGCGCGGTACTAAAGAATCTTTTCAGTTATGTTTCGCTGCTTGACTGAGTATTACCACTATGTGCTTCGACATCATCACTATCACTTGCAGAACCATTAGCGAATACAAACCGGTCTCACGACGGTCTTCAAAAGAATTCACGACTGGGAACTGCGTATTGATGTGGAGAAGGATACATTTCTGCAGACAAATACCAGTTACCTCCTTTGGTCACTGCAAAGGAAGACATCCCATTTCAGGGACTGCTGGGGCTACTCTTGAGATGTCAAGCCCAAAGAACGTCAATCCGCTTTGTACCTTCGTCGGTCCCATCAGCTTCTACGGAATCTTTGTCGTGGATCTGTACCGTTCACGCACTCTGCTAGATGCCGTCACCTAGAAGAATACCAATCTACTTATGATCAAATCAAAGCACGCTCGGAGCGCATCCGCTGCTTACGCACTTCAATCCCATCACGGCAGTCATCACCTTCGCAGACGTCTCCACCTACGGATCGGAGCATTCTTACCACATCGCCTTGCGGACGGAACCGAAGGAGTCATATACAATGCAAATGGTACCTGACTCCTGCTGAAAAGGGCTACAGCCGAACCGAGAAGAAAACTTGTGCCTCAATCTTCGCCGTCTTTAAACCACCACCAATTTCTCCATGAATGTACTCCACACAAAAGAGGGCCACAAGTCACTTTTTTCATTACTGGGAACGAGAAAGCGGTGCCCATTTATAGTGCTAGCAGTGTTCAACAACGGGCGACATTGCTACTCGGTTTTGATTTCTCTACCGAGTACTTAGGACAAAAGATTTCGACCAAGAGGGTGCTTGCCCGGTCTCACTGCATCATAGTTGTCACGGAGCCAAAAGTTATCTCATTATGTTACATCGTCATAGTCGTCGCATTATGTCACCGCCGATGCTGAGGTCACTATTGAATTCTCGGATGACTGCAGCAAGCTGCCTCTCTCCTCCGAAATTATTCGGACCATAACAACCGCCGATCGCGTTCTCAAAGGAATGACTGCACGCGACTGCCCATGTTGGCATTATTACAACCATCGAGGTACTCTGAGAGCAACAAACGATTGTCTGCTTAACACCACCACTCGCGTCGCCATCCAGTAGGCACTGCAATGCCGCAAGCTATTCGTTCCACACGACTCGTCCAGGATAAACAGGGATAAAAATGCTTGCTCGCAACTGTGTATTGGCTGTCATTCTGCACGGGTATCGGACGCCAAGCGCTGCATTGGCTGCGCAGCTGTGAGGAAGCCAGCTAGAGCCAAGCTCAACTCGTGGGCGAAACCGACCCCTCCTTGGAATGAGGTTTTTGCTGGCTTTGCAGAGTTCCCGATAGAAGATACTATGGAATCATTTTGGACGCTTGCTCGATATGGCCTGAAATCGTCCACATTAACTCTTTTCCCATGTCTACAGCTATCAGTACCCTGAAGAAGATTTTTGCTGAGTTGGGGAACTTCGTCGCACTAACCAGTTGAAAGTCCACTATAGCATGACGACTCTAAGTCACCTTCTGCGCTATAGGACCTGCTACTGTTCATCCCCCGAAAGCAGTGTCAGCGTCCACTCTGCTGACGATCTTTCTCTGTCGTTCAACATATATTCGCTTCGCTGTGCCTCGATTCCCCGTGAATAGTGGGAAGAGGACGTATGATTCTTTTACTCGAAAGTGGAGGTGTTGCGGGCGGCGCCCATGCACTGACTCATTTCAGATTAGCGCAGTGATGCAGGCAGCGTCGGAAGAAAGTTTAGATGCAACATTAAGAGGAAATTCGGCGTACAACGCGGTGAGCAAGCTTCGGGAAAAACGTTGATGATTTAAAAAACGGAAACGAAAAAGCTATACAGGAATCTCCTCTTTCACACTTTAACTTCCTGTGGCATTCACCATTGACGGGACGTAAAAAGGTTATTAACGATCATGTTTAAAATACTGGCTTTGCAACATTCAGATGCCCAACTTATAAACAGTGTTTGATAATCGCTTGATAGCGGTTGCCTTGAAATCCAGAAATAAAAAACAGTAGTAAAACAAAACATCAAATTTCTTCGAAGTAAGTCTTCATTGTAGCTTGTCAAGGGAGTCAAAGACGTAAACATGACCGTATCATAAGGTTACCGCTAACTGGAAAAAAACAAAATGGGAATGTGTTTTGCAAAGACGTATTCATTTTTACTCATGGTGGAAGTCCAATGATGTTTAGCAGAATATTGCCGACGGCTATTTTCGATGAAAGTGAAACTGGTGATATGTAGGGAAGCACTCCAAAAAGAACGCACGAAAACAAGCAAACGTCGTATAGAATTCGAAAACAACAACCAGAAAACACTCCAAAAGCATCCTCCTTTCAAGTGTGCTCAAATAGGTGGTACGCATCGAATAAACGTGTTCTCTTCTATTCAAATGTTTCTCTAATATACGCCAATTTAAAAAGTTATACAACAATCAGCGGTGGTAGATTTCAGATTGTAACGAACAGATTGAAATTATTTTTTCACTGAAAGATTAAATTTGGCGGTTGCTGTAAGAAAAAATTACCCGAGATTTGTTTCCAGAGCTGTTCTCGGAAGCTATAACTTGCAAAACAGTCAGTTAACGGCTAATTTTTCTGAACTCATCTGAGATTTTTCTGCCCATCTGCTCGAGTTCTTATGTACTACTCCAATGTATAGACCACGAATTCGCTTTCTGTTCTTAAGCTGAATTGAAATGAATTGATACACCACTACAGTTTTTCTATAATCGAAATGTATTTAGTGACATGTTAATGGCCAGTGGAAAGAACTTCCAATAGATCAAAAGATGATCGTAGTGGAGCATATGGTATCATATTGTATGAATAAACTGAAATGGCGCTGGTTGAATAGTATTTGTAATGAGCGTATGACCATGAATCATCAGCCTTTCTCTTACGTTCTATAGGAGTTTCGCTTATCTTCTTAAATACGAGTCACGTGCCAATTATATAACTCTACAAATCAAGTCAAGCGCCAGTTACACGATAGGGGATATGGGCTACATTACTAAAATCGTAATAATACGGTCGTAAGCGTGGAGTTCTCGTTAGTTAGCCTCTTTTGTTTAGAAGATCGAATAAATTTTCGAGTTTACAACAGCATTGATGCCGTTGAGAGTACAACTTTATGATATACAGCATTCGCCACATGAAGTTCTCTTCATCTATCTGTGGCTTGCACATGTCTTTAAAAGAATACAAGTTCGCATCTGTAAAGTACGTATGGCGATGTCCTGCTTGTATGTATGCACCTAAATGTTCCTGTTCATCTGACTGTTTTAGCTTGGGATCACTAAGCTCCAGGTTGCAAAATTTCATATACTTATTGCAATATAGTTGTCCTTGCATGTTTATTTTAACTTGGTCCATCATTTTTAAAATAAATTACGGACACTTGAATATTACTGGAAATTTGCATAAAAAATGGTCATAAAACGCCGGTCGAACTGCACTTTACGACCAGTTTAACGGGAAAAACAAGTCACTAACAGGAAATGTGTGCGATTGGTCAGATTGTCTGAAATGTAATTACATTACTTCATTTGCTTTCTTATTTGTTGGCAAGTTGTGGATCATGCCGGTATGATGATTCGAACGCCAGCCATACTGCCGAAACATATATCGTGTCGCCTCATCTGTCATACTTTCCCTTTTTCCGACCCTGTACTTAAAATACTACTTCGAGATAGGTGGCTGTCGAACGATGCTACGACTCCTTGAAGTTACGGTCTTATAAGACTCTACGCTATTCAGCGAATTAGCTGAAGGAGTTAAAATTGCTCGCGATGAAGTTATTCAGCAATTTAACAGTTGCTCCAATTCTGAACATATTGCTTTGACACAATTATCCAATTTTAATCAACGACATTAGAATGAGAACATGGTCTTTACGACGCGACATAATCGGATTTAATTTGAACTTAACTGTAGAGTAATATCACTGGGATTAGTGCAAACGAGTAAAGCAAACTTATAAATAAATTCGATGGCTTATAAGCTTTGAGTGTGCGAAATTTATCCGAATTGATTAAATTCATTTGTTTTATATCCTTATCCATCCAAGTGCTATATAAAATAATCACATCGGTGCATCACGAAATCGGATACATCCTTGTGTACAACGAATATGCGCACTACATGCAAATCGCGTTTCGTTTTCAATGAATGGATGAAGTGATGAATAAAGAGATCAATTAAAAAAGCTTTTTTTTCGCTTCTCACAGAGGAAATTTTTGGAGATTATGAAAGCTACATATCTCATCTAAAAGTATGGAACGAGTTACATATAAGCAGTTTTTGTTCAACTTCCAATAATCTGAAGGAGCTAATATCTTGTTAGTATGCTTAACCTGCGCATAGTTAATTACGAATGACAATGCTGAATTCACTCTAGCTTCGACTAAGAGAAAACATATGTCAACGTGAAACTCGTTATCAAAGAACGCGTTAAATGTTTTTTAAAGGTGGTACGGTGAAGGTAATTTGCCGTCTGCGCTTAGTACAGTGCAGAAAGTTTTTTGCTTCGCATCGGAAGTTGTAATGGATAGGAAGGTCATTAGAAATTAAGTTTAAATAATCTTGCAGCAAATAGCTCTCTAAAATGAACGATGAAGAGAAGTCAGGTCATGCAAAATGTTCACGGAATAATATGTGCGAGTCGGTCAAAAAAGATTTACCGCTGATTTACCTATGCCGCATCTTCAAGCAAACAACCATAATTCTGCACACATGTATGAGAAAATTATAAGCAGTTTTCCAATTATAAGTTTTTGAATACTTCCCGAAGTGGACAGAATGCGATATAAGTTCCATATTGGATTATGTAACTGGCCGCATATTCTTATGCTTACATAAAACCTCCCATTTTACACAGTATATCTTTATATAAGGTGAACTACATTGGCTTCTGCCATCTTTGAACGCAATAAATGATGCAAGTGCAAATGGCGTGAATTCCAAGGACAGACGCTAGGAGGGGTTCTGTAGGCATTGCGATACACATAAAGGATGAACACGCTGATCGCCTTTCAGAAAACATCTTTTTCATCGCCATCTTGTTATCTGATCAGCAGTAACTTTTAATCTTCTACCATCTTGCATATTAAAGCTATAAAAACAAGACAAGTGAGCTCCTAAATAGTGTTTTAAAAACTGTCCCGCTTATTTTACTTACTCGTTTTAAACTTATGGCCACAAACTCGTTTTAAACTTATGGCCACAACAGTAGCGATCTTGGCCATGTGCGATAATTAGGTCTGTAGTCGTGACCGCTCCCATGTATATGGCGCTAGGACATGTCACTTCTACGACGAAGGCACCTTGTTTGGACGATAGACTGCGAAAATTAATGAATCCTATATAAGAATGCAGATTTTAAATAACAGCTTATTAGACAAAAATGTCATGAAATCAATAAGCAATTTTGGATATGGACCTTCAAAATTGGGTCAATTCAATGGTACTTAGTATGCACAACAGTAATGAAAATAGCCAACGGACACCCAAGTGATGAAGATTCTGATATAGGATGAAAGAATTTTGTTAATGATCTTTGCATTATTGAACATGCTTAAAGAAAGACGCAACAAGAGCAAGATAGGAGAGAGAGAGGAAGAGAAGTAAAGCACGAACGCGTTCCTAACCGTCGGCGACCCTGTTTTCAAAGAATGTTTCTTTCAGAAGAGGTTTTCATCGTGTTGGAATAACGAACCGGTTCTGCGTTGCACACGGCTCTACACGATATGCAATCTTTTACGGTGACACTACAGACGCGATAATTCGCACTGTTCTTTGCTAAACATTATTTGCGCTAATTCAGTACTTTATTATGACTAGTTTACGGGAATAATAAGTTAAGTCAAAGTTATACACAACGAAGCACGCTTTTAGTGCCAACGAAGGGCAGAAACAGTATCTTCGATCCTTGAGGAGAAAATCAAAAGGACTACGGCGATTACTTGTTTTCAGCTGGTCTTTCATTACCAGCTGGTCTTTTTAATATGAGCATCAACTTTGTAGACTTATGGACAGGCTGTTTGTATATTCGCTGAGAAAGCATCAGTGAAGTTCAGAAGGCTGAATGGAGGAAGCGAATGAGTTTACCGGCGAGCAATCCGAATGAATGGCGCATGAGGGCGATAATAAAATACGATAATCGGAAGAAGGGCGTAAAACCGAAATATATATTATGTGGTTTGTACATGGACATGAGAAAATTTCTATCTAAAAGTTGTTTCACTGTAGCGCGATTACGGGTGATAAATGATTAAAGCAACATTTATAAATGCGATAACGACCGATGTGCGACAAGATAAGGTAATAATGCGCTAAGGGTTAAATGAAATTCACAACCGAAGCAGGTAGCTCCTTATTTTGAAATGCTCCGTAGAGGATATTTAGGAGAAATCAGATGAGCATATATCGCTTGAACTAGAGAAGTCCAATTTAATGCAAATAATACTAAAAAATTGAGTAGTACAAACTGTAAATGATATTATACTGACTAAAGACTTTTTTTGGAAATGAGTCAAAAGCTTTTCGGCTTCTAAATGCCACATGAGTTTTTGATTTTTTTCAAATATGGTTCAGCAATGCGAACAGTTATAAAACAGGAACAGAGAATGTGGTCGGGTGGGGGCAGAAATTACATAAAGTAACTGTCTCTCTGCCGTATTCCTGCAGATCGGTACTCTTGTCCCCGTATCCCTCCTCTGGAGCTAGCTTTTCTTGCGGACACGTCGTCAAAGATGAGTGGCAATGCACTCAAGGAAGGACAAGGAGCACATATGTCGAATCAGTGGCGACAGTCGGTCCAGGCTTTTTAAGAAGTGCCTGAATTGTCGGTCTTCCGAAAACGACCTCCTTAACGTCCTGTACGTGAAGCGAACTTTCCCCAAATGTTTTCATCGGTTCGCCGTTTCAGCATCGCCAGTCTAAAAGAATCAAAGCACGATCTAAGGGATCTCAATGTTAAGAAAAGTGCCGCATCAGTAAACGCTGCATAATTCGGTGCAAGTGAAGGAACGCTCCAAACAAACGACACGATATTCGCTCTGTATTGTTCCGCCATTTTCGATTGGAAGTTCGTAAAAATGCTTTAAAAAACACTGCAAAAGAGTCTTATACTATAGCAGTCCTTCGGTCTGACCTTTAGTGAAGCGAATTACATTCGCAGATTGCTCTGATTCGGTGATGAAACTCTTTATTCAAAAGACTATTACCACCTTCAGCTTTGGCAAGCGTTTTCGTAAAATCTTCAGTAATCTGCCTTTATGAATTTGCTACGTATAGTTGAAGTTAAATGGGTGCCCCTTTTATAAGATCGCGCGAATAGCGAAGAACCGTACTGTGTAGAAAACTGGCGAAACAGTACTGTCGTTTATTAACCACCCCCGACCTTCTACAACGTCGGATCAAAGAATCAGCACATTCAGGCGACCCAACAGTCCTCGAAACGAGGCGAATATCAACTAAGTAATCCGGCACTAACCCAACAGTCCTCGAAAATTCAACGAAGTAAGTCCTCCCTCACATCACTTTTAAGGCATCAGATCATAACATTCATGGATTACTACTGCATACCAGCAGATCGTCATGGTCACACGACTTCAGTGATACTACTACCTCTTACACTAAATCATCAACAAAAATTTTGCATAGATTAATTTATTTATATGAAATCTAACAGCATAATTTTTTACACTGGAGTTACACTGTAGTTTGCGCGCACAGTAGAGTTTATTATGATGCAGTTAGCCACTCAAAATTGGTGCTACGATATAGGACGGTACTTGTTTTTTCTACATCTGCGGCACAGCACAGTATTTACACCATTTACCAGGAAAATACGATCGAGTATCCATGCTATGAAAACTTGTGCAACGGCATCAATTTTGTGTCATTCACTCTTACAGTTTAGACAGTGAGTGACACACCGTCATTAAGGTAATCTTGATAACTTGAATATCTTAAGCAGAAAAAAGCGTGGAAATCTTAGCACTTAAAGACGCACTTGAGCCTAGTTTCAGTAAATTCTTCTCTTTCCTTCCGTGCACTGATATTTTCATAATTTCACAAACCTGAACACCGAAACCCTATAAAATACCACTGATCAAAGAAACTAATGATGTTGTGTGATAGGCTAGAAATAGAGGGATAAAATCATAATGGTGAACTGTTAAAGAGTGATAGTAAAACAATGCCACAAGCAGCAGTGGTAAGAGACCTGTCAATTTACTCTTCCGCTGTCTCAACAAGCAATTCGACCAGTTGCCCAAAACCATCCCTATATCAAGGCCATTTCCGCATTATAAGAAACTTATCGGTCATCCGCACGTACGTTTTTTTTCAATACAGTAATCTATAAACAGGACCATGCAGGAACCAAACCACTCGGATGACTCAAATAAAACTTTTATAAGAAGAAGCCTGCACGCATCTGAGAGTGCGCAGACTGTGCAGCCGTGACGAGAATGACGAGCACCCCCCGGAAGCAATCAGATGCGTGCTAAATAGGAATGACGCTGTCATCATAAGATCTAGTGAGTTCAGTAAATTTCTCGACAATTTTTTAGAGTTTGCAAACATTGCTCCAGAAGTATGGACTTTAAAGCAAAAAAAAATTTTTTTTGCCTTGCTTCTTCCAATTTAGGTTTTACTATGGACAATTGCTTCATGGTGAGAAACATCACGTATAGCTTCCGTCATAATAAAGTTTTTTATACCGTGATCGCTCTCTTTTTCGCAAAGACGCAGTGTGGCTTATGCTGTCAGCCTTTATGTGAAGAGAGATTGAAAATGTATCTTCCTGTATTCGTTGATCTCCTTTAAACTGCATTTAGTAGTTACTCTAAGGAAACATTTAATACTGCGCAATATGTCATGCCTACACCTATGCCATTTTATAAAACTTCTTTCTCGATAACTATATCGACCGTCAAATACAGAGCTATGCCAGACGTGAGATTGAAATTGTACACTTAAGACGAAGTCTGATTAAATAAAAAGATGGAAACTATAACACAAACTTATTGTTTTTTTGCTAACAGTCGGCGGCACCTCAACCAATTTGCAGCTTAACATATGTTACTATTCACGGCATTGAAAGAGAGCATTCGCCACCTCACTCCAGACAGTAACGGATGCTTCTGCTGGGTTGTTTATGTTTTCACCTTTTCAGTAATACTTCCTTGGATCGTGGGAGGTCTGAAAAATGGATGCTATATGGCTGGAACCCTTGTGAATCCCAAGAAAAACTGTACTTCAAAATGTCGTAATCGACCAATTAGAAATGAAGGTATGCAAAGTCGCCAGAGGGGTATGTGCACCAAATGCTGTACCGACTAAACACTGTCGTCACTGCCGGTGGATGCTGACGACAACATGAAACCAACGATGAGTCGTGTTCAGTTTATGAGCAAAACACTTGACAATTTTCGTAATCCAGGTTAGACATCATATCAGCAAATTAGGATCATATTGACGGAAACTCTCGTCAATTCATGAACACGACCTCTGCGTGAGTGCGCCAGAGCCAAACTAGCATCTCAAAAACTCATTAGGGATTAATTTTTGCAGATATCCATCTCCCTCATATGCATCTTTTCAATTCTACTCGTGTTGCTTTTACCTCACTCACAGTTCGCGTAATTATGTCACCCCAATAACCCGTTTGTATAAACATCCCTTGTCTGTATAAGCCTATCTCGTTCAATTTATATCGGATATTCGCAAGTTCTTATATTTAAACTAATGAATTCCTCATGATGTTTAGTCTCTTTCTTAACACTCCATGGATCGATGGTATGTTTATCGAACAAAAGAAAACAAAATCGGATCCAAATCATGTCAATTTTCATCGACCACATTCAACTCGCAATGTCCCACTGAAGAACAGACAAGGAAATTGAATATTTCGAAGAGATTACAGAACAATGAATAAAAGGATACTCAAGGATTGGAACATTATCTCTAAAATTCACGAACAATTCCACTTAAAAATTTTAAAATCACAATATCGGAGAGAACATTTCAACCGGATAAGTAGTCGGGATTTCACGAATTGAAGTGATTTTCATATACGCTGAAAATGAAATCGACATTGTCGAATAGTGAAATATTGCGAGTGGAGAAATTTTCGAAGACTTATGCAGCCTAGGTATCAACGGTCGCATTTCTCTTTATTCGATTCATCGAAAAAAAACCCACCGAAATATTTTCAAGCACCACTAACTACTATCCACTCAACGTTTAAAAACAATAATGTCGATTTCGTAGGTCTAGGTCTAGTGAAAGCGGAATCGGGGGAAAAATCAAATACTTTTGGTAATAAATACTGAGCCAACTTCCAAGTCCGCAAACAAAGTATAGAAATTAACTGGTGGGGAGAGCTTTATATTGACAATACGGAGTACACAAAAAATACAGAAGCAACACCAATACCGAACAGAAGGTGCACAATGGCAAGTGAATAGACGCCCAAGGTTTTCTATTTATTTTCAGTTGTTAGCGACATTTCCGCCTTCTTCGCCACAACAAATCATCAATAACAAAACCGAAAAAATTCAATAAAAAATTTCTCAATAAAAAAATCTCATCATTGCAATAAATGTGAAAATAAACTATTTTCAGTGGTGCTAATAGGCCAAAGACATATAGACATAATCGAAAGAGCAAACAGTGTAGGAGCATTGAAATGGCGCAAGAAGGAGACTTGTTGAGCGTGCAAACTAGGCATTCTTGAAGAGTACAGCAAGCGCAGCAAGCTGCTTTCCAATTCCATCGTAGAAGGCAGCCTGCCTCTCCAGGTAAGTCGCCATCATGCGTTTAAAATCTTCGCCTCGTTCGCGATGTTGAAATTCTATTTCAGCTAAAACGGCATAGCTAATCGAGTCCACACGAGTACGGATCCTGTCGGCCTCTGCTGTTGATACCTTACCCTCCATCGACAGCCTCTCATTTTCACGCAGTTTCGACATCGCCGACTGAAAGCGACAATATGACGATCAAGTTCTTCACATCATCAACTCTTTTCTTACATAATCTCTATACAATGAACCATAGGAGAATGTGAGTATACTCTTCGCCATCTATCGGAATAATCAACGAAGATTATTCGACCTAACTACCAAAAGCAATAAATAGCAAGGTCGTTTACTTCAGTGCGCTATGAAAACTATCGAAATGTGCTGTTTCATACTTTGGCGCGCCGTCATATTCGAAAAAAAAGGGATACCGATTAGAATATGCCTTTGTTTCACAACGAAAAGGATCTGTCACTCCTTTTCATCGAGACTGAAGTATGCTAAAGAATAGATCCTCAAGCTAACATGCCGGGTTGAGCTTCGTTTATGCCTGGAAAAAATGCCAAAGATGCATTGTAAGAAGCTTCTCCTGTGGCCTTGCATTTTCACCGAAATCCTCACGCGGTAGAGCAATGGCAAATTTTTGAATTCGATTTTCTCAAAAATAAATACAGCAAAAGTGAAAAAGCACCTTCTAACTCAACTCTGTGGCCAATAAAAGCGTGGTCGAGGGTAACATAAAGTAAAGAAAGTTAAGCAGACAAAGGAACTGTAATATATCACTTTTTTCAATATCCACGAACACAACTCGTTTCCGGTGATGTTAAGTGTGAAAGTAATAGAGGATGAAAGCTCCTCCTCATGAAATAGATATCAGGGGAGGCAAAATCGGCTATCCAGCATCTGTTGAATTCAGGAGTAACCAAAAAAGCGTATTCCTTTCACATCACTGTTCTTAGAATGTCAAAAATCATGCGGTCAATATGGAAATCATCGTTGATTAGTGATATAAGATGAAAGCTGTTCGATTTCGCAGTATTAGAAAACAGCATAGTTTAAACATCAATTCACTGCAACGTTTGTAAACAATCGTCTTCATTAATGAAAAAAGCTATGGAAAATGACGCCATAATCAGGTAAATGAGTAAGAAATTAATGATTACTTTGTGCACATTGACTATATCGGGCATACCAGCAAGTAGTCCTTTATATGAATATAAACAATCCAACAAAGGATCCAGGTCCCTTTTTGCACTTTCCTCGTGCTCATCACCGATCTTATGGAATACATGTGCCGTCTCCTTCAAGGCGGCCGTCACTATCTGGTTGCCTGAAAAAAACTTCCCGTTATACCGCCACCAAGCCAATATAATCTTATTTCCCGCTAAGTACCTAGCTATTCCATCACTAGAATTCCCATGAAAACCAGTCTGCATTATGTTCGCGTTCGAGAGAATCATTTGAAAGAATCTCATAAGTTCAGACATACGAAAAGGATCGCTGTTAAATGGTTATAATTTTCCGGAACCTTTAAGTCTCTAATCCTTTACAAGTTTAATGAATCAACGTAAAGCGTGAGATACTCTGTGGTGTGTTATTCACTAAATTTTCTGGAGAAATACAGTTGGAAATAGAAATGGGTTCATTATAAGCGGATGTACAAGCACAACTTGAGGCTCAAACTTTCAAACGTTGAACGCTTTAGCGAAGTGAGATCCATTCTAATTCAGCATTACATACCTTAAATGTCACGAAACAAAGAAAAAACTAGAACGCCAATTCTATCTTCAGCTCCTCAATCCTCGTAGCTGGTCGTGCCTGGCATACCAAATGACCAAGGTAACTAACATAGGAGTACTGAAAGTATACAAGCCATTTTTATACTTCACCAATTTGGGTTCTCAGCACGATGATCCAGATTGTATAATTTTTTTGGAAATCGAAGAACTTAACTGCTCCCTCAATCCTCCGATAGAAAAGACCTAAAAGTATGAGCTGTATCAGAAATCTCAAATACTCAAAAATGACGCCTTTGATCTTCACATGCTCTAAAGGATCACTATTGAAATTAAGCCGTGATCAGAGCAATTTAACGAATCCATATGCTCGCATCATTTTCATCCTTTGGAAACATCAAGTACAATAGTTTCTCATATGTAGCTGAAACAAAAAAAAAAAAAACAAAAAAACGATGCTTTATGTCGTGCGTTTTGAAGTTGATAAAATATTTCTTAAGATTGCTTACTAGGCGATGAATCCAACTCGAACGAATGTCCCAGTCCAGCAATTGCGGCTGCCATTTTCTGCCAATTCGATCTATATGCTGCAAATATGAACGCATGAAATTATTCCCTCGGGATGAATCGATTTACGCTGAGTGCGAAAAAAAAAAAGAAGAAAAAGTTATCTCTTAGTTGGTGACATCAAAGAGAAACAATGACTACAATGGATAGCAAATATTTTGACTAGTCACCATATTCATATAGCGCAACGTTGAGCGACACCCTAGAGGCTAGATCCAATCTGATATTTGGATTATTTCGCACAATGATTGACAATCTTATCGCGATATCCCCAGTAGTTATATAACATGCGATTTTGGCGACCACTGCCCTCAATTTGAAACTGAACAGCTCCGAACAATGGTACTGCTCGAAAGGGCTTATGTAGAGGGATGGTGCGACTGCTTTATGGAGCAACCACTACGCCACTAACCAGAAAACAAATATTAGACCAATTATCTATGCAATAAAGCAGACGATTTATTTTCTATTAGAAGAAAGGTATGCTGTGTAGGATAGTTGAAAGAACAATCACTTATAATAATACTATTTATTACAAATAGGGTAACAATACAAACGGCTTTATTACAAAAGGGTAACAATACAAACGGCTCTAGTTTATCATTACTTATTGGCTATAACGCCTTCCTAAATGGAGCGTGATTAATAAGAACAGATCAGTATGCTCGTAAATGCATCGCCTCAATACAAGCGCAGACCCATACTAAATTATGACAATTGATGGTCAGAGGAATTAGCATGCCCACAAAACTTATAAAAAACACAAGAATAGACTCCATTTTGCCATAAACATACCACAAACGCCATATAATATTCATTTTTCGCATTGGGAAAGTTTTGAAAGTATACAGCGAGATAAATTCAACCTGAGAAAAAAAAAGCACTCAGCAAAGCGAGAAAGGAAGTGAACTACGAATAGCGCAGAATGACATACGTCCGGCCAATCTTTTATGTGTTTCGGTAACACGATCGTACATCACACGAACACTATCATCCAGACTCCTTACAACTCGCGCGAATCCCTCCACCTGATGCTCACTGAAAACAAACATCCTTCATTAACATCACGTTGATTAACATTACATAGGATGATCAACAACGAATAAAATTCCTGTCGTATCGTCCTTCCATGTTTTGAACCAACCCAGAATAAGCCATACTTGTTCCGGTCCGGCAAGAGTCACGCTCAAGGTTGCACAATTAAAAGCGAAATGCAATACTAAAAAGGACGCTTGCATATATAAACAATGCTCAATCTCCACATAACAGCAGACAAACATGCACCGTAAATGATAGGCACCCTTGACAACAACTGCTTTTGAGAACTTTCGGCTTCATCCTTTCTGTGTGCTCATGATATGAATCCCATCCGCTATGAATTAGATACAATCCGTGCATCATCCATGGTCCACCCCATCAAACACCTTTTGATTGTTACAAGCCTATAGTAACGAAATGCATAAGATGATGAAACTTACGCGCGATTACTGTCGAGTGATTGTGTGGGCACAGTAACACAATGGAGGAAATTCCCACCGACATATTCGTCTTTCTCGGCTTTTCGTTTTCCATTTTTCCACTGCTTTTCATCGGTGCACGTTAAAAAATGTATCCAAACATCCGATTTACTCAACACTGGATGTCGGCAAACTTTATTCACCCACAATTGTAGAATATTCTTCCGATGCTCAATCAAATCCTCCTCATAACGTCCTGCAAGATTTCTCATAAATCGATGAAATTACCATCCATTCTTATAAATACGAAGAGAAGACCCTGTATATTCAGGCCTGCAACCACAACAGTGCCATAACGTTTGTCCGCTTCACGCCTCTAATTTACTGCATCATTGTTTACACATATTACAGCAGACATTGTTACACTCAAAAGTACGATGAATGATATTGCCCTTTATTCCAATATGCAACAACTGATTAGGCGTCTGGTGAGATTATGAGGTGATGGCCAAAAAGGACGATTCGTAAAAAAGATGCCTCACTATGCGGAACCAGGAAGCAAAGAAATCTAGGCATCCACTCTTTCTCAGAATTCATATAAGCAATACTTCAGAGCCATTCCACCGTTTTATTTCAAGAGATATTCCCAACATTATTATCAGTACCAAACGCAGCATAAAAGCTATTACATCCCCATTTGTTCTCGGCAGCCGATATACCTACAACACCAAGACTTTGAAGTAAATTGTTGCTTAAATTTATGAATGCATACAGCACAATATCTCGCATGAAGAGCACTCATCCACAAGAAAAAAAATATCACGAGAAAATGCTCCATTCCGTGGGGAAAAGATAGGGGGACCTTAGCAGTTGCCCTCTGGGCACGTTTGATCCTCACACCACCACTATTTATTGAGAAGTACCTATTTCTTTAAGCTATCCGGTGGCTGTTTTTTTTTCACTATTTTTAGCTGTGTGTTGCTGCCTTTTCACTGAGTTATTTATCCATACCTCGTTATCGGCTGTTCACTATAGGCCACCCGACTGTTGCTATCTACTAGAATGCTGCTACAAAATGTTTCGATCATACAAAAGTGATATGTATGCATTACGTAAAGAATTCATTGTGAACATGATCAGTAACTCCTACGCATTTGACAGCAGAAAAGAATGTATATATTGAAGTGATTTGCTCCAGACACTTTTTTGATATTTCTTTAACAGATATCCGACAGAAAATAAAAGGCAAGGAAAAGAAACGGAGTAGTCCCTAAATTTGTGGATTTTCACTCCAGATGATCTTTTATTCCTGCTCCCTCATGCAATCAAATGTCTAAAAGCCAACAAGAAAACCAACAGGGCATCACAAGATTTCAGTCAATTAATTCGAAGAAAAACGAAAATGAATTCTGCTATGAGCGTTTTTAGGATAATTTAAGTGATGGCACGCAAAAGGTTTCGAAATCTCGCATACTCCTTCCTCTCAACTGAATGCTGTCGAAAGCAAATCCTCGCACAGTCGTAAACCGTGCAATAAACCCATGAAATGTATCCTTGCGGTAAATAGCCGCCATTTCTAAGATACAGCTTTGGCAGAACAACGAGCCGTGAAAAAGAAGAGGTGCATTTTCGTGAGTTTTAGAACAAGCGAAATGAACTACATGGCCAAGCAAAAATTCAATACAATACCACTCATAATTTTCGACAAATGACCAATATCGAAAGCATACGGAAAGTTTTATGGATGCTTGTATCGCTCCCCCTTCGCCTCTCATCTCCACTTAGTATTCCATCAACTCAAGCAATCCACAAAGAGGATAAAACCACATAATAAACCAGAAAATTTACCAGCAACTTGCTTCTCCGGTAGTGGAGGAATCGGTATGAGAAGATATTTAGCCGACATTTGCTCGTGTAACCAATCGAAATGCTTGTAACGTCGTGATACCTAAATCAATTTATTCCTTCGGTTTCGAAACACGATACAAACTTACAGCCTACGCACTCTCGTAAATATGTATTAGTATCGTAACAGTGATTGCGTTTCGATCCTCGCCGAAGCTATGGGCAAATCCCACGCGTCTTTCAACAGTATATATATATATATATATATATATATATATATATATATATATATATATATATATATATATATATATATATATATTTATATATATATATATATATATATATATTATATATATATATATATATAATTTATATTATATTTATATTATATATTTATATTATATTTATATTATATTTGTATTATTTAAATTTATTTATATTATATTTATATTTATATTATTTATATTTATATATATTTATATTTATATTTATTTATTTATATTATTTATATTTATATTTATATTTATATTTATATTTATATTTATATTTATATTATTTATATTTATATTTATATATATGTATATGCACGCATATGCACAAACGTGAGTAATGTGAGCACACTAGCAATTGCGTATAAACTTTCGCAAACAAATTTGTATGCAGGTGTGTAGTTCAATGTATGTATATACCTGCTATTTCAATTTTTAAAGGTTTTATAAAAGAGAAGAACGAATGTATAAATAGATTCTTATTCTTGAAGTTTCTCTAACTGAAAAACAAATGGAGATGTGCTATGAGTTACTTGACTTTTAAGGTTTTATAAAAGAGAAGAATAAATGTACATGCAGATTCTTATTCTTGAAGTTTCTTTAAACGTAAAGATTCTTAGTCCTTTCGCTTAGGTTCATGCAAATACGACGGCGAATTCCCTTCAGTTTAACAATACCGGTGATTGAGATCTTGCACACATGCCCGCAAAACAGTCAACCGCTTCGCATCATTGTACTTTTTGGCATCGTAACCAAAAATTTACCACAAAAACCAAGTGCCTGCGAGGCGTTTTTTAGGTTTGCATCATATTGTTAATCTGTGATGGGACCCTAAAGGTGATTAAGTGAAGCATAAACACAAATCTGCTGATCTAAAATCAATCCTTTTGCATTAAGACAAATAGTGAATAGTGACTGCTACTGAAAAAGTAGTGTAAAGATAATTCGCTGCAGAAATTAACCACGCTTTACTTACCTGTATTCCACTTAATGATGAGTGACACTGTAAGCAATGAAACTCTTCAGCCCTTTCAGCTTCGATTCTTTTTTCGGCTTATCCACAGTGCACGTGTACCGTTGTGTTAATGGTGCCCACTCAGGGCCCTTTTCGGTCAGCTGAAGTATCGCTTGAGATGTATGAAAGCGATATGCGAAGTAATCACTTGTAACAATCTCGTCAAATATTACAAAACAATGCGTTTACAGCTCATCACATTCTCAATTCTATACTAAGTGAACGGCAATATATAAAATTACAAAAGACGGGCGTTATATTAGCTTCCTCAGTAAAATGTGGACAAGAGATATTAGACATGATTCGAAATAGTTCGCAGCTCCCTGATCGAGTATGAAAATTGTGATGTTTCTCCAATCCAGGACTACAATAAAATTTGCCAAACAGTAAAGTCCCTGATTTTCGGGATCATTAACACTTAACTGTGCTGGTTAGTTATCACAAAACTCTCCCTCTCTCTCTCTCCTCTCCTTCTCCTTCCCTCTCTCTCTTCTCTCTCTCTCTCTCTCTCTCTCTCTCTCTCTCTCTCTCTCTGTGAAAGATGCGTTGAATTTGCAAGCCGATGATGCTATTGCAACAACCAGAACAGCTTTCTCTTTTCTAGCATAAATAAAGCATTCGAAAATATGCATATCTTAATGTGTTTCATGGACGAATATTTACCACTCAAGCATTTTTATAGTCACTGTGATATATTGCCGGATGAACTGGACGTTATTTTATCGCCAGTCAAAATAAGAAGGAAACAAACGATAATCTCATGGCGTTCTTCAGGCTTTGTTGTCATCTTCGTTGAAGAGAGAACGAAACTCTCCATTCCTGACTTCACAAAATTCGAAAACCTGGAAAAACGACCTCGGATAATTGAAGGAAAATTACAGTTTGACAACGTCCTTTGTGATAAAAAATATGACACAGTTAGGTACAGAAATAATTAAACAACAACTGCTCTACTTCAGTGCAGCTTACACGTTGTATTGCATTTGCTCTTTCCACACTTTTGTTCTCAATTTTCATGGTTCACTCATTTGGCACAATAAGTTGCATTATAAATCCTCTAGAAGAGAAACTATTTCTGTCACCACTACTCAAGATCTCAGTGGAAAAATAAATAAATAAAACGAAACAAAAACCTGTTAATGTTTTTCATCCTGACGGTACCCTGCTTAGCTGTGAGTGTTTCCGCTCCAGCAGAGCGACTCCGTGACACTGTACCCTTAGCTACACCAGTCGCATTACCCAAAGTCTCCTATAAGCATACAATCTGCTAACAATGTCTGCAATAAATGTCACAAAAAACACCTGAAAAAAAGACGTGGATAGAGCGAGCGATGGTATTTCCAAAACAAGCACAACATCAACAACCTTCTAGTCATGCGAAAAACATTTAAAAAATCGGAAAAATTATACAGTAAAAACAGGACTCGGCCATTGAATACGTCGTTAGCATACCCAGTGTAATTCCTCATTCATAGCAGAAATATTAACAATCAGCGAAAATCTTTTGTTCAATCCAATTCATCCAGCAGGTATACATGAACAACATAAAACAGGTGTGAATTTAATAAGCTCTTATATCAATAAAACATAGAAGTTTTATGCGAAATCAGGCTGGCAAGAAGTCTTCATTCAGATGAGTCGCAAAAGCAGCCCCCAAATCACTAAGTTTTTCGGATTTTCGGACAGATCTAATCGTTGTATGCTAATTCTAATCCATGCAAATTTATAAACAAACATCTCCATTTTAAAATGCTAGAGTGGCAGCAGCTTGCAATGCTTGGAAAACCTCTTCGAAAGCGCGATGGTATTCCGAACCTGGGTTAACCACGAAATAAAAAAAATGCACAACTTAACATGCATCTGCCCATTAAACGAGAACGGATTTAAACCAAGACGCGATGAAATGATTTGAACGGTAAACTTCCACTCTGCTTCATTATTCTGTTCAAAGCCACTCCGTTCTTCCATTCTCATTAAAGACTCTCATTATACCATTATTGGGTTCTCCTTACTTCCTAATCCTTGAAAAAAAAAAAAACTTCGAATACGTCACTGTTCTCCATCTATTTATTTATTTATTTTTATTTATTTCAATCAACACAACATTCATTACGAATAAAGTCTCTTCATATAGCTTCCAGTTGTCCCGATTCAACGCTTCTCTGATCCAGTTGGTTCCTGGGTCTTTTTTAAAGAATCATCACTCCACCTCATTGCAGATCGGCCTCTATTTCTTTGTTACTCTTTTTACCCAGTCGTCATTTTTCAGTGCAGATATCTTCGCCACCCATCTAAATTTCTTCATTCCGGCCTCGGTTACCCAATCCTTTACCTTTGTTACACCTCGCAGCCATTCGCTCGCTTTCATCTCCACCATTTTGGTTCCTGTCACGATTCTTTCCATTCTTCTCTCCGCCAGTGCCAGTAGCTTGTGACTTTCTTAGTTGTTACCCATGTCTCCGAACCGTACAAAATTGTTGGCATCACGCTATTCTCAAAGAGTTTCCGCCTGAGACTCATCGGCACTTTTTTTTCACGGTAGAAGTCTTTATTCTTAAAAAATGCTTTCCAGCCTTGTTTGATCCTGCGTCGTACATCTGCTTCCGTTCCTTCGCTCATTTTTACACATCTGCCCAAGTAGATAAATTCATTTACGCTTTCAACCTTCTCGCGTCTCATGACAATCGTCGAGTTTGGTTGCTCATCGGTTGCTCTCGGTTGCTCATCAGCTTCGTTTTGGAGGTGTTTAATAGTAAACCAACTACCGCACTCCTCACATCTTACCATTTCTTTATTTGGCTGAAGTTGTGAGATATCAAGACTATGTAGTCTGCGAACCTCAAATGCGAAAGTCTTTTCCCGTCCACGTTCACGCCCTTGTTTTGCCAATCTAGCTCGTCGAACACAAGCTGCAAAGCTGTATTGAACAGCAGCGGCGATATGCAGTCTGCTGCCGTACTCCTCGCTTTACCTGTATTGCTTTCATCTACGAAAATTGTAGTTATCGATTTAGTTTGGATTTCTTGAAAGATGGATATTATTGAAGGGTGTGCCGAGGCGCTTTTCAAAGATTTCCACAGGAAGGCATGTTCAACAGAATCGAAGGCTTTTTCATAGTCTACGAACAGCAAGTAAAGGAGCAAGTTGTACTATCTGGTTTTCTCGATGAGCATGGTAAGCACGTGGATTTGGCCGACTGTTGACTTTCCCGGCCTAAAGCCTGCCTGCTCGACATCTTGTTTCTGGTCAATTTGTTGCTGCAGTCTTTTACATAAAACTTTCGAGAAACACCTTGAGATTGTTGGTAGGAGTGATATGGAGCGGTAGTTCCTGATATCATCTGGATAGCTTTTCTTTGGCAACAGAATTGTTTTTGCGAAGGCGAAGTCTTCAGGGATTTGTTAATATTTGATAATGTTGTTGAACAGACTTTTCAACGGTGTTACTAATAATCCCTTCCCGAGTCCCAACATTTCTCCAGTTAGTCCATCGATGCCTGGCGCCTTCCCGTTTTTCGTGCTTTGGATCGCGTTTCTTATTTCTGAGTCGATGATTTGTAAGAACGGCTCATCGCTTTTTCGTGTTACGAAAGTGTAGTCGGTTTCTCCTCCATACAGTTTAGTATAAAATTCTTGAACGATGTGGTCGATTTCTCGTGTTTCTGACGTGAGTGACCCGTCGCTTTTCCTCAGCTCAATTATTCTTTTCTTGTTCTCAACTAGCGAGCTTCTTGGCCTCTTCAATTTCCCGGTAGCTGCGGCTTCCTTCATTATAGTCACATATTTCTGATAACGGTTTTCGCGTATTTTCTTTTTGATTAGCTTGTTGAGTTCATAGCTTAACAAGCTAATCAAAAAGCGGATTTGGTCGATTTTTACAGCTTGTTCTCCATCAACTGCTGGAAATATTCAGGAAAATATTAGATTGGTTCGGAAAAAAAAGAAACGCAATCACCACGCAAAACATTTCTTTTAAAACTAAGGAAGAATTAGCATTACTTTTGGAATGTCGCGCTGCCTCCTAAATAAGCTGTGCCCATTATATTCGTTAAAATGCTCTTCCCCTTAACGCTAAAGATATCGTAAAGTGAAAACCTCACCTGTGTTTGTGAATTCGATGGTGGTGGGCAAGTGAATGAGGCATGGAAAAATTGCGCCATATTGGCACGCTCTAGTCATGAGACGAGAAAGGTTCAACAAGCGAAAGAGTTGATGCGCGAATGAGGATAGCAGTTGCAGTCGAAGACGAAAAGCATCACGAGAAATGTGAAGCAAATCATCTCCGCGCATTAGTCGCCTATTTGAAGCAACTCTGCATAAAATGCAACAGCACTGGATTTATATATATCCAAAAGATGCGTAATGCTTGCTATCGACATTCAATGCAATCGTCTCAAGCACATAAGAAACAAGCGTAAGCTCATGCAACATTGATATATATATATATATATATATATATATATATATATATATATATATATATATATATATATATATATATATATATATATATATATATATATATATCCCTACATGGAAAAACATATAAGCATTGACGTGTAAGATAGGTGCTATTCTTTTATGCTGTACGTTTCAACCCAAGGGATATCCGCTCTCTTGTTTCTGCGCAATTATCATTTGGCTTCTAATATGAACTATGAAGACTTGAAAAGAGATAAGAGAATAAAGGGGATAAAATAAAGGGGAAAAGGCACACAAGAGTTATTGCGAATGAATTTTTTATTGTGAAGCGAAACTCCGAACATTTGTTACGTACCAGCAAGGTTTTGTTATATAAGTGTTTTTGAGCACAGCAGAAAAGAACCTAACAAATTCCTATCTAATAAACTCATTAAACAATGTCCCCTACTTACATTTATCAAGTACGACGAGAACAGATAAACGAGAGTTTCATTCAACAGTTATTCAATTCGTTCTATTTTTAGAAATTTGAAGTTGATATTGCTGCCCTTTTAAAAAGGTGAGATCGACTACCAGCTTATCAGCCTTCTTTCTCGCGTTACAAACTTTTTGAGCGATGCATATATCTGCAGATCTATTTAGCACTTGGGCCTCTCCTGCCTAAATGCCAATGAGCTTTTCATAGGACACTCCATCACGACAGCACTTGCGAAGATATGTGACAAATTATTCTGAACGCAGAACAACTAGAGAATTACCTTACTTGTATTGCACAAGTGGATATCAAAAAGCTGTGCGATACCATCAACTTATAGATCCTTTTGCAGCAAATTATTGATAAAATAAATCGCGACGCTAAATTAATAAAGTCTTAGGAAGCTACTCAGACAAACATGAAGTGAAGCGAGATCTCAAACCGAAAGAAATCCGTGTTGAAATCCCGCAAGGAAGTACACTTTCTCCCATCCTTTCCGCCTTCTCGTTCCCCAGCGTAAATGAAATCAGGCGCATTAGAAAATGCTAACCTTGATTAGCATTTTCTAATTAGCAATACATCAGATTAGAAGTTCGAAGCGATGCTCATTCAGAAAACACGTAAATTCGGGAGAAGATATCGAAAATTCAAGAAGAGATATTCTTTGCTAAGAATTTTGGCAATGCAGGTGTCCTCAATTAGCTATCACTGAGACGATGAAGGTTAAAATGGCTAAGGAAGCCAACTGAGCAGCATGTGGCATTTTTGTAGATATGCTTTACCTCTCGCTTTTTTAATCATACGATAGAGCTGAATGGGATGCAATTATTACTCTCCAAGGAAGGCAACATAAAGCAGTGAGTGAAAATAAAATTGTACTTCTGTAAGGCGATGATTCACCTCAGTAAAACTGAATAAAGTTTGCAACGAAAATTTGCATAAAAAAGCCACTTAATTCACAGGGTGATAGTTTTATCCTCTCTGCGAGCCTGTTAAGTAGGACGAATTACGAAAGAATAGAATATATCGTTTGCATACGTAAAACGAGTGGAAAGGCTTAGGTTGCATAGAAAATACAGAGTGTACGAGAGATAAAAATGGAATCAGGAAAAACTTCAGACGGAGTGCAAAAATTGCAGCAATAATTGCTTCTGTAAATAGAAAGTCCACATCTCGGTCTTTAGTTCTGTGAAGGAAAGAAAACAACATTATCGTAGAACATATTGAGAATATTACAAGCCTCCTGCTAGGATATCCTGGCCAACAGCGCCATCCATCTTAACTACTTTCAGTCACCCGATTTTTCTTGTAAGAAAGTAATATTCGGCGTACCGATCCACGCGGGTTATATGCTTCCACTTTCATAAAACCTCATCGCTTAAGAGTCGATTATTCCATTACGTTAACTCAAGCAATAAATCAGCTGTGCTTGATCTGTAATATGTTTGCTTGTTGCTTCACTTATTAAACTAGAACGCTTAAGATGCGAAAAGAAAAACTGTGAAGCGTCGAAACACCTAAAAGGTCACTGCCACAACCACGACAACAGTACGCTACAAAAGCACGATGTATACAGGCGGGAAACACCCTTACAGATTTCTTCACCTTCCCACTACGTGAAGCCTGTTTCGCCTTTATATTCGCTTCGTCATCGGTGGACAGATCGGTACGTGAACCGCTGGTGGCGCGTGATTGTGAGCGAGTAACGCTCTGCACAGCACTTGTCTCATCATGTACGCTCGCACGAGCGTCCTGCAACATACCCGTACTTGTTAGTATACTAATAGATGTTTGAACGTTGGTCTACGTGTGTCCTTTCTCGAGATTGCCGATTTTGCTCATCTAACTACAAGGCAAAATTTTCATATCCTGGGCTTTCGAAAAGCCCTACATATTCAAAAACTACAAAGTGTCCTTTCGCAGATGCAAGCACACGACCTCCGTGAAACAGAAACGAAATAAAATGAACAGTTCGTACTCCATACTCTCAGAAGAGAATTGCTGCACTTTTAGCGCAAAACATTGCCTTTCTTTCATAAGCTTCCACCCTGAACATAACCTCCGTTCAATAGCAGCTGCAATATACACTAGTATTTCGAAGCTGTTAAACAAAAGAAAGAATCATTTCTAATGTGACGTCAAGTGTTTTCCTCATAAATATATCTACTTCTGCAAATCATTAATTGTAACTGATTCTGTTCTTGCTGAAGTCTCGTCTAGTATCCATACTAGGAAAACTTCAGATGAGTCACTAAACTCGGCACCTCATGAAGAGGCATCATTTCTGAATGGCTGAACAAGGTTTTCAGGTGGACCAAATTCGGACTACGATGTACTCATGAAAAGATTCGTTACATTTGTTTACAACAGTATAAGTTTCCACAAAAACTAACACGAGTTTAAGTTGACGATATAGGATCCATGGCGCAATGAGATTTTAGCTAACGATATCTTCTCATATGTTTACAATTTCAATTAGTTTTCCAATTAGTTTCATTGTAATTTCTTTTAATATTTTTGTGTCTTTATATATACTCAGAAAACAGCAAAGCGTTTTTCAGACTGAATGGCTATCAAATGGAAAGTCAAAGCAATGAAGTGAATGATCCATACTTGTAGTGGGCAGGTATGCAGGCGAAAGATTTCTGGATCAACAGAACTCGCCGAGCGTGCTCGCGCAAATAACATCGCACCACGACCACCCCTATCACCCACAATCAATGCTCATGTGATAATATATTTGGAAAAACAAATGTCAATCAGCAGCAAGTAGAGAATACAGAATTGCAGTTAGTCCTTCTTTTGCGAAGAAAAACCAGCGTCAACCACAAGTCAGCGACAACCATGTAAGTAGTAACGCAGCCGAAAATAGTCTTTTATATACCAGCGATTACCGCATAGTATTCACGCCAGGAAGATATTTGCATTATCAACAGATATGACAATAAATTCCACCTATCTGTTGGCAGTAAAACAGACTCATCTGCTGGTGTCCGTCTCAACTGATGACGCCAGTGAAAGGTCGTCTAGCACTCATGTAGATATACAACGCTACAATCGAATAGCATCAGTGGCAAGTGAAAATTAGTGCACTGACAACAAACGTAGCATCGATCTTAAAGCGGCGGTCAAGCGAAAACTGCGCATTCGTAGTGGCCGCTTTAATGTGGGCCAGCTTTGCGAGCACAACCAGATAGTTGCTTAATTAACGCACAACTATCAAGAGTGGAGGAAGGCAGCGGCCGCTTTCCAGCCGTCTTTCTTCTGAAATGCTGCGCGATGCATGGTCAATGATGCCACACAACCGCCCTCATACATTCATATATATATATATATATATATATATATATATATATATATATATATATATATATATATATATATATATATATATATATATATATATATATATATATATATATATATATATATTTATTTATATTTATATTTATATTTATAATTATCACACTTACATATTTACATAAATGCATTTATAACACACAGACACATATAACTGCATAAAATACAAACATATAGATATCGCTGATTCCGGGTGGCATAACCATTCATTTTCGGAAGCCATTACGCCTCAATATCGAGAAATTCTTCAGAGTAAGAGTTACTTCGATCAGCATCTCCACGTAAATCAAAAGCGTTTACTTCATTCTAACAGATTTTTTTTCAGGTTCGGCCCAGTGGAGCGAATAAGATGGCATGGCATCCCCAATCATTTGGTGTCTACATAATAAGTTGTTCTGCCTTGTGCTAGTTTGCATGGCATTCTGTGCACTACTACAATCAATATCAAGATCTTTAGACAAAGTGGTACAAGTTCTTAATTCTTTCTGTGGAGGATAGGAGTCTTCAGATACAAGGTGCCTAATAATGCTCAAATCCTCTGACCAGAACCTTTTGAAACTACCTACTTTTTTGTTTACACGCTTATTAGCATTCTGTTCTGCTACTTAATATTTGAGTTAGAATTGGGAAGGCATGCAGTTCGGTGCCATGACTTCCCAGTTTCACCTCGGCTGCCTAAAATACACGGAGAAATTTAGAGATTTGATTGTCCCCACTTAAACACGAAATGTCAACGTAATGACAAATATAGTGATGCACAATACGCGTTACCTAGTTATTAAGGACACGGTATATCAATGATGGCACTTCAATAACTCATTAAATTTTTTGGATGACCCTGCAAATTATGACCCCTCAAATTTAACGCAACCTTTGTGAAGATATAAATAAATCAGGCAGCTTCGCGTTTTGGACAGGTAGCGCGCTTTCCCTTAGAACCATTGGGACGCAGTTTCAAAGAAACCAAAACTATGAAGCCGAGAGCACACTGACTGCTCCAGATGAAATATATCCTCATGATTCAGAATTAATTCCGAGTATAGCTGTTTCAGCGCTTTGCAGATTCGCAACAGAGTATTTCCGCTCTTTTGATGGGCCACTTTTAAACATGTCGTAAAGTCTGCATCACTGTTTACTCTTAAAGCATGGTATTATTCTCAATCCAAGAAAGGTGTCCAAGCAAGGATAGTGTTAAATAAACAGGCTATGAGAACGCTCGCTCACCAAAAACACTAGCGCTCTACACTCGTAAAGCATGATGTCTAGTTCCCTCCACTCCTAAACAATGGAAAAGAAATATGGCTTCCCACAGTTTTGCACCATTACGCTAGTCAAAGTCTGTCAGTAACTGAATAATATAAACTCATCATGTGAAATTTATTTAAATGCAAGGAATTGTGCTACTGCATTTTCATTGTAAGGCGCAATGTTTATGTGTGTGCATTTTTTTTTTTCTGCAAACTACTTCAACGCGTGTAGAAAAAAGCTTAAAATCACCTCGGAAAAACGCTGCAAAAATAAAGCCGTTGTCAGAACCCATAAGTGAAGCACATTTTGATCTGGAAGAACAAATCATCATTCCGTAAAATTTGCTTCGTTTGTTCGAGCAAATATATCTTGCAGCAAACTTTCATCCCTGGTGGGATTCATACTCATGGAAATGGTTATTGAGGGAAAGAGGAGGGCACCTAGGAGAAAGTCGCCAAGCAGATCCGTATTTCGAACTTGAGCTCAGGTTAAGCCGTAGTACCCACATTACAACTTTCATTCAAACCAGCGCAATAGGTCCCCAGTGAATATATGAGGGTAGGTGAAACATATGTATTATGTGGTCTTCGCTAACAAAAAAAAAAACGAAAAACAAAAAAAACACGAAAATATCTTCTTCTTGCCTTCCGTAGGAATAAAACTGTTACAATGCAAACATAGCCATTTGCCCAGTTCGTACGACGAAAAATCTTTACCACCCATGCAACGCTCTTAATCTCCACGCACTAATACTATCAAACTTTTCCACAGACAAAGAATAACGAAAAAAAGGCAGAACAAAGACAAGAGTTTTCGTTATTCATGTTTATAGCCGCCTTTTTCGAAAGTTTTCTGTGGAATAAAATATTCGCTAAATTCATTTAAACGAATTTTTCCTCAACAATAAACCCTAAGTAATCATCAAGAAAAATTTACTCATTGATGGAAAGTTACTGAAAGTACAAAACTGCGCAAAAAATCACAACTGGAGATTTTTGCTTACATAGAAAAAAAAATAATTGCGCAATAAATTTCTTCGCGAGAACGAGGCATAGAAATAAAAATTATTAATCAAAAACATAGCGAAAAGGACGCCGTAAGACGTGATAGATTTGCGCCGAACATTTTTCTTAAATGCAATGAGAAACATACTATGGAGGAATCACAAAGATAAATTCGCGCTCTCGACGCTCTTTGGATCAATTAACATTTGAAGGGCCACTTGCATATCATTTCGAGCGAATTTGAACAAAAAAAAAAAAAAAATTCTACATTTCTCTCAGATACTATTAAGGATTTTCTTTCAAAGAGTCGGATGATATTATGTTGGGTTTCTCTGATGGAAAAATCATCATTTTTGATTTCGATGAGAAAATATTTTCTTGATGGAAACAAAAATATTATAAATAAATTAGGAGAAGCTACAAGCACGCCGGTTATAAGCATATTGTGTTCGATGAGAGATATCATTTCCATAATTTTTTTAACCTTATTTTCGCAAGTAACTCAAGTCATTTACCATTGAAGCGCGCTGTTAGATTATAATACCATATGGTTTATGGGAAGAGTGCTCTATTACACTCTAAGACTTAAATATTAAGCAATAGTTCAAAGCTGGGCATCTGACGGAATCAATGGATAGATCTGAGATAATAGCGCAAAACTGAACGTTTTCTCGTTCCTTCAAGGTGAAAAGCACTTTCTCGTTACATCAAAAATTTACAACAACCATACAATTCTTAGAACGAATCAAGAAGTTTATTTTTTAAATCCAATGAAATGCTGATCAAAAAGCTTTGCGCTGTTATTCTTAGAGAATTTTCCGCTTAATCCAAGACAGCATTAGTAGTTGATATACATCTCCTTTCGATCCTCATAGAGATTTTTATCTCATCAAAAACTTCTTACTCGCATAGAGTCTTATCAAACGAAAAATCGACTTTTGATGACATTTTGCAGTAATAATCAATGACCCAATATTTTAGGGAAACGGATTGCCTGGAATCTGTTGGGAAACTCGGCATTAATATTAATCAATCAGCCTCCTCCCATACTCTTTACTGTTCGCCGGAAAAAAACAACAACGATCGGACTCGAACATATTACAAATTTCAAAAAAACACATCGTATGTCGAAAATTGAAGGCAATATCGATTAGAAAAATGTGCTCTGAATCCTTAACAGCAGAGTTTGTTTTCCATCCTTTACTTTATCATAGACTCATTTCCGGATAATCCCCAATTTTAAACACACATCCGCTTCTGCAATCCCGACGACTCCTTCAATCGATACATTTGGAATACAATGCATATTGTCGCATCTGATAGGTTCAAGTGCAACAATATGCATTTCTTCATTTGTTTCTGCATTTTCACATTTTCATGAAAGTGCTCGTGAAATCTGGGCTTTAAAACTTTACGCCCGACATACATCTGCGTTCGATAATACGCACTCATTAAAACTCGAGCTTCATAGGCGATGCTACAGTGACTGGAATATCTTCCGTGATGATTGTTTGCCAATAAAATGTTGGAAAAACTTGATCACGGAAGTTTCATGGAGTTATATGGTCGTTGAAGCGAAGAATCGAAAACTGAAAGGAATGATGTTGCAGCATAACCACGATGACGCGATAGTGTATATGCTTAAAACAGAATTAAGAAATACGAACCGCTAGTTCTTCGTCATCTTCGCTCCAATCATCGAAATCATCCTCTTCGTGAGTTCCGCTCGGTGTCCCTGCCGATGGATAGCTTGGACGAATCGTTTGAACTGGTTGCTGAAACTAAACATTCATGCATAAGTATTTAAGCATTTCTATTACCCTCAATGTCGACAACACAAATTCATTTCTCTAGTCTAGGAACAACCTTAAGCTGCATTGCTTCATATTCGCAGATATGAATAATAGTGAAGTGGTAACAATCAACGGTAATGTATAGAACTGCAATTTCCAGGGAATTAAAGACAAAGATAAAAACTGATAGAGAAAATTAACCCTCCTACCTTTCAAATAAGTATAATCACTCAGGACCAACACTCGTTTTCGAAGAAGTTCAACAGAACAGTTCCGGTACATTAAAGCAACGGGAAGACATACGCGGTTATTATACTGTTGGTGAATTATTATATTTCACGCTTATTAGAAATAAGATCGCGTTAGTTTCAACGCAAAAAAGTGCCTCGAAGAATTTTGGTTTCTGCTGCAAGTTGACAAGGCTACCTGAACCTAGAGACATCTCAAATGAATCTGTGCCACAAAATGATTCACATTAGTGAATATATTATTCGAACAAGTCATCAAACCGCAAATCGAACCATTAATTTCAAGGATCTGTTGTGAACTTTGGCGGATGTACTGTGCTTGTCTAATATTCCTCCATTTCAATTAGACTGTAGTACCGAATGGCACCTATATCAATGAACCCTTCTTCAAGAGGATAAACTTCACTGGAAAATTCAGCATTTGGAGTCCCACATGCGATCCCTAGACAATTCTACCTCTATGCACTTTTTGCATTTCTTCAAAGAGTGCTTTAACTGTGAGATCATATCTATGGGTATTAATATGTGTGCGACTTTTCATCCAAAAGTTTCAACTCTTGAAGCGTAAGAGACCTTAGACGATGAAGTCTGCTTGTATAGCATAGTAAGTGACCGACATTATAAATTGAGTTTCATTCCGATCGACCATTTTCTTTATGAGTTATGGCCCTTTCAATCTGCTGTAAGATTCGCAAGTTAATTTCTTCCTTCACCTAATTTAGCTGTTTTCCATCAGAAATTTATTAACGGAAGGTTTGTATAAACAGTCGGTCACCCATAAAAAGCACAGAGGCATTATTTCGTCCATTTTCTACATCGGCTGACAAGATCCATCTAGCTTCCTTTGCAGCTTTTATAATACAGGTGTGCATGTGAAATGCATACGAAAAAGAGCATAGCCTCAATAAAACATAAACAAAACGTAAACGAGTAGGAGCAACAGTAAATTTTAAAGCAAAGATTAAAAGAAGTAGAAAGGTGGTATTCTTCAAAGGAATCATAGTAGGCTGAAGCAAAGTACTGTGGTTTAATGCCCTTTCCGACAAAAAAAGACATCTAGACAAGACAGCTTCCTTGACAGCATCCCCAACTGTCAGCAATTGCATTTTAAGGCAGGATGAGATTATGAACTGAGTGGTACGAGCATAGGACATAATGTCAGGTGAGATTTTCAGATCCACCTATAAACTTGTTTCCTCATAGTTCTTCCTCCTTATTTCAAAAGTTTCCTCATAGTTCTTCCTCCTTATTTCAAAAGTTTCCTCATAGTTCTTCCTCTTATTTCAAAGCCTTTTCAGATT